>JAWNLD010000319.1:0-25846 GCA_035041545.1 Drosophila colorata | reverse complement strand
CGGCTTATTCTATCGCTGCGCAGTAAAAAAAATATATTGCCTTGCTCTTTACGCATATATGTAGATCTCTTTCCGCCGCTTCCGAGAGTGTGCGGACATGTATGTACATGTTGTTGTTTTTGTGCAAGAAAGAAGCAGATATAAGAGCAGAAGACGCGTTGCTGCGTCAAAGTTAGTTGAATTTCCGCAGTGCAAGTGAAAGGATGTGTTAAGGGAACATTTCAGTATAGTAAAATAAACAACAATAAGTAAGTACACCTCAAATGAGTAAGTACAAGAGATATTGTAAACATTATAAATGTAACAAAACAAAAATAAACATAATAACTATTATTTTTTAAAAGAAAAAGGAAAATAGGTTAGTGCCAATTTTATGTACATAATAATAAATATTATTGTTTAAAGGAAAAGAGGTAAGTGCTAATTGTGAATTTATCCATTATTTAGATAATATGTATGTATGAAACATGTAAGAAAATGCATTAATTTAAATTTTTATTATTTATGTATTTATATTGCATATATATTTACACATATTTTTTTATTTTTGTTTTTTTTTTTGTAGGCAGTACATACTACAATATCAGCAAGTTACTTATAATATAATTGCAGACTCCCTTTCGATGTCATATGTATCGAAACCCATAGGAAAATTAAGATAATAAATAAATAATATTGAATAATCATTGGTTTTTTCATTAGCGGGCATATAGTATGTAAAACATTTTTTCAGTACAGTAGCCGGCAAAGCAGGCCCATGATACTCTCCTATTCCCCAGGAGTGAGGAAGGGACAGCGCTGTCCCTTTCTCTATCCACCGGGGGAACGCAATAAGGTGCTACTCTTTTATCCCCTAGTGGTGCAATAACCCCTGGTGATGCAACGTCGTGCCAATTCACCACTCACTCGATACCCAAGGGTTTATCGCCGTACCAATAGCCTAACGAGCACGATCGACTTTGTGCCTCTTTTTGTTCTCGCCCAAGGGCGAAAAGGCAGACTTGCCACGCCTGTTCTATACCCCGTCCTATGACGTCCAACGTTAAACGTCCCAGTATATCGCATTGGCAAGGGTTTAACGAAGGACCGGTTCGTAGCACCGCGAACCGCAGGGTTGCTGCTGTAGCTTGGTGGTAGAGGTGTTGCCTGGCGCGTTACCAAACGCGGGTTCGAATCTCGCTGTGTGAACGGGGATTTTGTACTGTTTATTTAAATTTTTATTTTATTTTTATTTTTTAATTTATTTGAACCCATTGAAAATGGGTAAAAAGGTACAATGGTTTTGTGCTAATGTATGTAACAGGCAGAAGGGAGCATCTCTATTCTTGATCAGAACGACGAGTTCAGTCGATTTAGCCATGTCCGTCTGTCCGTCCGTCCGTCCGTTTCTCTGTCCGTCCGTCCGTCTGTCAGTCTCTATGAAGGCAGCGATCTCGGAAACTACAAGAGCTAGAAACCTAAACCAGCGACTATAGATTCTCTAATCCATACGCAGTAAAGAAGTTTATCATTTTCTTCGAATATCTTACTCCGTTTCATTATTATCGATAAAAATCGATTTTAAGACTTAAATTTCTTGGCATATCTCGGAGACTATAAGAGCTAAAGCCATCAAATTTAGTTTATTATGTGATCGTAAGGGATATGCAGATTATGAAGATTTCAGACTTTGGATATCTCCCGCATTCGCTCGCCATATCAAAAAAACGCAAATCAAATACTACAGACTTGCGCTTTTGTTTGTACATAAATTTGGATATTCTCATTAAGCACTAAAATTTCATAACGACAATTCTCTTAGTTTAGAAGTTATTCAAGAATTTTTTCATTTTCCACAGTGGGGCCAAGCGCAGCCGATGTGTGCGCAGCTTGCTGCGTGCGTTTGTGTGTGTGTGACTTTGTGAATGTGTGTATGAACGAAAAGAGGTTTAAATGTGTGTAACAGCTCGCCGCTGAGATCAGTGTCGAAGAATTTAAATTAATGATATCACACTTCTTTTTACAATCACGTTTTGGAAGTGAGTCTCTTGTTTATACACCTCTGTAATTATTAATATGCTTGCGAGCAAAATTCATAATACCAATGTTGGAAAGTATAAGTCTTTTTGAAGAGTTGATATGCCGTATCCTTGTTGGTATGGCTAGATATACAGACCATTGCCTAACGCAATTGCTTCTCTGATTATAATCGTCCACGAAGTGAAACTAGTATATTGGGTTTGTGCAATTTCCGTAATGCTGTCCGTCCGTTTGTCCGTCTGTCCGTATGAACGCAATTTTTTCGCCGGTATTGAAGCTAGAGATTTAAAATATTGGATATATACTCGTGTTTACTCTCGTCAGATAAAGTGTTACAGGTTTTGGGATGCGCCCACTGGGGGCGTGACAATTCGATTAAATCTACATACCTCCCCCACTTTTGAAGCTAGATGCATAAAATGTACACCGACAGATTGCTGACAACCTCCTCTAAAGATCGCAACCATTTTTTAGCTACGCCCACTACCGCGCCCACAATATCCAAAACTCGATATGTGCATCACATCAATGATAGTAAAGCAATATTGTTATCGCCATTTATTGCATATTTTCGGTAATTATTTTTGTTTGGTTGTCATTGCTTACAGAAGTTTTTTTTTTTTTTTTTTCTACACTATTTCAAATTGTTAGAATTTGCATGCGGTTGATTGTTGATTGATTTTGCACTTGTCGTCCATGTAACTGAGTTGAGTTTTGTTACAGCGTGATCATCTAGTAGTGCAGTGGTGCAGTATAAAATGCAGCTAAATTTATTATTTTTAATTATTCGCATTCTCTGTCAAGTATATATATACATACACATATAAATATACATATATTTAGTAAAAGTCCTTTACATTAATACAAATTTAACTGTTATCCCACATAACATAAAATAAAAAAAAATATTTTTACATAATTAGAATATATATATATATATATATATATATACATAAATATACATGTATTTAAGTAAAAGTCAACTACATTAATACAAATTTAACTGTTATCCCACATAACATAAAACCGAAAAAAATATTTTTACATAAGTAGTACATATATATATATATATTCTACTTATGTAAAAATATTTTTTATTTTATGTTATGTGGGATAACAATTGAATTTGTATTAATGTAAGGACTTACTAAATATATGTATATTTATGTGTGTATGTATATATATACTTGACAGAGAATGCGAATAATTAAAAATAATAAATTTAGCTGCATTTTATACTGCACCACTGCACTACTAGATGATCACGTTGTAACAAAACTCAACTCAGTTACATGGACGACAAGTGCAAAATCAATCAACAATCAATAGCTGATTCTAAGTAACGGTCAGCCTCTGTAAGCAATGATAACCAAACAAAAATAATTACCGAAAATATGCAATAAATGGCGATAACAATATTGCTTTACTATCATTGATGTGATGCACATATCGAGTTTTGGATATTGTGGGCGCGGTAGTGGGCGTAGCTAAAAAATGGTTGCGATCTTTAGAGGAGGTTATCAGCAATCTGTCGGTGTACATTTTATGCATCTAGCTTCAAAAGTGAGGGAGGTATATAGATTTAATCGAATTGTCACGCCCCCAGTGGGCGCATCCCGAAAAACCCGTAACACTTTATCTGACGAGGAGTGAAGCACGAGTATATATCCAATATTTCAAGTCTAGCTTCAATACCGGCGAAAAATTGCGTTCATACGGACAGACGGACAAACGGACAGCATTACGGAAATTGCACAAACCCAATATACTAGTTTCCCTTCGTGGACGATTATAATCAGAGAAGCAATTGCTTTAGGCAATGGTCTGTATATCTAGCCATACCAACAGGGATACGGCATATCAACTCTTCAAAAAGACTTATACTTTCCAACATTGGTATTATGAATTTTGCTCGCAAGCATATTAATAATTACAGAGGTGTGTAAATAAGAGACTCACTTCCAAAACGTGATTGTAAAAAGAAGTGTGACATCATTAATTTAAATTCTTCGACACTGATCCCAGCGGCGAGCCGTTACACACATTTAAACCTCTTTTCGTTCATACACACATTCACAAAGTCACACACACACAAACGCACGTAGCAAGCTGCGCACTTAACACATCGGCTGCGCTTGGCCCCACTGTGGAAAATGAATTCTTGAATAACTTCTAAACTAAGAGAATTGTCGTTATGAAATTTTTAGTGCTTAATGAGAACATCCAAATTTATGTACAAACAAAACCGCAAGTCTGTAGTATTTGATTTGCGTTTTTTTGATATGGCGGGCGAATGCGGGAGATATCCAAAGTCTGAAATATTCATAATCTGCGTATCCCTTACGAGCACATAATAAACTAAATTTGATGGCTTTAGCTCTTATAGTCTCCGAGATATGCCAAGAAAACCAAGTCTTAAAATCGATTTTTATCGATACAATAATGAAACGGAGTAAGATATCGGAAGAAAAAATGATAAAACTTGTACTGCGTATGGATTAGGAGAATCTATATAGTCGTTTAGTTACATACATTAGCACAAAATCATTGTACCCTTTTCACCCATTTTCAATGGGTTCAGGGTATACAAATAAATTAAAAAATAAAATAAAATAAAAATTTAAATAAACAGTACAAAATCCCCGTGCACACAGCGAGATTCGAGCCCGCGTTTGGTAACGCGCCAGGCAACACCTCTACCACCAAGCTTCAGCAGCAACCCTGCAGTTCGGGGCACGGTGTCTGGAGAAATCTCCAGTCCGCGGTGCTACGAACCGGTCCTTCGTCAAACCCTTGCCAATGTGTTATACTGGGACGTTTAACGTTGGACGTCATAGGACGGGGTATAGGACAGGCGGCAAGTCTGCCTCTTTCTCTATGCCCTTGGCGAGAACAAAAGAGGCACAGCGCCGATCGTATTTCGTTAGGCTATTGGTACGGCGATAAACCCTTGGGTATCGAGTGAGTGTTGAATTGGCACGACGTTGCATCACCAGGGGTTGGGCGAGTGGCCAATCGAAACGGCATTGCACCACTAGGGGATAAAAGAGTAGCATGGGGTAATATACCACGCGCACCTTATTGCGTTCCCCCGGTGGATAGAGAAAGGGACAGCGCTGTCCCTTCCTCACTCCTGGGGAATAGGAGAGTATCATGGGCCTGCTTTGCCGGCTACTGTACTGAAAAAATGTTTTACATACTATATGCCCGCTAATGAAAAAACCAATGATTATTCAATATTATTTATTTATTATCTTAATTTTCCTATGGGTTTCGATACATATGACATCGAAAGGGAGTCTGCAATTATATTATAAGTAACTTGCTGATATTGTAGTATGTACTGCCTACAAAAAAAAAAAAAAATAAAGAAATATGTGTAAAAATATATGCAATATAAATACATAAATAATAAAAATTTAAATTAATGCATTTTCTTACATGTTTCATACATACATATTATCTTAATAATGGATAAATTCACAATTAGCACTTACCTCTTTTCCTTTAAAAAATAATATTTATTATTATGTACATAAAATTGGCACTAACCTATTTTCCTTTTTCTTTAAAAAATAATAGTTATTATGTTTATTTTTGTTTTGTTACATTATAATGTTTACAATATGTCTTGTACTTACTCATTTGAGGTGTACTTACTTATTGTTGTTGTTTATTTGGCTTCATACTGAGATGTTCCCTTAACACATCCTTTCATTTGCACTGCGGAAATTCAACTAACTTTGACGCAGCAACGCGTCTTCTCTGCTCTTTATTTCTGCTTCTTTTCTTGCACAAAAACAACAACATGTACATACATGTCCCTACACTCGGAAGCGGCGGAAAGAGATCTACATATATGCGTAAAGAGCAAGGCAATATATTTTTTTACTGCGCAGCGATAGAATAAGCCGATCATACAAACCGAACAAAGCAAATGTAATATAAATACATAAATAATAAAAATTTAAATTAATGCATTTTCTTACATGTTTCATACATACATATTATCTAAATAATGGATAAATTCACAATTAGCACTTACCTCTTTTCCTTTAAACAATAATATTTATTATTATGTACATAAAAGTGGCACTAACCTATTTTCCTTTTTCTTTAAAAAATAATAGTTATTATGTTTATTTTTATTTTGTTACATTATAATGTTTACAATATGTCTTGTACTTACTCATATGAGGTGTACTTACTTATTGTTGTTGTTTATTTGGCTTCATACTGAGATGTTCCCCTTAACACATCCTTTCACTTGCACTGCGGAAATTCAACTAACTTGACGCAGCAACGCGTCTTCTGCTCTTTATTTCTGCTTCTTTTCTTGCACAAAAACAACAACATGTACATACATGTCCGCACACTCTCGGAAGCGGCGGAAAGAGATCTACATATATGCGTAAAGAGCATGGCAATATATTTTTTTTTACTGCGCAGCGATAGAATAAGCCGATCATACAAACCGAACAAAGCAAATGCAAAAACAAAGAAGTAAGATGGCTCTAGTCGGGTGTGCGTGACTAGGAGATACCCAGCGGCGAGGTGCTTCATTCATTTAAACCACATTCACAAAGTCACACACACACATACACACAAACGCACGCAGCAAGCTGCGCACTTTATACATCGGCTGCGCTTGGCCCCACTATGGAAAACGAATTCTTGAATAACTTCTAAACTGAGAGTATGGTCGTTATGAAATTTTCAGTGCTTAATAAGAACCCATTGAAAAAGGGTAAAAAGGGTATAATGGTTTTGTGCAAATGTATGTAACAGGCAGAATGAGGCATCTCCGACCCCAGAAAGTATATAGATATTGTTGATCAGCGTCAATAGCCGAGTCGATCTAGCCATGCCCGTCTGTCTGTCCGTCGGTCCGTCTGTCGATCCGTCTGTCTGTATGAACGTGCCGATTTTCAAAGACTACAATGGCTAGAGAGCTGATCTTGGAGTTTTTAGGTTCGTGTATATATCATACGCAGATCAAGTTTATTTCAAATGAAATCGATACCTTGCCCCGTTTTCTTATGAACAGTGTTTATTGGTTTTTTACTCTCCGATTTTTTGAGCTATCTCAAGAACCATTGAAGCTAAGCAACAACATTTTTGTGGTTTTATAGGTTCTCGTAAAGAATACGCAGATTATGAATATTTGGGATTTTGGATACCTCCCCCAAACTTCGCAAATCCAATACTACAGACTTGCGCTTTAGTTTGTAAATTAAATGATTATAGATTTTAGTTAGGTAAATATTTATATATATTTATAAATATTGATTAATATATTTTTTATTGTTTACAACATAGCTGAATCGAGCAGTCTATGAAGGAGTTAATTAGCGCTTGGACTTGCTGTCTCAAGGCATACCAATTGTGAACTAAAAACTAAGTTGACAAAAAGAGACTTATGAAGCTACAAAGAATTACAATGAAGAATTATTAAAGTTTCAAGTTACACAATGCAAAATCATAGCGGCTGCAGAAACGCTTAGCTTGCGCCTCATGCATTGCCTGCTATGTGAAGACATCCGGCCCAGAGCTGAGTCAGCGTCTGTGCTGGAGTCAAACCGAGTCGCGTTAATTTATGTTTACTACTCCCCCCTCAAGTCGAGGCCGCCCTCGGCCGACTCTATCTCAGCGATCACCTCGTTCATCCTTCGAGCCGTAGCCTTCTTTTTCATGATCTGCCGATAGGTTAAACCGATGCCAAAGACTATGCCACAGGTTATGCCAAGGAGAAGCAACAGTATGATCGAGTTGATGTTACCAATTTCGTCCCTGACTTCTTGTATTGTCTCCAGATTACGTTCATTGAGCCGATGAAGGTAAGGGAGACTGAGGATGTCCTGATGGCCTGTGACGTTTAGCAGAGGGGAAGCTGCGATGCCTGGGAACCGGTTCTGCACGCTGTTCCGTTTATGGTGACCCAATTGTTGAAGATGATTAATTGTGTGCCACGCACCCAGGACTCGGTGCCGTTATCTACGCAGATTGCCGCCGCTGCATCATTGATGATGACAATTCCATCGTCGACCCGCGTGACTGCGTCTAGGTCGCTCGGCTGAAGTTCGCAATGAGCTACACCGCCAGCATGAAGTTCCTTGGCGCATGAGCTGGCTGTTGACCGTTGACAAAATGTCGTTCTTGGGGTGGCTGTGCAGTTTTCCAGCGCGTAGATTTGATTTTTGGCATTCGGCGATGATGTTGTTCTCGATTCGCAGCATATGATTTTTGTGGGCGACTGGGTAGACTGTAATTTTCTTGCAGGTGTGTTTAATTTTTGGAAAAGAGATTATAAAATATATCATGTTTGTGGATTGTAGAACTTTGACGGACGAAGCGGACATTAAGTCGGCTATGGGAGTATCTCCGGGGGTCTTCAAACCAAACAGATTTTAAGTCTGCGTGTTCTAAGATGTTTGGTACTGACAATGTTGGCTTTAGCCAGGGTTATGGCGAGCATTAAGTTCTGCAACTCCATCGACAACATTCTGTTCCTAGCCAAAAGTGTTTCATATAAGTAGCCTGAATCAATTTGCCTGTCTTTTGAGGCTTTCAAAATTTGGTTGACTGTGAGCGTGAGTTGGTTAATCTGATCCTGTACTCTAGTGTTTATCTGCACCTGTCTATTATTTGAATTTATTAATTGGGCTTCATTAATCTTTATTTTTTCCAAGTCCCCGGCGCCTGGAGTGCCTGCAACTACCCTCAAAATTGAACCTAGAAAGTCTAGACTCCTAGCAATTCTGTGGTGTGTGCCCAGGGCCTCCAGCATGTCTCTGAGATGTTCTGAGTCTACATTCAGAAGTTTTTCCATGTGTGACTGCGGAAACAAATCACACAGTTTCGCTGTCTCATCCACCATGCACTCATATTCAGATATGTTCGCTGAATGTCGGACGAAAGCGAATTCCTCCCATACCAAGACCTGGCCGTCGACGATCGGTAATCGAAACGTTGAATAGCCCATCATCGAACTTATTTAACTTATAAATATTATTAAGCAACCTAATACTAAGACCTATCTAACGCGGGGTGCCAAGTGGCTTAAAACTTATATCTCTAGCTACTTAATGTAAAAGAAAAACTGCCAAATGGCACAATAAAAGTTAAAAGTAGAAAAGAAAACACTACTTAAGGTTTTCTTTGTGGACTACCCTCCCCTTAATGAGAACGGTAGTTCCAGGTCGGCTTCCACGGGTCTTTCTTCACACAAAGGTGTAAGTTTGTTTCCGAGCCTACGATTAGACTTTACCAAGACTTTCTCCTACTTCAAAAACCCTATTTTGTCGGGAGTCATTTTCCCTAGCTCTGAGGTTGTCCTGGCTCTTTTAAGCTTGTTCTGAATCTGCGTCTGAGATTCGCCCAATCCTGGATCATCTAGGGTAGTTGCAGTATAAAATGCAGCTAAATTTAAGTTATTTTTAATTTTCGCATTTCTGTCAATATATAAACATATTGTACATAAGTAGAATATATACTATACTATATAGACAAAATATAATATATATATATATATATATATATATATAAGTTTATCATATGCACCAACCGCAGTGGTTTCTGTATGCACTTTTCGGCGCTAGCCACAGACTTCTGTTATACTCGTTCAGCTTCAATTGGAATTCTGTATTTATTCTTATTCTAATTTTGGTTATTAGATAACTGAACGTGAATCAAGAATATATATATTTTATGGATTCTGAGATGCTTCCTTCTGTCTGTTACATACATTTGCACAAAACCATTATACCCTTCTAACCCATTTTTAGATGGGGGAAGATGGGGGAAGGTCTCCAAAATCCGAAATATTCAAATCCTCTATGAGCATACATTAAACCAAATTTGGTGGCGCTGGTTCGTATTGTTTTTGAGATATTCTCAAAAAACCGCTTTAAAAAAAAACGAAATACAGCGATAATAAGGAAACGGGGCGGGTTAGAAGTTGATAAGTTAAAATAAGCTTGATCTGCGTATGGTATACACAAACTTAAAAACATAGACTTCATTCCCTAGATCTTATTGCAGCTCTTGCTGCCAATTGGATTGTCATATTTGTCAAATTTTACGACACATTTTCCTTAATTACTTCTCTGTTTCTTAACCGATTGATGATGTTTTTATTGCAATAGATTCTTCAAGTGCTAAAGTATACATAAATATTCATTGGAAACCAATTGTGTGTCTCTAGGTCTCATAATCTACGAAATAAACTTGAAAAATGAGAGGTTATTGTAGATTTTTATCGATTTTTGAAAACGGTGATTACCCTGAACCCACTGAAAATGGGTAAAAAGGGTTTAATAGATTTGTGCAAATGTATGTAACAGGCAGAAGGAAGCATATCCGACCCCACAAAGTATATATATTCTTGATCAGGATCAACAACCCATCAACAGTTTCAATCCCGAAAACTAGAAGAGCTAGAGACTGCAAAATATACACTCATCCATGGCACGCGCATATCAATTTTATTTCAAAAGATCGATGACCACACCGTTTTCCTAAAATCGATAAAAATCTACAATAACCTCTTATTTTTTATGCTTATTTCGTAGATTATGAGACCTAGAGACACCTAACTTTGTTGCAATGAATATTTATATATACTATAGCACTTTAAGAATCTATTGCATTAAAATTCATCAAAATCGGTTAAGAAACACAGATGTTATTTGCAGCAGCACCTGGAACAGATAATTAGCATAATTCCGCCCTGCCCGGCAGCATAACATCTAACCGTAAATAATACACGCAATTCCTTATCGCTATGCTTCGCGCCCGACGCCGCAGAAAACCACTCTATTTGTCTCTCTGATTGCTTGCCATTGCACTTATTACCTTCTAAGTTTTTAGTTTCGTTGTCGCTTTCGTCGCATACAGCAGAGCGCTATCGTTTCCAATAGAAATTCTTGTTTGCAATTAGCCCACAGCCTCTCGCAACTTTGTAACTAAAAACTAAACTTAAATTAAGGAAATAAATGTACATTTTTATAAAACAAAAGGTGTTAAAAAAGCTTGACATCTTCAAATCTATGTACTAAATAAATAAATATTGAAATATTCGTAACCTATGTATTACTTACGAGCACATCCTCCCCCGTGTTGAAATGTCCTGGAGTCAAAACGTCAAGATCCGCTGGGTTTTCTGAAAGAGATGCAAGCGGACGAGAGTTGATTATTGCCTGGATTTGGCATACCAATGTGCGAAGCTCGTCGAAGTCGAGAAGGGACGCGCCAATCGAGCGGTAGAGATGATGCTTGGCCATTTTTACTGCAGCTTCCCATAAGCCTCCAAAGTGTGGTGACCGGGGAGGTATGAAGCGCCAGTCGAACCCACTGTTGCGCGTACTTCTTGGTGGTGACTTTCGCTGCTGCATAGGCGACGAAGATCTTCCAACTCATTTTTAGCACCGACGAAATTAGTTGCATTGTCAGACCAGATGCATCTTGGTGTACCACGGGTGGCGATAAATCGCTAAGAAACGTGGCTGTTGACAAATCTCGTACAAGCTCCAACCAAACTGCCTTGGTTGCGAAGCATATGAAGACACTCATGTAGCATTTTTGAGGAGGTCTACTGCGGACATCAGATTTGTAGTGGAATGGCCCGCAATAGTCAACGCCTGTGACAGTAAATGGCCTGCAGTCCCGAATGCGATACTTGGGCAAGTCTGCCATGATGTGATGCATAAGGCGAGGACTGGCTCTGCAACAAATTATGCACCTTCTAAGCGCTCGCGCGACTGTCTTCATGCCGCCTACTGGCCAGAACTGCAACCGAATCGATGCCAGCAACGATTGTGGCGAATGGCGAACGTTAGCGGGTGATTCTTAGGCAAAATTATTGGATGCCGAGCTTCAAAACCGAGCGACGAATTTTTAAGGCGGCCACCAACACAAATCACCCCAAATTCATCCAAGAATGGCGCCAGCGATATGATGCTGCTGGACAATGGCACGGTCCTTTTATTTTGTAGAGCCTGGTAATCCGACGAGAAATGAATTCTTTGATCAACACGAAGCAACAAATGCGTTCCGAGGCGAATATTATCAGCTGTGAGCCCAACTGAGTGTCCGTCAGTGCTGCGATCGATGAACTTGTGTGCATATCCAAATATGCGCTGTATCATCCCAAAAGAGTTGATGTATTTGAATGACAATCTCATGTCTTCACAATTGGCTGAAGTTAACATGACTCTATGTCGAGTTTCCGGCAGCTCGACCTTGGGCAAATACTGCTGTGGCCAATTGCTTTTGGACTCTTGCAAGAACGACGGACCATTCATCCACAGACTGGAGTTGATAAGTTCCCGCGGAACGGCTCCCTTCGACAGTATATCAGCTGGATTCATATCCGTTGGGACGTGGCGCCATTCCATTCCCTCCGTAAGCTGTTGTATGGCACAAACTCTATTAGTGACAAATACATTAAATTTTGAAGATTCTTCATGTAGCCATGAAACACAACAGAAGAATCGGACCAGCAGAAAAATTGACAGTCAAAAAGCTTCATTTTGACAATTTCGCTCACTAATTGCGCAAGTAAAGATGCTGCATAAAGCTCCGGCTTGGGCACGGTGAGAGTTTTGAGCGGGGCTATACGTGCCTTTGAACAAAGTAGCTTAGTTTGGACGATATTATTCTTGCAAGCACGAACATAAATGCATACTCCATATGCTTCAAGGCTGGCGTCACAAAATGCGTAAATCTGGATCAGAGCATCTGGGCGGGCATCGGAAAAACCATTGCAAAGCGCCGTCCAGGCAGTGTGCATCGATTGTGGTAAGCTCTCATCCCACTCCAACTTGTCCCTACACATGCGCTGCAACATAATTTTAGCTTTGGTCAAAGTTGGCCCGTTCAAGCCGAGTGGATCAGAACAACGTGCAATGGTTGCCAACACCGAACGCTTCGTGTGATTGCTGGTACCAAGTAGGAGTGCAGACCCGAATAGTGGTTCATCGCGACGTGGCTCCCAGACAAGTCTAAGCGCCTTTGTAACATCGCTTCCATCGTTGAATCTAAGCATGTTCTCTCTTTCAGTCTAAGGAATGTCAATAAGAACTTCCGGATTGCTAGAGCTCCACTTTCTTAAACGAAAGTTGCCCTTATCAAGCAAGTTTGTAGTTAGCTGCATGATATCACGAACTTCATCCACTGAACTTCCGCCAGATATCATGTCATCTACGTAAAAATCCCTTAAGATGGTCTGAGAGCCTAAGGGGTACGATGAAGATTCGTCAGTGGCGAGCTGCTGCATTGCGCGTGTGGCCAGAAACGCTGCTGGCTTAGTGCCGTATGTTACCGTATTCAGTTGGTAGATTTGCAAAGTGTCTGTGGGAGAGTCACGCCATAATATGCACTGGAGCATATTATCTGGAGCAGTGGCCCGTACGCAGCAATACATTTTGCAAATGTCACCAGTGAGAAAATGGAAAAGGTACGAAAACGTATAAGCGTGTTGAATAGTTTCGCCTGAATTGTCGGACCTGACATAGGGATATTATTCAGCGAAAGTCCAGAAATCGTTGCTGCAGAGCCGTCGAATACAACTCTCAGCTTAGTTGTAGTGCTATCATCCTTCATGATACAATGATGTGCGACGGAAACAGGTGTCAAATGGCCCAGGTGAAGGTATTCTCTGATGAAGGCAGAATATTGTTGCTTGAGACCAGGACTGCGCGACAGCTTTGATTCCAAATTTTCGAAGCGCCGTTTAGCCTGCAGAAAGGAGTCACCTAAAGAGTCAACGCAGCGTTTGATGGGCAACCGAACTGAAAATTCTCCGCAGGGCAATGGTGTGAAATTTTTACTGAAGTGCGCTTCACAATCGAGCTCCTCCTTGGTTGACTTCGAAATTGGCTCAAACACATGCTCAATTTCCCAAAATCGGCGCACCAATTCGTCCAGCCGAGCGCTGGGTTTGACGCTGCCCGAAGTCCGTTGACTTACTACAAAAGAAGATAGTTTGGGTGCCTGATGACCACCACCAGATAATATCCAGCCAAGTTGAGTTTTTTGCAGTAATGGTAATCCCGGTGCAAGCTGAATCTGGCCAAAGCAGAGCAACTCGAAAAAGAGGCCTGCTCCTATGAGCAGATCAATCCGTTGAGGCACGTTGAACGAACAGCAGTATTTACTGAACAGCCAGGCAGATTATCCGTAGTTGTCTGCGCAATGACTGCAGTGATACTTGCTGCAAAATCTAAAGTCCGCGATTTTAGTTGGCATCTCCAATGCCCGAGATGGCAGTTAGAGATTTGGGTTTTCGAAGCTGGAGTTGACGAAATGCAATTGCGACCCTGAATCGTAAAGCGCACGGCACGGTATGATACGGCATATTCGGATAGGCACGATTCCGTACAAGGACAATGGCAGTGGCCAAAACACAGCATCAGAAGTGGACTAGGAGCTTTAGGCAAATGGCAAGACAGGAGACATTGCAACCATAGCGTTTGACGATGGCAAATTCGGAGATGCTGCTACTGTTTCAATGGCTGATACACGATTATAATGCAGCAGAGTGTGGTGCTTCGATTGGCAAGTGCGGCAAGCTCCAGATTTACAATCCCGCATCTGATGACCCTTTTTCAGGCAATTTATGCATAGGGCGAGCCTTTTTGCCTCTTTGTGACGAGCATTTGGGGAAAGAATTGTAAACGATGGGCAGCTGTAGATATAGTGGTCTACTCCCTCACAAAGAACACAGCGAATGGCCAAGGTGCTTGAGGCGACAAATGATCGTTTGACATTACTCACGGCTCTAATCGACTTGCCAATCTGACCATCTTGCGCGCATACGGCATGCTCCACATTTTCCATCGTTCTGCATCGCTTGTTTAGAAATGTGGACAGCTTATCCCACGACGGCAGCTCGTTGATAGGCGAATTCTCCTCCCACTTGGCTTGTGTTGCCTTATCAAACTTCGGGAGCAGGACTTGGAACAATAAACAATCGGCAATTACTTGCGAAGTTACCAGTGATTGCAATGCACGCAGGTGTGAGGTAACCCTGTCCATCAGCTCGCGTAGCTTGCCTACCGATGAATCAGCCCTTTCAAGCCCCAGCAGATCTCTGATGTGTGCCTGTAAAATGAAACGCTTATTATCAAATCGATTTTTGAGAATATCTAACGCTATTTCATAGTTGCTGTGAGTTATTTCCGGCGCGCGAATCGTTTCCAGGGCGCTGCCACTAAGACAGGAGCGTAGGTGCTGTAACTTCTCAATAGAAGTAAGTTCGATTTCATTGCCAATAACCGTGGTAAACATCGAGTAGAAGTTGGCCCACTCCGTGTAGGCGCCACTAAATTTAGGCAATTCTAATTGCGGCAGACGCGAACGATTTGCCATAAGATACACTTGCTGCGAGTCGTTCGTGCCCACTCTAAATGTTGAGCAATGGTCAGGTGCTCTACGCTTGCCAAGCTCGCGCTGAAGTGTGGTCCGCAAACGCAGCAACGAAGCCTCAAACCTTACAGGCAACTCTCCAGAAATACCTCGAAGCCAATTTCCTCCGAACTAGAGTGTACGACGTTGAAATTGGATTTAAGCTCGTCCGCAAAATCCATATATCCCTTTATTTCGTATTCGTCCATACTTCTTAGCCGCGCAACATCAATGTCCACGCACAATTTGTCCAGCCTGCTGAAAATTGCAGTCACCTTAAGACGCAAAAAAAACAGCTTTGTCGATTTGTCCGCTGCCACCAGCAGAGACTGTACTGCCATCAGTCTGCGGAGTTGTAGTTGCAACACATTCTTCAGCCATTTTATATTTTGTTTTTGTTTTATTTTAAAGTCACTTGCTCTAGCACAACGATATGCACCGAGAGGTTATGTTCACTGCCGAGCGAATGTACTTATTGCAGGCTAAAGCGTTGTACTTCTTGGCTCGAACGATATTGCCAAAAAAACTACACTTGCCCTTGCACAAGTTTAATATTGCCCTGGCAATACAGGCTATTAAATAAACAGTATTCGCAGAAATCCAATTGACCGAACGAATAGTTTTAATAGGCACTGTACGCAGGTGATCGGCACAAAAGGGAACACAAGCATAGAAAAAGGTCGCTGCACTTCTTTCGAGACGATAGTATGTATGCGGGCGTATTGGCGCGCGCGCTTTTGCTTTTGTTGCCAGCGACGAACAAAACGGAATTGCAATTAAAAATTGTCAAAATTTAATTGCCGACGAACTTTGCAAATTAACCTCACAGCCAAAAGAGGAAGAGAAAAAAGGGATCACGTCGGGGTCACCAATCTTTGAAGATGTCAAGCTTTTTTAACACCTTTTGCTTTATAAAAATATACACATTTATTTCTTAATTTAAGTTTAGTTTTTAGTTACAAAGTTGCGAGAGGCTGTGGGCTAATTGCAAACAAGAATTTCTTTTGAAACGATAGCGCCTGCTGTATGCGACGAAAGAAAGCGAAACTGGACTTAGGCGGTAATAAGTGCAATAGCAAGCAATCAGAGACAAAATTACGCGAAGCATAGCGATAAGCAATTATGCATTATTTACGGTTAGTAAAAAATGCCGTTCACGCCATTATATGTTTCAGCTGCTGCTCGCAAACACTTATTAAGCACTGAAAATTTCATAACGATCATACGCTTAGTTTAGAAGATATTCAAGAATTCATTTTTCATAGTGGGGTTAAAGTGTGTATTTGTGAAAGTGTGTATGAATGCAAAGAGGTTTAAATGTATGCAACAGACCGCTGATGGGATCAATGTATTTTCTAGTCGGGCACAGTCGACTACAGCCATCTCACTTGTTTGACATGGAATTATTACTAGATTATCTGTTGTGTTCATCTTAATTTGTCGGACAAGTTAGGAACTTGATATATGGTAATATTGTGGTGTTATTGACAATTGTGTGCACTATTGGAATATTAATTGGATAATTTAGATTTTGTGATCTAAATTTAAGATATTGTAATTGACAATTGAATTTCTTTATGAAGTCCATAGTGATTATTTCAACACATGGTATGGGAAAATTTTATATTGACTAAATGATAATTGGTGTAGGATTCGACGAACGCCAATCCAGTGGAATTGGTGGAGCCTTCTCCAATTCCGCTGATTTTAGTGATTACATTGTAATTGGCAACATGAAAATTGTCCGATTGTTCTTTTAAAATCGAAATATCTGCACCAGTATCTATTAACAAGGTTATATTTGTTCTTGTGCTTCAATTGTTGAGCTTTATAAAAATATTGCAGTAAGATTGATTGAACTTTGGAACTTATTGGTCTCGAAATACTTAAGAGATTTTACTGGCTTTTTTATTGTTTCGATCATTATTGTGCTATTGTTTCGCCCATTATTCTGGTAGTTTTGCCTACCGTGATAGTTATTATTGGGTTGACAAAATCCCCAACTGAAGCCTCATCGAGGGTGTCAACCAAGCAACGGTTCTCCAGTTTTCTGTGAACACAGGAAGAATCCGGCTAAGTTAGCCCTGCGATGAAACTATGCTACCACCCCTCAATGGTGTGGCACAGATGAGTATTCGAGTAACATGGTTGGTGGTAGGGCAGTGGTAAAGTCCAGACGCCATGGGGTCACATCACCCCCCTAAGCCAGGGTGTAAAGCGACCCGTGCCCATTGGCTAGTTTGCAGTCAGGGGTAACCGATTGTATGCGTACGGAGCCTCGTCGATACCTGGACGCCTTCACGAGTACACACAGCAGCGACTAAACGGGGCTCGCCCCATAGGCAAAGCCACACCGGGAGTGCAGAGGTCTTCGCATCTCACTTGGCAGTCAAGACTTCCACAGAACGGACAGACGTAGGTGATGGGAAAACGGTGCCCGACACCGCGAAAGCAGCGTGACAGCCGGCAGTAGCTGCCAGCAGTAAGTCCACTGCTGCACCGAAGAGAACGCTACCTCCAATACACGAACTCGGACAACCTGGCGGTCCTGGTGATCCGCTTAGGCAAGGCCTAAGCTGGGGAAGCACCCCGCAAATGGTATCTAAGGTATCTGGGGAGGGGAAGAGGCCAAGAGGAGGGCATTATACCACAGGGCCAATACTGTGTCCCCCGTGGCGAGAGCTGCACCAGACCTCGCCAAGCATGGGAACAAAGACCCTGCCAAAAAGCAAAAGAGCAGAGCCCATAACCGCATCGCCACAAACGGGCAAGGACCGTCGCAAAGCGCCAAAGGACTCCGATATCCTATGCCAACGCCACCAAGGCCGTCAAGGTAGCCATAATGGCGGAGGACTACCCGAGGAGGCAATTGTCGAAAGAGGAGCTCACCGCCACTGAGGCCGCGATGATTGGCGAAATGCGGAAGGGCTGGACCAGCCTGAACTTCAACAGCATTCGCTTTAGGCCAGGCGTAAATCATCGTGAAGTTCAGGAACGAGAATGCCAAGATATGGCTGGAACAGATCGTCCCAAAGATCCCCATCAAGAATGGGGTGCTGAAGGTGTGTGACCAGATCCCGGTGCTAGACATCGTCACCGTCTACCTGCCACGCACAGCGAGGAGGAAGCGAACTCTGTGGGTATTCTGAAAGATCAGGAGAGAGACCTGCTTCCAGAGACGTGGACGGTGATGAGATGCAGCGAAACCAAGGGAGGGAAGCTCCTCACCCTTGGAGTTGAGCAGCCAACTCTGCAGCTCCTCCAAGCGAACGGTATGCTGGTCACTGGCCTGGACCTCGACGCTCTCAGAGTGTGTAGTGACGGCGAGCGCACTGGCGCATAAGAGCTGGATGACGAACAGACACTCACCAACGAGGTGTCAGAGGAAGATCTGACGTTCTCGGAGGGTGCGCCGGAAATCTGAGATGTGCAACAGCGTGGCACAAATCAACCTGCACTACGCGAGGGCGGCTTCGGCTGTCATCGGCAGGTTGGTTACCAGGCTGGGCCTGGGGCTGGTGCTCATTTAAGAACCATGGACCGTCAGAGCGAAGATCTGTGGTCTGCATTACGAACACGTGCAGGTAATCGCAGATGTCCGAGAGACCAAACCGAAAGCTTGATAAGGAAAAATATAAATTTTCTCTGTCTCTCCAGCAAAGATCTGATAACAGTACTCATCACTGCCGACACAGACAACCGCAAACAGCTGGTGCTCGCATCAGCGTACTTTCCGGGAGATGAAGCAGCAGCGCCGCCCGCCGCAGGAGAAGGTGAGACTTCTACTACAAACACATTTTCCCATGTGCAGAAATACAGGTGTGTCCGGAACTGGTGTCATTGAGCCAGGGAGGGTCACGGCCAGGAAACCAAACTGGAAACTGGCGTCGAAGATAATCTCCGAACACAAAATAAGGTGGGCAGTTGGCAATTTGTCGCCATACAAATCCCCAGGAATGGCATCCTGCCGATACATCTACAAAAGGGCCTTGATTTGTTACTGCCATACCTAATTAGAATTTTTAAGGGCAGCATAGCTCTAGGGTGCATACCTAAAGTAGTGGACAACTACATAAGGCATAACTACTTAAGTAACCGTCCACTGCACTTTACACAACACGCATATCGAGCCGGCAGATCAACGGAGACCGCGCTAGTAGAAATGACAAGCACTCTAAAGAAATCAGTGGATGGCAAAGAAGTGGCCCTCTGTGCCTTCTTGGATATTGAGGGCGCCTTTGATAACACAGCGCATAATGTAGTAGTCAGGGCACTCAAAAAAGGAATGTTGACCTAGACCTAACAAGATGGCTGGGACAACTTTTATAGACCAGGATAGCGGAGGTGACAGTTAGCACCTCAACAGTCAGAGCTCTGACCACCAGGGGATGTCCGCAGAGGGGGTACTATCACCCCTACTGTGGAGTCTGGTAGTGGACAAGCTTCTTCATAAACTCACAGACAATGGAATAGAATGTCAGGGATATACGGTATATACGACATTACCATTATCTGCAAAGGGAAATTTGAGCACACTTTATGTGACAGTATTGCTTTAGGACTGCGCGTAAGTCTAGAATGGTGCAGGTCTTTAGGACTAAGCATAAATCCAGCTAAAACGACAATTATGGCCTTTACAAATATCGGTACAAGCTTTACTCACTTAAACCAATCAGAATTGGGGAGGTGACAATACCACTATCCAAGGAAGTCAAGTATCCGGGAGTCATCCTTGATCAAAAACTGAAAGGCCACTCTCGCTCTGATGACCGAAAAATTTTAATATTGATGTATATAGCGATGGTTTGGCCCATTGTTAGCTACGGCGCTACGGTATGGATCGCACAGAACTGGAATGCATGAGGAAGCAGCTGGGTAAGCTCCAGAGACTTGCGTGTACATGCATTTCAGGCGCGATGCGCACTTATCCGTCAACAGCGTTGGACGCTTTACTTGGGCTACCGCAACTACACATCCACATTAATCAGGTCGCATATAAGAATCTCAAAAGGAGGTCTATCCACGACAAACGCCAGCGGACTGGGACTGCTGGCGCAATACCCACAAGATGAATCAGAACCCAAATATAGTTTCAATAAGCTCATCAGAGTAGAGCCTAGTAGCAAGAAAGAGTGGACCACACTGTCTACAACCTATCATGTGAAAATACATGCAATAAGGTGGTATACAGACGGACCGCTCACAGAGGATGGTGCAGGAGCTGGTGTCTGTGGTCCCAGGGTCCGTTACCATGAATCGCTAGGGAAATTCGCAAGTATTTTCCAGGCAGAGATACACGCAATAGCGAAGTGTGCCTCTTTCAACATTGAGAGAGGCTACACCCACAAAGACATAGCAATTTTGTCGGACAGCCAAGCAGCAATAAAAGCACTAGCTGCTTATAAGGTGGTATCTGAGCTTGTCTGCAATGCCTAGGGTCCCTAAATAAGCTAGACGAGACCAACAGGGTGACCATCTACTTAGTTCCAGGCCACGCTGAGATTCCAGGGAACGAGGTAGCGGATGAACTAGCCAGAAAGAGGGCTGAACCTTTTTGTGGAAAAGGACCAAGCATTCTGATGCAAATTATTCGTTCAGAGGCACGACGTAATTGCGAAAGATACTGGCAAAGGTCACAAGATGATAGACAAAGTAAAAAACGGATAGGCAGTTTTAAGAACATACGAACCAATGAATGTCTGAACTTGAGCAAAAACTCACTTCGCATTATCACGGGCTTTCTGACGGGACACTGCAGGCTACGCAAACACCTACAAGCTAAGGATTGTGGAGGATGGCACTTGTAGACTGTTTCTGGATGGTGACAAAACACCGGAACATATCCACAAGAGAAATTAGATCTCTTAAGCCGGGGAAAATCATTGCATTTTTGCAAGATTTAGGACTGGATAAAGAGTTATAATTCACTAGTGAGAGACCCAGGAGATCGCAGTGCACCAGACTCTATCAATAATAATAATAATCAATAATACTTATTGTATAAAAAGACATTAACGGGATACCTAGGCCGTGCGTCACGATGATTTACGCCTGGCCTAAAGCGAATGCTGTTGAAGTTCAGGCTGGTGGTCCAGCCCTTCTGCATTTCGCCAATCATCGCACCCTCAGAGGCGGTGAGCTCCTCTTTCGATAACTGTCTCCTCGGGTAGTCCTCCGCCATTATGGCTACCTTGATGGCCTTGGTGGCGTTGGCATAGGATACCCGGTCCTTGCACGTTTGTCGCGATGCGGTTATCGGCTCTGCTTTTTTGCTTCTTAGTTTTGTTTCTAAGCTTGGCGAGGTCTGGTGCAGCGGCCGCTTGCGACCACTTGCTGCTTGGCGGGGGACACAGTTTTGGCCCTGTGCTCTAACGCCCTCCTCTTGGCCTCTTCCGGACGCATGACCCTTCCCAGATACCTGAGATACCATTTGCGGCCTGTTCCGCTTAGGCCTTGCCTGAGCGGATCACCAGGACCGCCAGGTTGTCCGGGTTCTGGTATGGGAGGTAGCGTTCTCTTCGGTGTAGTAGTGGGCTTACTGCTGGCAGCTACTGGCAGCTGGCCCGCTGCTTTCGTGGTGCCGGGCACCGTTTTCCCACCCTCTTCCCCGTCCGTTCTGTGATAGTCTTGACTGCCACTTGAAGTGCGAAGACCTCTGCACTCCCGGTTGAGCTTTGCCTATGGGGTGAGCCCCGTTTAGGCGCCGCTGCACCCTTGGAGTGAGGGGCGGGGCCCTTGCGCGGTGTCAATCCACCACATTCGTCCAGAGCCGCCAGACTGCAAACCAGCCAATGGGCACGGGTCGCATTACACACTGGCTTAGGGGGGTGATGAGGCCTCTGCACCTCACCACTGCCCTACCACCAACCATGTTATCCAAGTACTCATCCGTGCCACACCATTGAGGGGTGCTAACACAGTTTCGTCGCAGGGCGAACTTAGCCGGATCATTCCTGACTTCACAGAAAACTGGAGACCCGTTGCCTGGTCGACACCCTCGAAGAGGGTTCAGTTGGGGATTTTGTCAACCTACAATAAGTATAACTTTAATAGAATGTTTAACGCAGTTAGAATTGTTAAGATTGTCAAGAAGATAATCTGCGATTCTAAGTGGACGTTTTGCCACCAATTTTGGACGTTTTGCCGTCCATTTTGAATATATATATATATATTTTTTTATACCCTATACCCATTGAAAATGGGTAAAAAGGGATTAATGATTTTGTGCAAATGTATGTAACAGGCCGAAGGAGGCATCTGCCCATTTGTCTGTCCGTCCGTTTGTCCGTCCGTCAGTATGAACGCGTCCATTTCACAGACTACAAGGGCTCGAGATCTGAGCTTAGACTTTTTAGATTCGTATATAACATACGCACAATCAAGTTTATTTCAAATGATCGATAACTTGCCCCGTTTTCTTACTATCGATATTTATCGGTTGGTTGAGCATATCCCAAGACTATAAGAGCTAGAGCCATGTTGCATTTGACTATCGCGCCATGTAATTATCGGTGACAAACGCGACCCTGGTGGGGAAATTTTTCGGGGGGAGCAGCCCTGTTCATCGCATGACGATTAGCGTGAGTTGGCAGGGCCAAATACCAGATTGACCAGAGAGACAGACGGTGGGGACTGCCGGGGAGATGACAAGCAGAATAAAAGAAAGTGGCGACAACACGTTTTTATAGCGGGACGGCAACAAAGGAAATTATCGAAGTGTGGCCAGAAGAGGAAAATTTGAATTTAGAGTTATGCACAGGCGCACAGACCCCGCATAAAGAGTGCTGTCTGTATTAAAGTTCGGCGTAAGTGTGAAAGAAAAAATGTCTGAATATTTTGTAATTTGGTGTGTCCCAGGGTCCGTTACCATGAATCGCTAGGGAAATTCGCAAGTATTTTCCAGGCAGAGATACACGCAATAGCGAAGTGTGCCTCTTTCAACATTGAGAGAGGCTACACCCACAAAGACATAGCAATTTTGTCGGACAGCCAAGCAGCAATAAAAGCACTAGCTGCTTATAAGGTGGTATCTGAGCTTGTCTGCAATGCCTAGGGTCCCTAAATAAGCTAGACGAGACCAACAGGGTGACCATCTACTTAGTTCCAGGCCACGCTGAGATTCCAGGGAACGAGGTAGCGGATGAACTAGCCAGAAAGAGGGCTGAACCTTTTTGTGGAAAAGGACCAAGCATTCTGATGCAAATTATTCGTTCAGAGGCACGACGTAATTGCGAAAGATACTGGCAAAGGTCACAAGATGATAGACAAAGTAAAAAACGGATAGGCAGTTTTAAGAACATACGAACCAATGAATGTCTGAACTTGAGCAAAAACTCACTTCGCATTATCACGGGCTTTCTGACGGGACACTGCAGGCTACGCAAACACCTACAAGCTAAGGATTGTGGAGGATGGCACTTGTAGACTGTTTCTGGATGGTGACAAAACACCGGAACATATCCACAAGAGAAATTAGATCTCTTAAGCCGGGGAAAATCATTGCATTTTTGCAAGATTTAGGACTGGATAAAGAGTTATAATTCACTAGTGAGAGACCCAGGAGATCGCAGTGCACCAGACTCTATCAATAATAATAATAATCAATAATACTTATTGTATAAAAAGACATTAACGGGATACCTAGGCCGTGCGTCACGATGATTTACGCCTGGCCTAAAGCGAATGCTGTTGAAGTTCAGGCTGGTGGTCCAGCCCTTCTGCATTTCGCCAATCATCGCACCCTCAGAGGCGGTGAGCTCCTCTTTCGATAACTGTCTCCTCGGGTAGTCCTCCGCCATTATGGCTACCTTGATGGCCTTGGTGGCGTTGGCATAGGATACCCGGTCCTTGCACGTTTGTCGCGATGCGGTTATCGGCTCTGCTTTTTTGCTTCTTAGTTTTGTTTCTAAGCTTGGCGAGGTCTGGTGCAGCGGCCGCTTGCGACCACTTGCTGCTTGGCGGGGGACACAGTTTTGGCCCTGTGCTCTAACGCCCTCCTCTTGGCCTCTTCCGGACGCATGACCCTTCCCAGATACCTGAGATACCATTTGCGGCCTGTTCCGCTTAGGCCTTGCCTGAGCGGATCACCAGGACCGCCAGGTTGTCCGGGTTCTGGTATGGGAGGTAGCGTTCTCTTCGGTGCAGTAGTGGGCTTACTGCTGGCAGCTACTGGCAGCTGGCCCGCTGCTTTCGTGGTGCCGGGCACCGTTTTCCCACCCTCTTCCCCGTCCGTTCTGTGATAGTCTTGACTGCCACTTGAAGTGCGAAGACCTCTGCACTCCCGGTTGAGCTTTGCCTATGGGGTGAGCCCCGTTTAGGCGCCGCTGCACCCTTGGAGTGAGGGGCGGGGCCCTTGCGCGGTGTCAATCCACCACATTCGTCCAGAGCCGCCAGACTGCAAACCAGCCAATGGGCACGGGTCGCATTACACACTGGCTTAGGGGGGTGATGAGGCCTCTGCACCTCACCACTGCCCTACCACCAACCATGTTATCCAAGTACTCATCCGTGCCACACCATTGAGGGGTGCTAACACAGTTTCGTCGCAGGGCGAACTTAGCCGGATCATTCCTGACTTCACAGAAAACTGGAGACCCGTTGCCTGGTCGACACCCTCGAAGAGGGTTCAGTTGGGGATTTTGTCAACCTACAATAAGTATAACTTTAATAGAATGTTTAACGCAGTTAGAATTGTTAAGATTGTCAAGAAGATAATCTGCGATTCTAAGTGGACGTTTTGCCACCAATTTTGGACGTTTTGCCGTCCATTTTGAATATATATATATATATTTTTTTATACCCTATACCCATTGAAAATGGGTAAAAAGGGATTAATGATTTTGTGCAAATGTATGTAACAGGCCGAAGGAGGCATCTGCCCATTTGTCTGTCCGTCCGTTTGTCCGTCCGTCAGTATGAACGCGTCCATTTCACAGACTACAAGGGCTCGAGATCTGAGCTTAGACTTTTTAGATTCGTATATAACATACGCACAATCAAGTTTATTTCAAATGATCGATAACTTGCCCCGTTTTCTTACTATCGATATTTATCGGTTGGTTGAGCATATCCCAAGACTATAAGAGCTAGAGCCATGTTGCATTTGACTATCGCGCCATGTAATTATCGGTGACAAACGCGACCCTGGTGGGGAAATTTTTCGGGGGGAGCAGCCCTGTTCATCGCATGACGATTAGCGTGAGTTGGCAGGGCCAAATACCAGATTGACCAGAGAGACAGACGGTGGGGACTGCCGGGGAGATGACAAGCAGAATAAAAGAAAGTGGCGACAACACGTTTTTATAGCGGGACGGCAACAAAGGAAATTATCGAAGTGTGGCCAGAAGAGGAAAATTTGAATTTAGAGTTATGCACAGGCGCACAGACCCCGCATAAAGAGTGCTGTCTGTATTAAAGTTCGGCG
>JAWNLD010000315.1:0-451214 GCA_035041545.1 Drosophila colorata | reverse complement strand
GTTTGAAGATGTTAAGCTTTTTTAACACCTGGGCTTTGTTTCATAAATTGTACATTTATTTTACTTTAATTTGAGCATAGTTTTTAATACAAAATTGTGAGAGGCTGTGAGGTAATTGCAAACAAGAGAATTCGAAATGTAAAACGATAGCGCTCTGGTATGCGACGAAACTGACTTAGACGGTAATAAGTGCAATAGCATGTAATCAGAGAGACAACTTAAGTGGTTTTCGGCCGCGCATGTCAGAATTATGCTAAGTATCTGTTTCAGCTGCTGCTGCGAACACTGAGGGAAATATCGATTTGCCACGCCCCCATGTGTCTCTTAAAACTGAGGGAGAAAAATCGATTTTTTTCGAAAAGCCAAGCACAGGATCTTTAAAAGGAGCAACCAGTAATCTACCTTTCAAATTTGGTCCAATTATTTTTATACTCGTTCACGAAGTGAAACTAGTATATTGGGTTTGTGCAATGTCCGTCATGCTGTCCGCCCGTCAGTCTATCAGGAGGAACTTTTTTCGGTGCTATTGAATCTAGAGACGTGAGCTTTGGAATATATAGTTGTAGTTATCTGCTTCAAAGTATTAAGATTTTTGTGCCACATCCACTAGAAGGCTGCCAAATCGATAACATGTCGATTCACCTTAAATTGCAATAGGGGCGTGGTAAATCGATCAAATCTATATATTTACCTCGGTTTTAAATCTACCTACATAATTTTTTTTAAACAGATTACTAATGACTTCTTCTAAAAATCCATATGTCTGGCGTGTAAGCTGCGAAAATCGATATCTATCAGTTAGTAATTTAGTAAGCAGTTTTCTGATGACCTCTTCCAAATATAGAGCCGAAAATTTTCGGCTACGCCCCCGATATTTTTTACAAAGTACAAAAACCTAAAATTTTCCAAAATAACAATAATAATTAAGACCGTGACCTTACTTGACTATAATTTATAGTTCATATATTAAATTGAATATCCTTCGTCACACAATTTTATATCAGAAATTTTGTATGTGCTTGATGGGCTTGAATGTGCGTTCGCCCCTAGTGTAGAGGTGTTTTTGGTTTTTTGTTTTTGAAAAATAGAATATCTTAAGAAATGTAATATTTTTCACAAAATATAAAATTGATAAGGAACCCTATTATTCAGTTTAATTATAATTAATTACACTACTATTACTATTACTTCTTTCAATGTTATATAGAAAGTAAGACATGCAAACCAATTTGTAAAATATTAATCTGAAACAATGTTAGTAGACGTAAGATAAAATATAATTCATAATTCAGCCGAAGGGCTCAGCAGCAATGACTCAAACTTGTGTTAAGCTTTGTATGCGTAAGTCAACTCTTCGAATAAAAATAATATAGCGGTTGCGTCCTCGCTTTTTGTAGTTTTATCACATGTTATTACATTCACCCAATGTCCGATAAGTTTAATTAAACCACCTTCCTGCCATTCAATTAACCTCTACCATACTAGGTAGGGGTCATTCTTGTAATCTTCCCAATGTGGTCTAGTTCTTGCCTATAATTTCAATACTAACGTTGCATTCCAGGTCACATTAATTTTTTAACGGTCTATATGAGTTGCCCCTTTCTCAAAAAATTATCTTTATTTGATTTTTGTGCTGAATTTTTACGCATAACACTGCCCACAAGGTTGACCCGCTTTTATGACTTTATGACTATCCTCCTACTCTGGATCTGGTCATTGAATAATCAAATCCTGTGCTTATCGCGGTACCAAAACAAATAGATAACATTTTTTTTTTCATAATGCCACTCTTTTTTGTATTCCGTGTTGAATCCGTGTGGTCTCTGGTAAGTGGTTACATCGATAACTAGAAAATATTGATTTTGGGAGAGCCGAAAGTTGCCGTAGTATTTTCGACTTGATCTAATATAGATATATGCGATATGATTTTCGCGAGTTGTACGTCTAGTGGTAGTCGAAAATATCCTAATGACATTTATAAGGACGAACAGCAAGGCGGATATTACACTAAACCAATATATTTTTTACTTTGTGTACAGAGATTAAACAATAACAATTGTTTTTAGTAAAAAAAATAGACAACGGGTTTATTAGACATCAAATTTAGCTTAATGCAATTATTTATTTTAATTACATCATTTGTGAACACTTTTTATTCTCCAATCTAATAAGTTATCAACACTGCAGTCCTCACTTAAGCTCGAGCTCGAGCTCGAACTCGAGTCAACTTCGAAGTCAATTGATTTTGTGTCTCTATGTTTCTGCTTTAAAAGAACATTTTTTTTATCATTTATTTTTATAAATCTCTTCCAGTTTTCCATTTGTTCGTCTATTTCTTTTAGATGCCTTTTAATGTTTAAGGTATCCTGCTCCTCAGACACAATGTTATTCGATATTGTGGCAGCTTCTCTTATTTCACGTTGAAATTTTATCCATTCCGTTTCCGGATCGTTATCCATTCCAATAGTTAGAGACTTATCGTGATCAAAGAACTTTTCGGGTAATACCTGAGGTGAATTTATTTGAGTTTGAGACATATGATCAGAATTATCAGCTTGCAACTGAACTTTCAAGTGTGGAATGCATTCCACTTTATGCGGTATTAGATCAGAGTTTCTCGTGTTTAATGAGATATCCGAACTTTTATCAATACCAATACGCCCTTTCGCAAGTTCGACATTTTGCCTGTGTTGTTTAGAGTTCAAGTGTACCTTCCATATGTTTGACTTAATAGGGATTCTGCATAACATGCAAGTTAAATTACCTGAAGAATCATATGTAAATAAGCTATTAAGTAAACCAAAAAACATACAAATTCTGCGAAAAAATGTTAATATATGAATTAACTAGTGTGTGTGCAATTATGCGACCACATAAACACGAATCTCTATACGTACAAATCAATAAAATCACACAGTTTGTCAAATTGTTTGCAAAATGAAGAAACACACATAATTTCGACTTTAATGTCATATTTTGCATGAAAAAATATACTTTTCATAACATTTTTTTGTATTATATTATTAACACAAGTATTGTTTATAACAAGGCACAAAACTAATAGTTTAAATTTAATTTTAACTGCGGAAAAAATCAAGAAAACCAAATTTACATTATTTTTGCACTGTCAAGAAATTGGTTGCAAAATGCAAACACAACCTCAAAAGGGAACGCAAAAGGAGTAAAGGAACTAAATTCTTGGAAATATGTTATGCTGTGCATTTGCCTACTGATTTATGAGTTGATACGAGTCGAGATTTAGAGTTTAAGCTGTATAGCTGATAGTAATGTCGCTCCTGTATGCACTCGGCTTAGTAATGCGTCAATTGAGAAAGTTAGGTTTTCATTATTATTAGCTACAAAGTTTATGGGCTCTTGGCGAGCTATTCTGGAGGAGAAACATATTTTTTTGTGCACTTGTCGGACGGCCTTGTGTGACATCTGCTGAGTGTTTTGAATTGTTTTGAGCTGATTTGAGGATTCTTATTCACAGTTTTATGTATTTTTGACTCATCTCTTCTGCTCTGCTTAGCTTAGCTTCTGCTTTAACTCCAACTCATATTCTATATTTTCGTGATTTAAGATAATATAGACTGTTCTTAATCTGATGGAAAACAGTTTGTCCAACTATTTGGCAGATTCGCCTTTATAATAGTTGAAATAATTGTCGTTGACTCGCTTTCCAGGCGTACTTTATTGATAGTTTATGCTAACAAAACACAGCTTAAACGCTAAATCTCGACTCGCATCAACTCATAAATCAATAGACAAATGCACAGCATAACATATTTTCAAGAATTTAGTTCCGTTACTCCTTTTGCGTTCCCATTTTGATGTTGTGTTTGCATTTTGCAAACAATTACTTGACAAAAATAATGTAAATTTGGTTTTCTCGATTTTTTCCGCAGTTAAAATTAAATTTAAACTATTATATTTGTGCCTTGTTATAAACAATACTTGTGTAACTAACATAATAAAAATAAGTTATGAAAAGTATATTTTTTTCATACAATATATGACATTAAAGTTGAAATTAAGTGTTTTTTCATTTTGCCAACAATTGTTTGACAAACTGTACATACACAGATAGTTAACAATGTAATTTAAAAAAGGATATTTGGCTATTGGGGAGTCCACTTTAATGATTTTGCATTTGAAATCAATATTTTTCCGATTTCTGCAATTAACTTTAAATAGCTCTTTTGTCCGTTCCATTTTATATTATTACTTTACAGAGTTGTATCGAACCGTTCAGACTAAGTTCGATTAAACTAATCTTTGTACTGAACGAATGAACTAAATCCCTGATTATCGTTCATTCTAGTCGTTTGAGTGTGTCCGTCAAGTTAGCGACGGTCACTTAACTTCGATGAGAGTGGTGAGAATACAAATTTTTAACCCCATATTATACGCATATAAAATAAAATGCCTTTATTTAATAGATAAAATAATTCTTAATAAGTTGGCACTTACAATTGTTTGATTTAAAACTGAAAAACATGAATAAACGCAAAAAAAAATTGTGGTTCCGACCCCGGAACCAATCTTCTAAAATCGACGTTAAGTGACCGTCGCTAAATTGACGTACGCAGAAATGATCGATAGTATTACTTCTGTGTCGCAATGAGGACTGTGACAGTTACATAAAACTAACAGTGACAAATAACAGCGTCCGTTACTTTGCGGAAAATTTAATTACGTCAAATAAACATGATTTTTCAAATCGAATCAGGAAAAATAATATAAATAATTATATTATTCATATATTTATATATTTTTATGTAATATTTTGAAATATATATATATATTACTATATTAAAATTTAATTTAACGACTATCGTTATAGAGAAAATGCACCATTTGTACTTTTTCGTCACTTGGCGTTCACAAGGCACTGAAGAGCCCAAACAGCAAAGCTTTAGCCGCGCAGCAGCAATCAGGTTAGGGAATTGATAGCCGTTTTGCTGCCACCACTTCGTGACTAAGAAAATCCTCCTCTAAATATCTATCAATTTCAATAATCGATTTTGAAAGAGACGACTTTTTTGGCTTAGGTGCCTGTGGTACTATGGTACTATGGTACTAAATAGGCTGTATGATATTTTGCTAGAGTTGCAGCCGCCAACGCGTTGCTTTGCTATACGTTGCCCAGTCGCTTCGTCATACCATCAATAAGTTTGTAAATAATCTAAAATATATAAATTCGAGCATATAAATGTTTATAAAAAAGTATTTTAAAAACATTAATACCTTTGCGATGGGATTCGGAAAGTCTAATATCTTAAGTTTTTCCAATACTCCAAAAATCTCTGTTACTATTGGGTTTACCATAGAGCCAGAACAATACTTTTGGGCACTTATCTTCTCGGTGGCTTCCTCAAAGGGTCGTAGAATAAATACAATATGTTTTATATTAGCCCAGTCACTGCCATTAATAGGAGGTAAAACCTTTTCAAAAAGCGCGATAGTGCTTTTCACAGCATCCTCAGTCTAATCAATAAAAAGGTAAAAATATTAGACTAAATACAAAACGGAAAACTTATTATACCTTTAAAAAAAACGTTTCAGCATATAAAATATAGAGTTCCATCTGGTTTCAATGCTATGAATCAAGCGCAGAAGCTCTATTTGTTCGTTGCGCTGGTACGTCAAGAATTTGTTGTTTGCAGTTGGGTTTTTTTTTTAATTGCTTTCTATGGGTTTTACACTTTCTATTATATTTTTAACGGTCTCGTCCTTTACCACTAAATTAATTGCGTGTACCAACATCCAAAGTCTTTCCACTTGATCGATAGTTGCACTCTTTATATTGGAGGCATTATCAGATACAGCGAAAACCATTTTCTCGTGAATGTTTCATTTTGTTGTGATTTTTTTGAGCGCGTCTGTAAGATTTATTGCAGTGTGGGCTTCCGTTAGCAGAATATATTCAAGAGGCACAGATTGCAACTCAAAATGTTTGGCTGCCTTTTAATGTCCAGCAATCGGTTGTCAAACAGAAATAATTTTCCGTTTCCATAATGTTTTTTAAATTTATAATACATTCCTCATACAAAGCTGGAATCATATTCCGGGCATTTTATGTGACTTGGCAGCTCATATTTTGGATTGAGCACAGCAATAAGTTTGCGAAAACCAGTGTCGTCCAACATGCTGAATGGCTGCAAATTTTAAAAACGCCTAGAAGGTACTTCATGCTGCACACAATCTTCTTCTTCCTTATTTTCCTCATTGGCTACAGCTTTCCACAGTGTACAAAAGTAACAAGAGAGTTCTGGCCTGTTCCAGAGTACTCAGCTTTGCAAAAAGTACAAAAGTAACAATAGAGTACTGGCCTGCTCCAGAGTACTCAGCTTTGCAGAAGGTACAAAAGTAACAACAGAGTACTGATCTGTTCCAGAGTACTCAGGTCTTCTGCATGTACAAGAGTAACAACAGAGTACTCGCCTGTTCCAGCTTTGCAGAAAGTTCAGGTTTATAACAAGCAAGTATTAAAATAATAAGGGAATAATTGGATTACGTTGCAAATACATATAAGGGCATCAACAGATCCACTAATTCACTAATTTAATCGTCACTCCGTATTTCATCTTGTCTTTTAGAATTCATCTTATAGGGTTTTTACACCGGACTTAACAGAGTCTGTTAAAGTCGCAACTGAAAAACTTGTTTACACCACATAATTACACATAAAAAATAGATTTTATGAGTAATATTAAAGTGAAAGATTAAAACGTGGACCTGCATTCTGTCGTCCGACATGGTGGATGCCGAGGCACTTGCTGTTATGATGCACCGCTCTTAGCTGTATCTTGGCACATCAATGTCAAATACTTTTATTGCGTCGTTGTTGGCTGGTGTTGGTAGCAATATGTGAGTAAATAAAACAACATACTTAGGTATTCATAATAATACGTATATTTAAAGGAACGCTTTGGTCAGTGAGAAGATAACTTTTGAATGGACGGGAATGCTTTGATGATGTATGTATACACATATATATACATATACAAGAGGAAATCCTCATTGTAACTGTTTTGTTTTCCGTTTAACCGGTTGGGCAGAGGAGCAGCTTGCTTCCATATCTGGTGACAGCAGATCGTCAGCCATGTCATCATCCAGCATCCGTCTGCAATTTAAATATAGGTTATATTAAATGCATTTTTATAAATATATATTATTTCTCAATAATAGAACAAATAACCTGTCGATCTTCACTTTTACCTCATTTGGCAGTACCTCTACGCCCAATGTCTCCAATCTGGTGGCCGAAGCCATCGCTTCGATCTTTGCGTGTCCATTTCGCGCCCAATTAAAACTCATCCGTTGCTCATTTCAAACCAATAAAAAGCACAAAAAAATACCTATATACTAGAACTGCTAAATGTTAATAGCTAAAATCGAATTGCAGCCCAGTCGATATTTCCGCAGCAATGGCCACATTGGATTATCGGCCCGGTTGCCACACACACAAATCCGTGTATTTCTTTCGGGGCAAAAGCCGGTCTAAACAGCCTATTATGTGTTTAAAAATGATCTCAAGAAATCCCTGCTAAACCTATGTAATCAGCTGTTATTTTTTGTCACTGTTACTTTCGGAAATGGTGACAGCAGTAACTAGTTACTTTAAGTACTCGTGAAATATAACGAGTAGAGTATCGCTCATATCTAATTACAAACCCTTTTAAATCGCATCACCATTGGTCATGAAAGTTAATACTGTTGATAATACTGTTGATGATTATAAAATAAGGTTGAAAAAGTTGAAATGTCGCGTTAAAAATTACGTTTTAGTAAGTAAAGCAAATTTATGTACATTTTTTTTATGTATACATACATATTGGCCTGGATAGCAGCCAGGTCTGTATGTCACCTATGTGTTGGCGGCTTTTTATGCTCAGTTCATGAATGGAAGCTAAACTAAGCCGTTCCAGATGCCTAGTAACATTGACTTGGGCCATGGCGGATACCGCAGGTATTTTCTTCAGTGCCCCGTATTTGTTGACATAGAACGTACTATTCAAGGAGACCTTGTCCTCAAAAGTTAGCAGGTAGGTCCCGGAGATTTGTTGGCCGATCCCGTTACTATCTACGACGTTTATGGTTGCATCGTTGAGAATAATCATCCCTTCGTCGACCACAGTAACCGAGTCCAAATGGCCGGGTTGAGTACTGCATTGCGCGACACTTCCAGATACCAGTTGTTGAGCACAGGTTGACATCTGCGATCTTTTGAAGAAAGTAATACCCACTGATGAATCAGACTCGCGGAAGGTCTTCTTACCACACTCAGCGACCGTATTGCCTTCTTCGAAATCTAAAATTCTGTTATCATGCTGGACTGGATAAACTTTAACTTTTTTGCAAACTTATTTAGATTTTGGGAATTGAATAAGAAAATACAATAAGTTTTCGTTCTGGAATATTTTGATGCAAGCTAATTCCATAATATCTGTTCCGCTGACGTTCTTTAGATGTTCATTCGTTATTTCGTTAACATCAATATCATCCAGAATTGTAGGCCTGATCAAGTTTATTTTTGACAAAGTTATTGCGAGTATAAAATCTTCTAAATCTGTTATTATTATTCTATTTTTTGTCAAAATTGTCTCGTACAAATGTTCCGTGTCCAGATCGTCTGTTTTCTGAATGCTGTTTAAGGAGTTTGTAATTTCATTAAGCTTACTTTGAATTTTGGTGTTTATTTCTATCTGGATATTTACTAAATCTACTAGCCTTGCTTGAAATAAATTTGTTCCCAATCGTTAAAACCAGGATTTCCTGCTATAACCTTTAGTGCGGTGCCCAGTATATTTAGACTACGAGCATGCCGATGGTGAACCTTTATTGTGGTCAGTAAAATCTCTCTGTGTCTGAGGTCCGTGGTGGTAATCTGTGTGTCTGTTGTTTACTGAAGAAGTCTAAGGTATTTCTGGTCTCCTCGGCGTAGATTTTGTATGATGTCGCGTTAGCTGTATATCCTAAGTAACCGTATTCGTCCCAGATTGTCACGTCACCGTCTATTATGAGTATGTAGTTTGAGTGTGAGTAATCGTTAAGTTTCAAGGTGTCAATAACAAAGATAAAGGTCGTCAGAAATATTGTGGGTTATAACTGCCTTAGCCAAAAATATAAAATAACTCGTTCTTTGGAATTAGCGTGGCAAAAATGTGAAGAGGGGTATTGTTTACTTAATGTTGTCCTTATGGACCACCCTCCCCCTAATAAGAACTGTCGGGTCCAGATCGGCCTCTATGACCTCTTCTGAGCAAAGCGGTGTCAATTTAGTTCCAAGTCGTTTGTTTGTTTTTAACCAAACTTTGTCCCCAACCTGATATTCTCTGTCACTACTGTCCGAGTTTATTTGCCTTAACTTCTCGTCCTGAGCTTTTTGAATTTTGTCTCTGATATGTGTTGTTAATTCTATTGGGGCTGCATGGATGTCTTCAATTGGTTTTTTATTTATGACCGAATGGATTGTTCTGTTGTATTCTATAGTTGAGAGTAGAATAAGGTGAATGGTTTCGTGTATCTGCCGATCGATCTTCATACGCCGTGCGATTTCTGCGAGACTGCTATGAAATCTTTCGACTTGCCCATTTGAGGTGCTGTGCAAAGGAGGTGAATTGGAAATTTGAATTTCGAAATTGTTTGCAATAGATCTAATGGTTTCAGAGTTGAGTGTCTTTTCGTTGTCACTATATTTGGTCTTTATTTTTGGGAATATGTTTATCAAACAAAAACACCTCTGCACCAGGTAACGATCTAGGGGCGAAAGCACATTCCAGCCCCAAAATTTCTGATCTAAAATTTTGTGATGAAGGATATTCAATTTAATATATGATCAATTCCAAATTATAAACAAATAGTTGGGCTTTCGTCTGAACGTCTAATTTAAAAATTTTAGGATATGTACACTAAGCAAGGAATTTCGTGCAAAAACTAATTATCCCAGATATGTGGCATATACCAAAAGTTTCGGAAACTCAATGCCTACAAAATATTAAACATATATCAAAATCGTAGGCGCCGTTTTCTTTTAAATTATCAAAATGTGCAATTGAAAACATTTTAGCTGTGTACCCAAGAACAAAAACGCTAATGTACGCCTAAACGCTATTTAAAATACATTTTAAACAGTATAAAGAGTATACTTGTATCTTCTATGGCTTGCAAACTGTGGGGGTGCCAATTTATTTTAGCGCTTTCCCGCCAATCTAGCGGGTTTTTCCAAAAGTCGTAGAACAAAAGTTTCTGGTAAGATAGGGAACAAGCCCACAAAGTTCCATAAAGTCATCTCAACTCTACACAACAAAAAATGTATTTTCTTTATAACTATTGAACGAGTTATCGGATTTGAATACCATTCGACGCGTATTCAAAACACAAATTTTTAGACGTCCGAACGAATTTCTGAAAGCCCCCAACGGCCCCATCTGCTCCAACAATCTAAATTTTTTCAGAATCGCTTACTGCTTTTTTCCTAATGAACCAGATGAGCTATTACATATTGTTCTTCTAGTTTTATCTTTCGATCGGTATATAACTCAATCTGATCGGACTATCGTAGCAAAACTTTAAAAGTTCGCTTATATATTGCTCGCCGCTTTTGCACACTACGTCGTGCTTCGCCCCTAACGCAAACTACCGTTCGCAGTAATTAATCGAAGTATAGGTGCTTTGATATCTATGATCGCTCTTGAATCAATAGGCTGGAATATGGCAAACTTAGAAATTTGTCGATGCACGTCAGAAAATTCTTCTTGTCTGGAGAAAAACATCGATATGGAGAATTTCACCGGTATATGATAGGATAGGTGTTTTCCCTAGGACCTGTTTTTTTTTTGGGTGGCGGTTGTGTTTTGCCATGTAGCAAGTTTTGCAATTTGCAGCTATTTCTGATGCTAAATGGCTCATCTTGGGGAAGAAGTAGTCGCGAAGTACTTGTTTCATATTTTCTTGTGCTCGGTGGGCTCTATTATGTTCCATTGTCATGATCCCTCTCTGCTCAGTTTTATTGGTACATGATATTTGGTGTGGCTAAATGTGGTTGATGGAAATGATTCAATTAATTTCTGTTGAATGGAAGCCAATATTGGAAGTTCGCAGAATATCGCACTTTCGACATCTGTTTTAACTATATTGTAATGTTTGTAAAAGAGACTCGTGGTCTGAAAATCGGACAATGTGTCGTACTTTATTTTTAAAGAGTATGAGAGTTTTTAAAGATGGGAAGTCTGAATGCTCAATTAAAATTTGGTTCCTAAAACAGTTGACCGGTTTGTCTGTTGTATCTATCGTATAAGTGGGGGATTCCTCACTATGAATAGTGGCAACATCTGAATCTGGCGAATCTTCTAAGGCGTTAACATGTTGTCGTGAAAGAGCATCAGCAACGTAATTTTCCTTTCATGGCTTATAAAAAACATGTGGGTTGTGTTCATCCACAAACGCTTTCCATCTTTTTAACCTAAGGTAACCCTAACCTTTCTCGGATATAGTACTTGTTAAAGGTTGGTGGTCAGTAAAAATGTTAAATTTTCTGACACCGTACAGGTAATTGCGTAAATTCTGCAACGCCCATACAATTGCGAGGAGTTCTCTCTCGTTTGTTGCCATTGTTACCTCATTACTGCGTAGCGTACGCGAGATCATGGTAATTGGACGCTTATTTTGCGACAGCACTGCCCCGAAGCGTCTGTAATTAAGTCAAAGGGTTGGCTAAAATCAGGGTACGATAGCATTACGTCCTCTGACTAGTATGTTTTTCAATTTTTCAAAAGCTTTTAGTTGCTCTGTTGTCAAGTAGAGCTTGACCTTTTTTGAGTGGTTGGCACCTATTTTGCCTTTTCACCCTTTAAGACGTCTGTTAAAAGTCTTGCGATCGTAGCAAATCCCTTTATGAAACATCTGTAGCAGCTTTATAATCCCAAAAATGATTTGAGATTAAACAATGTAGAAGGGGGCTGAAAATCTTTTATGGCCCTCACCTTTTCAGGTGAAGTAGTGATTCCGCCCGTTGACACGACGAATCCCAAGTACTCCACGCTTTTTTTTGAAAAACTTAGATTTTTCTTGAGACACCGTCATGCCTGCCTCATACAATGGTTTAAGGACTTTGTCAATGTCTAATCTTAGATTTGGAAAGATACAATCAAAATGCTGCTGTTGCTCGGTTTTAGAGATGTTGCCAGGCGGGCTATCAGACGCGAGTTCGAGTCAACGCAGTTTTTGTAATGTTTATTATAATTTTTATTTATTTTTTAATGTAACACATTTATTGCGCCAAGTGCAACTTAATGCTGGACATCGGCAATTTGAAATATTCTGGAGCAAAAAATGGGAAAAATTTGGTATTTGGCATGCACACTCAAAAGGCTTTCGCAGATTAACTGCAACCAACAATTGAGTGATATAGTTGTAAACATTTTACGAGAAATTTTACAACAAGGGCATACAAAATTTTCCTGCATTCATATGTCGTGTGTATGAATGCAGCGGGGTTTAATTAAATGCATATAACGACAGCTCGCCACTGGGTTCAGGGTATCCCCTACTGGAGCACTTCCGACTAGAGCTATCTTGTTTTGTATTTGTTTTTGACAATGCGGGCAATAGTTAGTTTAATTGAGCTGTTTCTTTGTACATAACTGTATTAACGGATTGCGTCACCTGATTTTTATTCACTTTAAAAAAATTTAAATTAGTTGATGGAATGGATTTTGATATAGTCAAACATCTATTCTGTTTGAAATTTGGCGCGAACAGCTGACCTTGATTTAAGGTTAACGAACTGGCCACTCGCCGCTTTGTTCTGATAATGTATCGAACAGCCTTCGGCACTTTATGCAAAAAGCTTCAGCTTCTGTGCACCCCAAAATAACATTTTGGGATGCGCCGAATGCCTAACTATTTTTTTATAATTTGGAATTGATCATATATTAAATTGAATATCCTTCGCCACAAAATTGTATATCAGAAATGTTGGGGCTGGAATGTGCTTTCGCCTCTAGATAGTTACCTCGTGTAGATATGTTTTTTGTTTGATGTACATATATCACATTATATTGTTAAGAATATTTCTTGTACTTACTCATTTTAGCTGTACTTATTTTTGTTGTTTATTCGGCATTATACTGAGCACTTCCCTTCAAACATCTTTTCACTTGAACTTCAGAAATTCAACTAACTTTGACGCAGCAAAGCGTCTTCTCTCCTCTTTCTTTTATGCTTCTTTCCTTGCATAAAAATAGCAACATGTACAAACATGTCCGCACACTGTCGGAAGCTGAGAAAGAGATCGACACGTATGCGTAAAGCGCAAGGCACTACATTTGTTTACTACGCATCGATAGAATAAGCCGATCATACAAACCGAACATAAAATCCGCAAATCAAGTACTACAGACTTGCGCTTTGGTTTGTACACAGATTTCAATGCTCTTGTTACGTCCTGAAAATTTCATAACGATCCTATTCTTATCCTATTTGGTTCAGGCTGCTATATAAATGTACTATAGAACAATAAGAATGCATTAAAATAAATTTCATCCAAGTCGGTTAAGAAACACAGAAGTAATTAAAGAAAATCTATTTGTATATTGGCAAACCACGTGGTGGCAAGCGCCAAGCGCAGACGTTGTCTGCTTGCGTGTGCACCCATACATACATACATATGGTTGTACGTGTGTGTCTAATCTCAGATTTTGACGGAGGCGATTTAAATGCAACTGTGGCTCAGTGGTAGAGATGTTACCTTGTGCGCTAGCAGACGCGGGTTCGGAGTTTGTTTACTGTTTATTCAAATTTTTATTTTATTTTATTTTTAAACTTAACACACTTATTGGTCCAAGTGTAACTTAATGCTGGGACATCGGCGATTTGATATATTCGGGAGCAACAAAATGGGAAAAAGTTTATATTTGGCATGCACACTTTCAAAAAGCTTTCGCAGATCAACTGCTACCAACATTTAAAAGATATACTTGTAGTAATTTCACAATTACCGCATACTAAAATGTGTAAATATAAAGCGAGCGCGAAGCGCGAGCATTGATTAGTATTATTTATTTTTATACCTGAACCTGAACCTGAACCTGAATTGAAAATAATAAGGTAATAAGGGTATAATGGTTTTGTGCAAAAGTATGTAATAGGCAGAAGGAGATATCTCCGACCCCACAAAGTATATATATTCTTGATCAGGACGACGAGCTGAGTCGATTAAGCCCTGTCCGTCTGTCTGTATGAACGCGTCGATTTCAGTGACTACAAAGGTTAGAGACCTGAACTTGGACTTTTTAGATTCGTATATACCATATTTTTGCTAAAATACTAAAATGTGCCTGCAAATATTAAAAGCGAGCGCGAAGCGCGACCATTAATTTGTATTATTAATTTTTTTTTATTTTATTTTATTAAGTTAGGCACACTCGACACCACAGAGTGTATGAATGCAGAGCGGTTTAATTAACTGCATGTAACGCCAGCTCGCCGCTGAGTTCAGGGTATCTCCTAGTCTAGAGCCACCTTGTTTTATTTTATTTTACTAAGTGCGGCTGTGGTGTCAGGAGTATAAATGCAGAGAGGTTCAAGAAACACAGAAGTTATTAAAGAAAACGGTTGGTAAAATTTTAAAAATTTTTCAATCCAATTGGCAACAAGTGCTGCAATAAGAGCTATAGACTAAAGTTAAGTTTTTTAAGTTCGTGTATACCATACGCAGACTAAGGCTATTTAATATTATCGATAACCCGCCCCATTTTCTTATCGATATTTATCGGTTTTTAGTTCCGGTTTTGCTCGTTAAGAATACGCAGATAACAGATATTTCGAATTTTGGATACCTACCCCGACCCCCATATCAAAAACAACAAACAAATCAAGTACTACAGACTTGCGCTTTGGTTTGTACATAAATTTGGATGCTCTTATTAAAATTTCATAACGATCATACTCTTAGTTTAGAAGCTATTCATGAATTCATTTTCCATAGTGGGGCCAAGTAAAATGTAAAGTGCGCAGCTTGCTGCGTGCGTTTGTGTGTGTGTGTGACTTTGTGAATGTGTGTATGAATGCAAAGAGGTTTAAATGCATGTAACGACAGCTCGCCGCTGGGTTCAGGGTATCTCCTAGTCGGGCACTCCCGACTAGAGCCATCTTACTTGTTTTTTTGTGCACTTCTCGGTCGGTCTTATGTGATATCTGCTGAGCGCAATCAATTTGTACAGTAATATCCAATTGTTTTAATCTGATTTGAGGATTTTTGTTCACATTTGTATGACTTTTTGACTCATTTCTTCAGCTTAGCTTAGCCTATCTGCCTCCAGAATGCTTTAACTCTAGCCTTTTTTCATTATTTTCGCGTTTTAAGGTAATATAGTCTGTCCTTAATCTGATGGAGAACAGTTTGGCCAACTACTTAGTAGATTCGTCCTTATAATAGTTGAAATAAACCCACAGTATCCGATTGTCGTTCGCTCACTTTCCAGGCGTACTTTAAATGGTAGTTTATGCCATATGCAAAAATGCAAAAATAAATTAAATTGAAATTATGTCTGTTTTTTCATTTTGCAAACAATTGTTTGAAAAACTGTATATATGTGATGTGCCTGAAATTTGTTGGGTTGATTATTAGAGGAGGTCATTAGAAAACTGTCTGTCAAATTTCTATCATTAAAATTGTGCGAGATATGGATTTTCACAGTTTATCCGCTATCAGCTTTAGAGGCCATTAGTGATATGTCTGAAATCTCTAAAACTGTGAAAGATGTATAGATTAAATTTAATTAATTTTTTTAATATTTTTTAATTTGTTGGGGTGGAAATGAAGCCGAGATTTGTCGGCTCTATATTTACAGGAGGTCATCAGAAAACTGTTTACCAAGTTTGCTGACTCTAGCTTACCCGCCCCAAGATATAAAGATTTGATCGATTTGCCACGTGCCAGTGAACGTATCCGAAACAATTTTCTGTGCAATCTTTAGTGGAGGTTATTCGTAATCTGTCTAAAAAATTATGTGTCGAGCTTTAAATCTGACGGATTCTGTCGAAATGCCAGAACTCCAGTGGGCGAATCCAAAACATTGTCTGTCTGACAAAATGTATGTATCTAGCTGAGGGAGATACGTCGATTTCATTGATTTTCCACGCCTTCAGTGGGCCAGAGCGGCAAATTTGTTAAAGATCTTTAAAGTAAGTCCCTACCTTAAAAATGTAGGAAGTCTGGCTCTAAAACTTTGGGAGATAAATGCTTTCGCGATTTGTGGGGGCTGGGGGGCCGTATCCAAAATATTGTAAACGTGTTGGTCAAATATGGTTTTGACCAAGATATTGGACCCACTCAATGACAAGAGAAACAAGCCCATATTACTACGCTTTCTCTATCGAATCTCATGATTTCTCGCTTTTCTGCACTGCAGTGATTTTCAGGACATATTGCATTGTTAATTTTGGATGTATTGTAAACTTCGTGATTAAAATAATGTCAAAGTTAAATCTCTTAAACACGTGCTTTTCGTCAAATCAATTTTGCGAAACATAACGGATTCTGTAAAGTGTAAATGATGCTATTATTACAATTGCAAAAAAAAAAGTATCTATAATCATTCCAAGCGCAGTATGTACTACTTTTTATTTCCTGAACCCATTATAACCCATTAGAACCCATCAATAAAAGTGAAAGCACAAATCGGTAACACGTGTATGCTCTCCAAAATTGTAAAGCTGTAGCCACTGAATTTTATACATAGGTTGCTGGGGACCTTCCCCAAAAATTTAGACCTTAATATTCCGACCACGCCCACTAGAACGCCCCCAACCACCCCGCCCCTATGAATCGCAAAAGCCTTTATCTTCCTTTATCTAAAGATTGCACAAAAAATGTTTTGGATGCGCTCACTGGGGCCGTTGCAAATAGATTAAATCCACATATCTTGGGGCGGGTAAGCCGCGAAAATCCATTTCTCCAATTTTAAAGTCACCAAGTCTAGTAAGAAGTTTTCTGATGATCTTCTCTATATATAGAGCCCACAAATTACAAAGGTCTAAATTTTTCCAAAATAATAATAATTAAACCTTTGGACCCTAACTTTTTTCTAATGGCTTGAATATTTTTTCTTTGCTTTTAATCAATTTGTATTTGGGCAATGGTGGTATATAAAACCAATTTTATTTTCAATGATAACCGCCAATTTCATTTGGAAACTTTAAGAAATTAAGTATGATATGATACATAACAGTTTTAGTTGATATTACAGCAAAGACACTTAAGGCATTTGGACATTGGAGTTCCTGTCTTGTACAACCTGCAACTCCTTTTTTCACCAAATACTACCCAAGTTCCACTTTATCGTTACGCTTTGAGCCTGGAGGTTTCGGCTGCAAGTAGTTTTTTGTCTGTTGCGATGACAAACCGCTCGATAGAGAGCCAATGGATGATATCGGGCTATCCCTCTCCAGATTCGATGGTCGACCTCTTGTTTTTTGGATTGAAGAAGTGGCAGATTGCAAAAGTGCATCAGCAATTTCCAGCTGAAATTTTAATAGAGGAATATGTTTCTGCTTCGGATACAGCAAATGTAAATGTTTCCTATACAACAGCTACGAATTTGTAATTGATGTTTCTAAGCACCTTATGTACCATTTTCTTTAGCGGTGGTTAGTTTAGTAAGGGCGTATCTTGTGCAGCTTTTCGTAGTTTAAATCTCCTTTTGTAGGATTTTGCTATTTTCATTAAAATGTACGTATTGCTTAATATTTTCAAATCTACTGCGTGGCATTGCATCGGTTATAGCCGTAAGCTTTCAATTGTCCGACCATTTTGAATTGAGGCCATTTTAAAACACATAAATATAACAGAAATCCAATATTACGGGTTATATCCCCTCTAGTACATTTAAGCTCTATGTCAAGCTCTTGAAGCGCATATAAATCAGTTTGCTGTGTGATCAAATTAATAGCTCGAAAATCAAAAAGGTGTAGAAATAGTCAATATGATATCATCACCTCACAATACTTACTGCAGCTTCAAATGACTTTGACCACCACTTGAGTGTCTTTAAATCAATTTTTTCAAAGCAAGTATCAGCAACACTGCATGGTTCTTGTTCACTTTTTTCTGCAATTAAATTGTCAAGAAGGTTGATCTCTATAGGTATTCCTCTTTCCACTTCTTTTATAATCACAACTGCCCAATGTTGCCCACAAGAAACTTAATAAAGTTAAAAATTACTCACATGATAGTTATTTAATGAAAAACAAACAGTTTGAAGATTAATCTTTTCTGAAAACTATTTCAGTTATACACTTTTAGTTTCTGTTATTATTAATAAAGCAAAATACTCAATTCAATACCTCTTCCGAATTTTCAAAAATATTTTCGCCGACGCAATTGCAGTAAATTTAATAGAACTTCGCTAAATGGTCTACAAATGAGCTTTCTTTGCAAATATTTTTTGAGTAGACACATACAGGTTCCGTTATCATTACGGATACGAAGAGCTGAAATTGCTCTCAGGCAACGTTGGGGTCGAATGGGCTAAGACCGTGAACGAGTATTGCGCAGTCGGTTACGCCCGACTGCAACGTTCTTACTTGTTTGACTATAGATTTTTCTATACCATATGCAGAACATGTTTAAATTTTTTTTTTGATACCTTGCCGCGTTTAAATAATGCAATATCAATAAAAATAAATTTTCAGTCTTGGTTTTCTTAGTATATCTATAAGCATATGCAAATCAGGATTTTAGTTTTGGATACGCGCTCCAAACATAAAAAAAGCGAAATTCAAGTATTAAAGCCTTGCGCTTTGATTTCTGCGTAGATTTGAATGCCCCTTTTAAGTAATACTTCTAGTTTAGAAGTTATTTAAGAATTTAGTTTCCATTGTAGGCCTAGCGGAGTCGTTTGGTATGCTGACCGTCTGTCTTTCTGTCTGTGTAAACGAAATTTTTCTCGTCGCTATAGAAGCTGTAGACTTGAACTTTTGCATATATACTCGTGTGTACCCGCGTCAGATAAAGTGCCCCACTGGCAATTCAATAAAATCTATTTATCTCCCCCAGTTTTAAAGCTAGATGCAGACAAATTACTGATGAACTTCTCTAAAGATCACACAAAAATATTTGTTGCATAACTTTAAGTGTAACACGCAGTTCAAAGCCCGGGAAGATGATTTTTTTTTTTTCATATTCTTATTAATTTGATGTATACAAATAAAGCTACGTTATATTTTTGATTGTGATTACACTGTGAACTATTGCACTGTCGGTTACACCCGACTCCAACGCTCTTACATGCTGTTCATTTCGTGTTTCGGCGTTACTTATTTATAGTAATTATATTGTCTTTAATTTGATCATAATGGCTGGTACTAAAGAAAACGTCGGGTGTTGACTGACCAAATGCTTGGTAAGCTTCAGTCTGTAGACGATCAGCGCACATTTAAACGGAATTTTTTTTTTTTTGAACATTGGACATTCTATATAATTTGCTGTATGGTTTCTGTTGCAGTTGCTGTACATCTTTTGTTTTTGGATCTTGTCTGTGATGCACAAAGCCATTTCATGGAACGAACGTGACGTACAATATGATTTTGTGTTGCCAAGCTATTGGAAGATGGTGCTTTGAAACAGATTTAACCATTTGTGTGGTTTCTCCGCGGTTATTATGCGATGTAGAAGTTTTCTTTAAGATGTCTCGACCTAATATTTCTATATCAAAAACTACATTGTATGAGCAATGTAAAAGTTACAGTTCTCTATGGATAGGGTAGCTGAGTCGCTCAGGCTTTCTGTTGCAATGTCTTATTATTGGAAATTGATAGTTTTTATACCCTGAACTCATTAAAAATGGGTAAAAAGGGAGATCATCAGGGTATCTCATAGTCGGACACTTCCGATTAGATCCATCTGACTTGTTAATTACAATACTTTATTGATTATAAGTTTATTATAAAAAAATATTTTTTTTTTCAATTGTTGATGAAGTTTGCCTTTTACAAAAAGAATTGGCAGCGGCGCGTTCAGAACGACTGGCCCTAATTGAAAGATTCATGTTTTATGAAGTGTTAGAAAATGGTGCTAACACACAAGATCAATATTTTAACGTTGGTCGCTGTTGAGCATGGCGCGGGCGGACGACCATCTATTAGCTTGCTATTAAAACACGACTCTTTTTATTTCAATTTTTCTTTATTAACTCTATTACGCGTAGAGGTTTAAGGCGAGAGTCTACAGACGAGAGCTTAAAGCGAAAGCAAAAAAATAAGTCGTGCCAGTGTCCGCAGCCAAACTGACCCGCTCACATATCAAGCGGTACTTTATCAGCATCTGCGAAAACAAACGTGATCAAAAAGGATTGCACAAATGCCCTACAGTTCGGAATATTAGGCGGCTTTAGTGACCGACCTCTGTAAATGCCTCTCCGCATTATATGTCAGCTTTCGGCGGCAACATTCTCTCCCCGGTAAACTGCTTCTCTACGGTAGCGGCGCCAGAATTGGTCGGCAACCAGTTGTGTGGATTGCCACATATGCCGCACAGTGTGTATTGTGTCGAAGATGGTACATGATGCGGTGTCCAGAGAGTGCGCTAATTCCAGGTGGACTGCTCTGATGGTAAGGCAGGTAAAGATGACGCCCCAGTGCTTCTCCCTTCGGCGACCAACAGTTACATTTATTGGGCCGAAATAGTCGATTTCAACGTATGTGAAGGAGCGCTGAAAGGATGCCAAACGCGCTATGGGCAGTGCCGTCATCTGTAGTATGTCTGGCATGGCGCTTTCGATCTTGCAGCGTTGACAAGATCTGCGTACGTTTTAGTACAGAACACGTAGGCGCGGCATGTAGTATGCGCCACGGATCCTATTGATGCATGCCTCGTGTGATGCGTGGTGCATCTGCTCATGGTGCCATCCCACTATGAGGCGCGTTATATGGTGCCCATAAGGGAGCACAATTTGTTGTTGGCTATTGAGATGTTCTGCTCGTCCGCGAATTCGCAGCAGCTTGTTGTCATCTAGGAAGACATTTAAACATATTAGTTTTGATTTTGTGTTTATGCATTTACCTCGAGCCAGACTGAGAATGTCTGTTCGAAACTTAGATGATTGTGCGTAGCGCCACAAAATTGTTTGAGCGCGCTGCACCATGTCATGTGATACTTTGTGCGGCAGTGGTGTTTTTCGCACCTTTGCGCGAAGTCGCTCAATGTATAATATGTATGCCGCTAGTCCACGTTATAGCCTCCGCCAGTCTGAGAAGTATTCAGCGTTAAGCAGGGGCTGCAGAGATGAATTTTGTATAAAAAATACGCTATGAAGCATTTCAGTTTTTTTTGGTGGGCCCAGATAGTCGCAGTGAGGCCACTCAGATGGGCTAAGCTGTAGGTATTCCGGACCGTTGAGCCATTTACTGGTGCTGTTGAAGCCGGATACTTTTGTCGCCAGATCCGCCGTGTTAAGGTTGGTTGGCACCCAGTGCCATTGCTCAACGTTGGTGTTCTCCAGTACTTCGCCTACTCGATGCATAACATACTGCTGAAATTTGCGTGGATTCATGCGTAGCCAACTCAAGACCGTTTTGGAGTCAGACCACTACCAGCTCGAGTTGATTGGCAGCCGTGAGTTACTGAGGATTTTCTTGCCCAGTCTTGCTCCGATAACGGCTGCTTGGAGCTCCATCCTGGGGATCGACACCGGGCTTAGCGGGGCCACTTTGGCCTTCGAAGATACGAGACTTAGATATGTGGTGCCTCCTTGGCATACTCGTAGATATGAAACAGCTGCGTATGCCACTTCATTGGCGTCCACAAAGGTGTGTAACTGAACGCTGCTTGTAGGGTCGTACATAGACATGAGCACCTGTAGCAGTTCACGTTTCGTTGGCGGTTCATCTTCGCCGATCACATTGCGCTTTAGCCGCGAAAATTTGAGTCGGAACACAAATTCGTCCGATGCTGGCAACCAATATAACCCGAGCACCTTTTCGGCGGTCTTCACCTGCGTAGCGGTGGCTGCAACCTGTTCTTCGTCTTGGCCGCAGTAGATGAAATTGTCAACGTAGTGGTAGTCCTTTATAACCTGTGCTGCCATCGGATACAGGCTTTGGAATTGATCGGCATTTTTATCTCTGATGAAATGCGCAATGAATGGGGCATAATTGATTCCAAATGTCAGAGCTTTCATGGCGTATACACTCGGTTGTCTTGAGCAGATCAGGCCCTCGCAGTATAAAGTCATTTAAGGCACTTCCTCCTGATTGCGTCATTCTGGCTTGTTTGGATTGACAGTGATGAAAGTGGGAAAGTGGAAAGGTACCACACCCGCTTGTTCGGAATAGCCAATTTCTCTGATGTTAGTCCTTTGAAGAAGGTTGTCCACTTTTGAATTTGTCCTCTCAGCTCAGGTTGTCTGGAGAACTTTTCACGTATGCACATTTACATGTCCACCTGGGCACTGGTGCTTTGTGCAGCTCTGTAGCGTCCAACCTAGACGTGTTGCAATACGACTCTATTGGCAGCCCCGCGAAATAGGGGTACCTTTGAGCAAGCACACGCATGTCGATTGATTGCGCAGGCAGATTCAGGCGGACGTTGGATATATGGAGCGTGGCTCGCTCGGATGTATCTTCCGTGCGTGTCGTATCGTCGGTCCACTTCAGGTGGCTGATGAACGCCTTTGATGTTGAGCTGCTTGAAGATCTCACAGACGAGCCCTCATCTAGAAAGGCAAAGGCATTAAATGAGTTGTTCTTGATATGAATGATATGATATGAACAATACGGAAATTCGTCTGTTCCGAATCCCGTTGGATATGAATGTGTTCGTTTTTCTTGTATGGTACATTCTTTGTTGCTGTGCGTCATGGATCAGGGGGTGGTGTCGCTGGTTACAGCCCTAGATGCCGCAGACCCGTTTGAGGTGACATTGTTTGTGATGGTTCAGGCAATTATGGCATAGCTTCTCTGTGCGTATGACCTGTAATTTTTCTTCAAAAGACATGGTCTTGAACTCCGCACAGTTTTGTAGTTTATGTCCGGATTCGTTACATGCGTGGCACTTTGTGGCGCTAGAACGAGTTTCCTTGTCTTCGGCGTGGTAATGAAGATTTGCTGTCTTTGTGTTGTAGAGCGGCGTTGCAACTTGGCTGGCAGCCTCAGCGATGCCGAACAGCCTTTCACTGAACATCTGCACTGATGAAATTTTGTCATCCTTGGGGTGCATAGCCCATTACATCATCAGTTGTGTGGGCAGCTTGTCCACTAGCTCTTGTACGAGCGTTGGGTCCTTCATGTTCATGTGGTCCTTCATTTCACATGCCTCCATGGTTGATTAAATGTTACGCACGCCAAGTGCGTATTCGATGAGTGGCTCTAACTTATCTTTGACCAGTGGTAGCTGACGCACCTTCGCGAGCACTGAATGGAGAATGGGCGGCCAAAACACATTTTTAAAGTTCGAATAATGTCCGGAACCATTGTCGGCAGGAATAGCTTACTTTGAACCATATCCCTCGCCTTACCCTTTAGGCTACTCTGTAGGCGCAATAGGTTCTCAGCGTGAGTGTAGCCGGCGATCTCCGTACTGGTTTGGAAGCTGCTGTAGAATAACGGCCAGCTTTGCGGGTTGCCGTCGAAACGTAGCAGCTCTCGGGCCTGGCGGCCAGCAATTTGCGCAACGCTTGGCACGCTATGTTGCATAGCACCATTCACTTGTTTTTTTGGATCCATTTGTGGATTATTTGCTTGGCGATTATTAGTGGTCTCCTGCTCTAAGTCAGGCTGTTGCCAAGGCCAGCGGGGTGCTGCGCTTGTTAGCGGCTGCTTGCAAGCTGTTGCTTGCACGTGCCTCGTTGAGGTTATGTTCGTAGTCTGCGCGCAGACCGTTGCTGGCGTAGGCATTGATGAGGTTATGTACGTCGGTCGTGCCCATCCCATTTGGTCGCTATACGACTGTGGATTCGCCCTTGACGGCGGGCCACTAAATGGTCGCCAATCGTACAGATCACGTGTTGTTGGGGTACTGTTTGCCATCGTTATGGTTGTTGTTGTCGTGTACGCTGAAACTGATGTCTTAGCTGTACCCAACGATTGCGTTTTGTATCCAATGTTGAGTCCCAAACCAGTTAGCGAGTTCCTAGTTGCCGGTGATAAAGACGCTTGCAGCTGTACTGCTTGTTGTTGTGGATTTGCCTTTTGCTGCGGGCGGCCTGTCGTAGTTTTCACGGCTGTTATGTTCTGCGAGGCGTTGTCGTAGTCACAGGTCCAACTAGCGTCGTCACTGACATTGTTGCCGACGCAGTCGATGTGGTACCAAGAGCTGCAGCGGCAGCACTGTACCATCCGGTCATTATCAGCCTGCAAGCACCTTTTGCAGTGATATACTCCACTTGAAATGTCTTCGTCATTTTCGTTACACTTTTTAACCCGAAACCACGTGGTATTTCTCTCTCACGTGTTAGTGAACAGTTACGCAATCGTCAGACCACCTGAGATTGCTTTAGACTTATTTTATAGAATGATGAGCCCGGCGCGGGCGGACGACCATTTATCAGCTTGCTATTAAAACATGACTCTTTTTATTTTTATTAACCTTATTAACTCTATTACGCGTAGAGGTTTAAGGCGAGAGTCTAAAGACGAGAGCTTAAAGCGAGAGCTATAAAATAAGTCGTGCCGGTGTCCGCAGCCAAACTGACCCGCTCACATATCAAGCGGTACTTTATCAGCATCTGCGAATACAAACGTGATCAAAAGGGAATGCACAAATGCCATACAGTTCGGCATATTAGGCGGCTTTAGTGACCGACCTCTGCAAATGCCTCTCCGCATTATATGTCAGCTTTCGGCGGCAACATTCTCCCCCCGGTAAACTGCTTCTCTACGGTAACGGCGCCAGAATTGGTCGGCAACCAGTTGTGTGGATTGCCACATATGCCGCACAGTGTGTATTGTGTCGAAGATGGGCTTGTAACCACTTGACGTGCCCAACAGCAGATGATTTGGCGTGATGGCTTCGTCGTCTTTGGTCGTATTGATAAATTCCACTTCGCAAAACGCGCTCCGGAGATCTTCGTCCGTGAACTTCTTTGCCTGGCATATGGCATACAGTACCGTTTTTGTAGAGCGTATGTGCCTCTCCCATGCTCCCCCCATATGAGGAGCCGCTGGTGGATTAAACTTCCAATAAATCTGGTCGAACGATGCTTCCATTTCGTTGAAGTTGACCTTTTGACGCTCGTCGCATATAATCTTCTCGGCAGCCTTGAAATTAGTTCCGTTGTCCGAATAGATTTCGAGAGGCGTACCTCGTCGGTTGCTGAAATTGCGGATAGACATAATACATGATGCGGTGTCCAGAGAGTGCGCTAATTCCAGGTGGACTGCTCTGATGGTAAGGCAGGTAAAGATGACGCCCCAGTGCTTCTCCCTTCGGCGACCAACAGTTACATTTATTGGGCCGAAATAGTCGATTTCAACGTATGTGAAGGAGCGCTGAAAGGATGCCAAACGCGCTATGGGCAGTGCCGTCATCTGTAGTATGTCTGGCATGGCGCTTTCGATCTTGCAGCGTTGACAAGATCTGCGTACGTTTTAGTACAGAACACGTAGGCGCGGTATGTAGTATGCGCCACGGATCCTATTGATGCATGCCTCGTGTGATGCGTGGTGCATCTGCTCATGGTGCCATCCCACTATGAGGCGCGTTATATGGTGCCCATAAGGGAGCACAATTTGTTGTTGGCTATTGAGATGTTCTGCTCGTCCGCGAATTCGCAGCAGCTTGTTGTCATCTAGGAAGACATTTAAACATATTAGTTTTGATTTTGTGTTTATGCATTTACCTCGAGCCAGACTGAGAATGTCTGTTCGAAACTTAGATGATTGTGCGTAGCGCCACAAAATTGTTTGAGCGCGCTGCACCATGTCATGTGATACTTTGTGCGGCAGTGGTGTTTTTCGCACCTTTGCGCGAAGTCGCTCAATGTATAATATGTATGCCGCTAGTCCACGTTATAGCCTCCGCCAGTCTGAGAAGTATTCAGCGTTAAGCAGGGGCTGCAGAGATGAATTTTGTATAAAAAATACGCTATGAAGCATTTCAGTTTTTTTTGGTGGGCCCAGATAGTCGCAGTGAGGCCACTCAGATGGGCTAAGCTGTAGGTATTCCGGACCGTTGAGCCATTTACTGGTGCTGTTGAAGCCGGATACTTTTGTCGCCAGATCCGCCGTGTTAAGGTTGGTTGGCACCCAGTGCCATTGCTCAACGTTGGTGTTCTCCAGTACTTCGCCTACTCGATGCATAACATACTGCTGAAATTTGCGTGGATTCATGCGTAGCCAACTCAAGACCGTTTTGGAGTCAGACCACTACCAGCTCGAGTTGATTGGCAGCCGTGAGTTACTGAGGATTTTCTTGCCCAGTCTTGCTCCGATAACGGCTGCTTGGAGCTCCATCCTGGGGATCGACACCGGGCTTAGCGGGGCCACTTTGGCCTTCGAAGATACGAGACTTAGATATGTGGTGCCTCCTTGGCATACTCGTAGATATGAAACAGCTGCGTATGCCACTTCATTGGCGTCCACAAAGGTGTGTAACTGAACGCTGCTTGTAGGGTCGTACATAGACATGAGCACCTGTAGCAGTTCACGTTTCGTTGGCGGTTCATCTTCGCCGATCACATTGCGCTTTAGCCGCGAAAATTTGAGTCGGAACACAAATTCGTCCGATGCTGGCAACCAATATAACCCGAGCACCTTTTCGGCGGTCTTCACCTGCGTAGCGGTGGCTGCAACCTGTTCTTCGTCTTGGCCGCAGTAGATGAAATTGTCAACGTAGTGGTAGTCCTTTATAACCTGTGCTGCCATCGGATACAGGCTTTGGAATTGATCGGCATTTTTATCTCTGATGAAATGCGCAATGAATGGGGCATAATTGATTCCAAATGTCAGAGCTTTCATGGCGTATACACTCGGTTGTCTTGAGCAGATCAGGCCCTCGCAGTATAAAGTCATTTAAGGCACTTCCTCCTGATTGCGTCATTCTGGCTTGTTTGGATTGACAGTGATGAAAGTGGGAAAGTGGAAAGGTACCACACCCGCTTGTTCGGAATAGCCAATTTCTCTGATGTTAGTCCTTTGAAGAAGGTTGTCCACTTTTGAATTTGTCCTCTCAGCTCAGGTTGTCTGGAGAACTTTGCACGTATGCACATTTACATGTCCACCTGGGCACTGGTGCTTTGTGCAGCTCTGTAGCGTCCAACCTAGACGTGTTGCAATACGACTCTATTGGCAGCCCCGCGAAATAGGGGTACCTTTGAGCAAGCACACGCATGTCGATTGATTGCGCAGGCAGATTCAGGCGGACGTTGGATATATGGAGCGTGGCTCGCTCGGATGTATCTTCCGTGCGTGTCGTATCGTCGGTCCACTTCAGGTGGCTGATGAACGCCTTTGATGTTGAGCTGCTTGAAGATCTTCTTCTCGATGAGTGTCACAGACGAGCCCTCATCTAGAAAGGCAAAGGCATTAAATGAGTTGTTCTTGATATGAATGATATGATATGAACAATACGGAAATTCGTCTGTTCCGAATCCCGTTGGATATGAATGTGTTCGTTTTTCTTGTATGGTACATTCTTTGTTGCTGTGCGTCATGGATCAGGGGGTGGTGTCGCTGGTTACAGCCCTAGATGCCGCAGACCCGTTTGAGGTGACATTGTTTGTGATGGTTCAGGCAATTATGGCATAGCTTCTCTGTGCGTATGACCTGTAATTTTTCTTCAAAAGACATGGTCTTGAACTCCGCACAGTTTTGTAGTTTATGTCCGGATTCGTTACATGCGTGGCACTTTGTGGCGCTAGAACGAGTTTCCTTGTCTTCGGCGTGGTAATGAAGATTTGCTGTCTTTGTGTTGTAGAGCGGCGTTGCAACTTGGCTGGCAGCCTCAGCGATGCCGAACAGCCTTTCACTGAACATCTGCACTGATGAAATTTTGTCATCCTTGGGGTGCATAGCCCATTACATCATCAGTTGTGTGGGCAGCTTGTCCACTAGCTCTTGTACGAGCGTTGGGTCCTTCATGTTCATGTGGTCCTTCATTTCACATGCCTCCATGGTTGATTAAATGTTACGCACGCCAAGTGCGTATTCGATGAGTGGCTCTAACTTATCTTTGACCAGTGGTAGCTGACGCACCTTCGCGAGCACTGAATGGAGAATGGCTCTGGGCGGCCAAAACACATTTTTAAAGTTCGAATAATGTCCGGAACCATTGTCGGCAGGAATAGCTTACTTTGAACCATATCCCTCGCCTTACCCTTTAGGCTACTCTGTAGGCGCAATAGGTTCTCAGCGTGAGTGTAGCCGGCGATCTCCGTACTGGTTTGGAAGCTGCTGTAGAATAACGGCCAGCTTTGCGGGTTGCCGTCGAAACGTAGCAGCTCTCGGGCCTGGCGGCCAGCAATTTGCGCAACGCTTGGCACGCTATGTTGCATAGCACCATTCACTTGTTTTTTTGGATCCATTTGTGGATTATTTGCTTGGCGATTATTAGTGGTCTCCTGCTCTAAGTCAGGCTGTTGCCAAGGCCAGCGGGGTGCTGCGCTTGTTAGCGGCTGCTTGCAAGCTGTTGCTTGCACGTGCCTCGTTGAGGTTATGTTCGTAGTCTGCGCGCAGACCGTTGCTGGCGTAGGCATTGATGAGGTTATGTACGTCGGTCGTGCCCATCCCATTTGGTCGCTATACGACTGTGGATTCGCCCTTGACGGCGGGCCACTAAATGGTCGCCAATCGTACAGATCACGTGTTGTTGGGGTACTGTTTGCCATCGTTATGGTTGTTGTTGTCGTGTACGCTGAAACTGATGTCTTAGCTGTACCCAACGATTGCGTTTTGTATCCAATGTTGAGTCCCAAACCAGTTAGCGAGTTCCTAGTTGCCGGTGATAAAGACGCTTGCAGCTGTACTGCTTGTTGTTGTGGATTTGCCTTTTGCTGCGGGCGGCCTGTCGTAGTTTTCACGGCTGTTATGTTCTGCGAGGCGTTGTCGTAGTCACAGGTCCAACTAGCGTCGTCACTGACATTGTTGCCGACGCAGTCGATGTGGTACCAAGAGCTGCAGCGGCAGCACTGTACCATCCGGTCATTATCAGCCTGCAAGCACCTTTTGCAGTGATATACTCCACTTGAAATGTCTTCGTCATTTTCGTTACACTTTTTAACCCGAAACCACGTGGTATTTCTCTCTCACGTGTTAGTGAACAGTTACGCAATCGTCAGACCACCTGAGATTGCTTTAGACTTATTTTATAGAATGATGAGCCCGGCGCGGGCGGACGACCATTTATCAGCTTGCTATTAAAACATGACTCTTTTTATTTTTATTAACCTTATTAACTCTATTACGCGTAGAGGTTTAAGGCGAGAGTCTAAAGACGAGAGCTTAAAGCGAGAGCTATAAAATAAGTCGTGCCGGTGTCCGCAGCCAAACTGACCCGCTCACATATCAAGCGGTACTTTATCAGCATCTGCGAATACAAACGTGATCAAAAGGGAATGCACAAATGCCATACAGTTCGGCATATTAGGCGGCTTTAGTGACCGACCTCTGTAAATGCCTCTCCGCATTATATGTCAGCTTTCGGCGGCAACATTCTCCCCCCGGTAAACTGCTTCTCTACGGTAACGGCGCCAGAATTGGTCGGCAACCAGTTGTGTGGATTGCCACATATGCCGCACAGTGTGTATTGTGTCGAAGATGGGCTTGTAACCACTTGACGTGCCCAACAGCAGATGATTTGGCGTGATGGCTTCGTCGTCTTTGGTCGTATTGATAAATTCCACTTCGCAAAACGCGCTCCGGAGATCTTCGTCCGTGAACTTCTTTGCCTGGCATATGGCATACAGTACCGTTTTTGTAGAGCGTATGTGCCTCTCCCATGCTCCCCCCATATGAGGAGCCGCTGGTGGATTAAACTTCCAATAAATCTGGTCGAACGATGCTTCCATTTCGTTGAAGTTGACCTTTTGACGCTCGTCGCATATAATCTTCTCGGCAGCCTTGAAATTAGTTCCGTTGTCCGAATAGATTTCGAGAGGCGTACCTCGTCGGTTGCTGAAATTGCGGATAGACATAATACATGATGCGGTGTCCAGAGAGTGCGCTAATTCCAGGTGGCCTGCTCTGATGGTAAGGCAGGTAAAGATGACGCCCCAGTGCTTCTCCCTTCGGCGACCAACAGTTACATTTATTGGGCCGAAATAGTCGATTTCAACGTATGTGAAGGAGCGCTGAAAGGATGCCAAACGCGCTATGGGCAGTGCCGTCATCTGTAGTATGTCTGGCATGGCGCTTTCGATCTTGCAGCGTTGACAAGATCTGCGTACGTTTTAGTACAGAACACGTAGGCGCGGTATGTAGTATGCGCCACGGATCCTATTGATGCATGCCTCGTGTGATGCGTGGTGCATCTGCTCATGGTGCCATCCCACTATGAGGCGCGTTATATGGTGCCCATAAGGGAGCACAATTTGTTGTTGGCTATTGAGATGTTCTGCTCGTCCGCGAATTCGCAGCAGCTTGTTGTCATCTAGGAAGACATTTAAACATATTAGTTTTGATTTTGTGTTTATGCATTTACCTCGAGCCAGACTGAGAATGTCTGTTCGAAACTTAGATGATTGTGCGTAGCGCCACAAAATTGTTTGAGCGCGCTGCACCATGTCATGTGATACTTTGTGCGGCAGTGGTGTTTTTCGCACCTTTGCGCGAAGTCGCTCAATGTATAATATGTATGCCGCTAGTCCACGTTATAGCCTCCGCCAGTCTGAGAAGTATTCAGCGTTAAGCAGGGGCTGCAGAGATGAATTTTGTATAAAAAATACGCTATGAAGCATTTCAGTTTTTTTTGGTGGGCCCAGATAGTCGCAGTGAGGCCACTCAGATGGGCTAAGCTGTAGGTATTCCGGACCGTTGAGCCATTTACTGGTGCTGTTGAAGCCGGATACTTTTGTCGCCAGATCCGCCGTGTTAAGGTTGGTTGGCACCCAGTGCCATTGCTCAACGTTGGTGTTCTCCAGTACTTCGCCTACTCGATGCATAACATACTGCTGAAATTTGCGTGGATTCATGCGTAGCCAACTCAAGACCGTTTTGGAGTCAGACCACTACCAGCTCGAGTTGATTGGCAGCCGTGAGTTACTGAGGATTTTCTTGCCCAGTCTTGCTCCGATAACGGCTGCTTGGAGCTCCATCCTGGGGATCGACACCGGGCTTAGCGGGGCCACTTTGGCCTTCGAAGATACGAGACTTAGATATGTGGTGCCTCCTTGGCATACTCGTAGATATGAAACAGCTGCGTATGCCACTTCATTGGCGTCCACAAAGGTGTGTAACTGAACGCTGCTTGTATGTTCGCCTTTTTGAAGCATGAAATTAATCCAAGGGGGTCTTACATAGACATGAGCACCTGTAGCAGTTCACGTTTCGTTGGCGGCTCATCTTCGCCGAGCACATTGCGCTTTAGCCGCGAAAATTTGAGTCGGAACACAAATTCGTCCGATGCTGGCAACCAATATAACCCGAGCACCTTTTCGGCGGTCTTCACCTGCGTAGCGGTGGCTGCAACCTGTTCTTCGTCTTGGCCGCAGTAGATGAAATTGTCAACGTAGTGGTAGTCCTTTATAACCTGTGCTGCCATCGGATACAGGCTTTGGAATTGATCGGCATTTTTATCTCTGATGAAATGCGCAATGAATGGGGCATAATTGATTCCAAATGTCAGAGCTTTCATGGCGTATACACTCGGTTGTCTTGAGCAGATCAGGCCCTCGCAGTATAAAGTCATTTAAGGCACTTCCTCCTGATTGCGTCATTCTGGCTTGTTTGGATTGACAGTGATGAAAGTGGGAAAGTGGAAAGGTACCACACCCGCTTGTTCGGAATAGCCAATTTCTCTGATGTTAGTCCTTTGAAGAAGGTTGTCCACTTTTGAATTTGTCCTCTCAGCTCAGGTTGTCTGGAGAACTTTTCACGTATGCACATTTACATGTCCACCTGGGCACTGGTGCTTTGTGCAGCTCTGTAGCGTCCAACCTAGACGTGTTGCAATACGACTCTATTGGCAGCCCCGCGAAATAGGGGTACCTTTGAGCAAGCACACGCATGTCGATTGATTGCGCAGGCAGATTCAGGCGGACGTTGGATATATGGAGCGTGGCTCGCTCGGATGTATCTTCCGTGCGTGTCGTATCGTCGGTCCACTTCAGATGGCTGATGAACGCCTTTGATGTTGAGCTGCTTGAAGATCTTCTTCTCGATGAGTGTCACAGACGAGCCCTCATCTAGAAAGGCAAAGGCATTAAATGAGTTGTTCTTGATATGAATGATATGATATGAACAATACGGAAATTCGTCTGTTCCGAATCCCGTTGGATATGAATGTGTTCGTTTTTCTTGTATGGTACATTCTTTGTTGCTGTGCGTCATGGATCAGGGGGTGGTGTCGCTGGTTACAGCCCTAGATGCCGCAGACCCGTTTGAGGTGACATTGTTTGTGATGGTTCAGGCAATTATGGCATAGCTTCTCTGTGCGTATGACCTGTAATTTTTCTTCAAAAGACATGGTCTTGAACTCCGCACAGTTTTGTAGTTTATGTCCGGATTCGTTACATGCGTGGCACTTTGTGGCGCTAGAACGAGTTTCCTTGTCTTCGGCGTGGTAATGAAGATTTGCTGTCTTTGTGTTGTAGAGCGGCGTTGCAACTTGGCTGGCAGCCTCAGCGATGCCGAACAGCCTTTCACTGAACATCTGCACTGATGAAATTTTGTCATCCTTGGGGTGCATAGCCCATTACATCATCAGTTGTGTGGGCAGCTTGTCCACTAGCTCTTGTACGAGCGTTGGGTCCTTCATGTTCATGTGGTCCTTCATTTCACATGCCTCCATGGTTGATTAAATGTTACGCACGCCAAGTGCGTATTCGATGAGTGGCTCTAACTTATCTTTGACCAGTGGTAGCTGACGCACCTTCGCGAGCACTGAATGGAGAATGAGCTCTGGGCGGCCAAAACACATTTTTAAAGTTCGAATAATGTCCGGAACCATTGTCGGCAGGAATAGCTTACTTTGAACCATATCCCTCGCCTTACCCTTTAGGCTACTCTGTAGGCGCAATAGGTTCTCAGCGTGAGTGTAGCCGGCGATCTCCGTACTGGTTTGGAAGCTGCTGTAGAATAACGGCCAGCTTTGCGGGTTGCCGTCGAAACGTAGCAGCTCTCGGGCCTGGCGGCCAGCAATTTGCGCAACGCTTGGCACGCTATGTTGCATAGCACCATTCACTTGTTTTTTTGGATCCATTTGTGGATTATTTGCTTGGCGATTATTAGTGGTCTCCTGCTCTAAGTCAGGCTGTTGCCAAGGCCAGCGGGGTGCTGCGCTTGTTAGCGGCTGCTTGCAAGCTGTTGCTTGCACGTGCCTCGTTGAGGTTATGTTCGTAGTCTGCGCGCAGACCGTTGCTGGCGTAGGCATTGATGAGGTTATGTACGTCGGTCGTGCCCATCCCATTTGGTCGCTATACGACTGTGGATTCGCCCTTGACGGCGGGCCACTAAATGGTCGCCAATCGTACAGATCACGTGTTGTTGGGGTACTGTTTGCCATCGTTATGGTTGTTGTTGTCGTGTACGCTGAAACTGATGTCTTAGCTGTACCCAACGATTGCGTTTTGTATCCAATGTTGAGTCCCAAACCAGTTAGCGAGTTCCTAGTTGCCGGTGATAAAGACGCTTGCAGCTGTACTGCTTGTTGTTGTGGATTTGCCTTTTGCTGCGGGCGGCCTGTCGTAGTTTTCACGGCTGTTATGTTCTGCGAGGCGTTGTCGTAGTCACAGGTCCAACTAGCGTCGTCACTGACATTGTTGCCGACGCAGTCGATGTGGTACCAAGAGCTGCAGCGGCAGCACTGTACCATCCGGTCATTATCAGCCTGCAAGCACCTTTTGCAGTGATATACTCCACTTGAAATGTCTTCGTCATTTTCGTTACACTTTTTAACCCGAAACCACGTGGTATTTCTCTCTCACGTGTTAGTGAACAGTTACGCAATCGTCAGACCACCTGAGATTGCTTTAGACTTATTTTATAGAATGATGAGCCCGGCGCGGGCGGACGACCATTTATCAGCTTGCTATTAAAACATGACTCTTTTTATTTTTATTAACCTTATTAACTCTATTACGCGTAGAGGTTTAAGGCGAGAGTCTAAAGACGAGAGCTTAAAGCGAGAGCTATAAAATAAGTCGTGCCGGTGTCCGCAGCCAAACTGACCCGCTCACATATCAAGCGGTACTTTATCAGCATCTGCGAATACAAACGTGATCAAAAGGGAATGCACAAATGCCATACAGTTCGGCATATTAGGCGGCTTTAGTGACCGACCTCTGTAAATGCCTCTCCACATTATATGTCAGCTTTCGGCGGCAACATTCTCCCCCCGGTAAACTGCTTCTCTACGGTAACGGCGCCAGAATTGGTCGGCAACCAGTTGTGTGGATTGCCACATATGCCGCACAGTGTGTATTGTGTCGAAGATGGGCTTGTAACCACTTGACGTGCCCAACAGCAGATGATTTGGCGTGATGGCTTCGTCGTCTTTGGTCGTATTGATAAATTCCACTTCGCAAAACGCGCTCCGGAGATCTTCGTCCGTGAACTTCTTTGCCTGGCATATGGCATACAGTACCGTTTTTGTAGAGCGTATGTGCCTCTCCCATGCTCCCCCCATATGAGGAGCCGCTGGTGGATTAAACTTCCAATAAATCTGGTCGAACGATGCTTCCATTTCGTTGAAGTTGACCTTTTGACGCTCGTCGCATATAATCTTCTCGGCAGCCTTGAAATTAGTTCCGTTGTCCGAATAGATTTCGAGAGGCGTACCTCGTCGGTTGCTGAAATTGCGGATAGACATAATACATGATGCGGTGTCCAGAGAGTGCGCTAATTCCAGGTGGCCTGCTCTGATGGTAAGGCAGGTAAAGATGACGCCCCAGTGCTTCTCCCTTCGGCGACCAACAGTTACATTTATTGGGCCGAAATAGTCGATTTCAACGTATGTGAAGGAGCGCTGAAAGGATGCCAAACGCGCTATGGGCAGTGCCGTCATCTGTAGTATGTCTGGCATGGCGCTTTCGATCTTGCAGCGTTGACAAGATCTGCGTACGTTTTAGTACAGAACACGTAGGCGCGGTATGTAGTATGCGCCACGGATCCTATTGATGCATGCCTCGTGTGATGCGTGGTGCATCTGCTCATGGTGCCATCCCACTATGAGGCGCGTTATATGGTGCCCATAAGGGAGCACAATTTGTTGTTGGCTATTGAGATGTTCTGCTCGTCCGCGAATTCGCAGCAGCTTGTTGTCATCTAGGAAGACATTTAAACATATTAGTTTTGATTTTGTGTTTATGCATTTACCTCGAGCCAGACTGAGAATGTCTGTTCGAAACTTAGATGATTGTGCGTAGCGCCACAAAATTGTTTGAGCGCGCTGCACCATGTCATGTGATACTTTGTGCGGCAGTGGTGTTTTTCGCACCTTTGCGCGAAGTCGCTCAATGTATAATATGTATGCCGCTAGTCCACGTTATAGCCTCCGCCAGTCTGAGAAGTATTCAGCGTTAAGCAGGGGCTGCAGAGATGAATTTTGTATAAAAAATACGCTATGAAGCATTTCAGTTTTTTTTGGTGGGCCCAGATAGTCGCAGTGAGGCCACTCAGATGGGCTAAGCTGTAGGTATTCCGGACCGTTGAGCCATTTACTGGTGCTGTTGAAGCCGGATACTTTTGTCGCCAGATCCGCCGTGTTAAGGTTGGTTGGCACCCAGTGCCATTGCTCAACGTTGGTGTTCTCCAGTACTTCGCCTACTCGATGCATAACATACTGCTGAAATTTGCGTGGATTCATGCGTAGCCAACTCAAGACCGTTTTGGAGTCAGACCACTACCAGCTCGAGTTGATTGGCAGCCGTGAGTTACTGAGGATTTTCTTGCCCAGTCTTGCTCCGATAACGGCTGCTTGGAGCTCCATCCTGGGGATCGACACCGGGCTTAGCGGGGCCACTTTGGCCTTCGAAGATACGAGACTTAGATATGTGGTGCCTCCTTGGCATACTCGTAGATATGAAACAGCTGCGTATGCCACTTCATTGGCGTCCACAAAGGTGTGTAACTGAACGCTGCTTGTATGTTCGCCTTTTTGAAGCATGAAATTAATCCAAGGGGGTCTTACATAGACATGAGCACCTGTAGCAGTTCACGTTTCGTTGGCGGCTCATCTTCGCCGAGCACATTGCGCTTTAGCCGCGAAAATTTGAGTCGGAACACAAATTCGTCCGATGCTGGCAACCAATATAACCCGAGCACCTTTTCGGCGGTCTTCACCTGCGTAGCGGTGGCTGCAACCTGTTCTTCGTCTTGGCCGCAGTAGATGAAATTGTCAACGTAGTGGTAGTCCTTTATAACCTGTGCTGCCATCGGATACAGGCTTTGGAATTGATCGGCATTTTTATCTCTGATGAAATGCGCAATGAATGGGGCATAATTGATTCCAAATGTCAGAGCTTTCATGGCGTATACACTCGGTTGTCTTGAGCAGATCAGGCCCTCGCAGTATAAAGTCATTTAAGGCACTTCCTCCTGATTGCGTCATTCTGGCTTGTTTGGATTGACAGTGATGAAAGTGGGAAAGTGGAAAGGTACCACACCCGCTTGTTCGGAATAGCCAATTCCTCTGATGTTAGTCCTTTGAAGAAGGTTGTCCACTTTTGAATTTGTCCTCTCAGCTCAGGTTGTCTGGAGAACTTTGCACGTATGCACATTTACATGTCCACCTGGGCACTGGTGCTTTGTGCAGCTCTGTAGCGTCCAACCTAGACGTGTTGCAATACGACTCTATTGGCAGCCCCGCGAAATAGGGGTACCTTTGAGCAAGCACACGCATGTCGATTGATTGCGCAGGCAGATTCAGGCGGACGTTGGATATATGGAGCGTGGCTCGCTCGGATGTATCTTCCGTGCGTGTCGTATCGTCGGTCCACTTCAGGTGGCTGATGAACGCCTTTGATGTTGAGCTGCTTGAAGATCTTCTTCTCGATGAGTGTCACAGACGAGCCCTCATCTAGAAAGGCAAAGGCATTAAATGAGTTGTTCTTGATATGAATGATATGATATGAACAATACGGAAATTCGTCTGTTCCGAATCCCGTTGGATATGAATGTGTTCGTTTTTCTTGTATGGTACATTCTTTGTTGCTGTGCGTCATGGATCAGGGGGTGGTGTCGCTGGTTACAGCCCTAGATGCCGCAGACCCGTTTGAGGTGACATTGTTTGTGATGGTTCAGGCAATTATGGCATAGCTTCTCTGTGCGTATGACCTGTAATTTTTCTTCAAAAGACATGGTCTTGAACTCCGCACAGTTTTGTAGTTTATGTCCGGATTCGTTACATGCGTGGCACTTTGTGGCGCTAGAACGAGTTTCCTTGTCTTCGGCGTGGTAATGAAGATTTGCTGTCTTTGTGTTGTAGAGCGGCGTTGCAACTTGGCTGGCAGCCTCAGCGATGCCGAACAGCCTTTCACTGAACATCTGCACTGATGAAATTTTGTCATCCTTGGGGTGCATAGCCCATTACATCATCAGTTGTGTGGGCAGCTTGTCCACTAGCTCTTGTACGAGCGTTGGGTCCTTCATGTTCATGTGGTCCTTCATTTCACATGCCTCCATGGTTGATTAAATGTTACGCACGCCAAGTGCGTATTCGATGAGTGGCTCTAACTTATCTTTGACCAGTGGTAGCTGACGCACCTTCGCGAGCACTGAATGGAGAATGTGCTCTGGGCGGCCAAAACACATTTTTAAAGTTCTAATAATTTCCGGAACCATTGTCGGCAGGAATAGCTTACTTTGAACCATATCCCTCGCCTTACCCTTTAGGCTACTCTGTAGGCGCAATAGGTTCTCAGCGTGAGTGTAGCCGGCGATCTCCGTACTGGTTTGGAAGCTGCTGTAGAATAACGGCCAGCTTTGCGGGTTGCCGTCGAAACGTAGCAGCTCTCGGGCCTGGCGGCCAGCAATTTGCGCAACGCTTGGCACGCTATGTTGCATAGCACCATTCACTTGTTTTTTTGGATCCATTTGTGGATTATTTGCTTGGCGATTATTAGTGGTCTCCTGCTCTAAGTCAGGCTGTTGCCAAGGCCAGCGGGGTGCTGCGCTTGTTAGCGGCTGCTTGCAAGCTGTTGCTTGCACGTGCCTCGTTGAGGTTATGTTCGTAGTCTGCGCGCAGACCGTTGCTGGCGTAGGCATTGATGAGGTTATGTACGTCGGTCGTGCCCATCCCATTTGGTCGCTATACGACTGTGGATTCGCCCTTGACGGCGGGCCACTAAATGGTCGCCAATCGTACAGATCACGTGTTGTTGGGGTACTGTTTGCCATCGTTATGGTTGTTGTTGTCGTGTACGCTGAAACTGATGTCTTAGCTGTACCCAACGATTGCGTTTTGTATCCAATGTTGAGTCCCAAACCAGTTAGCGAGTTCCTAGTTGCCGGTGATAAAGACGCTTGCAGCTGTACTGCTTGTTGTTGTGGATTTGCCTTTTGCTGCGGGCGGCCTGTCGTAGTTTTCACGGCTGTTATGTTCTGCGAGGCGTTGTCGTAGTCACAGGTCCAACTAGCGTCGTCACTGACATTGTTGCCGACGCAGTCGATGTGGTACCAAGAGCTGCAGCGGCAGCACTGTACCATCCGGTCATTATCAGCCTGCAAGCACCTTTTGCAGTGATATACTCCACTTGAAATGTCTTCGTCATTTTCGTTACACTTTTTAACCCGAAACCACGTGGTATTTCTCTCTCACGTGTTAGTGAACAGTTACGCAATCGTCAGACCACCTGAGATTGCTTTAGACTTATTTTATAGAATGATGAGCCCGGCGCGGGCGGACGACCATTTATCAGCTTGCTATTAAAACATGACTCTTTTTATTTTTATTAACCTTATTAACTCTATTACGCGTAGAGGTTTAAGGCGAGAGTCTAAAGACGAGAGCTTAAAGCGAGAGCTATAAAATAAGTCGTGCCGGTGTCCGCAGCCAAACTGACCCGCTCACATATCAAGCGGTACTTTATCAGCATCTGCGAATACAAACGTGATCAAAAGGGAATGCACAAATGCCATACAGTTCGGCATATTAGGCGGCTTTAGTGACCGACCTCTGTAAATGCCTCTCCGCATTATATGTCAGCTTTCGGCGGCAACATTCTCCCCCCGGTAAACTGCTTCTCTACGGTAACGGCGCCAGAATTGGTCGGCAACCAGTTGTGTGGATTGCCACATATGCCGCACAGTGTGTATTGTGTCGAAGATGGGCTTGTAACCACTTGACGTGCCCAACAGCAGATGATTTGGCGTGATGGCTTCGTCGTCTTTGGTCGTATTGATAAATTCCACTTCGCAAAACGCGCTCCGGAGATCTTCGTCCGTGAACTTCTTTGCCTGGCATATGGCATACAGTACCGTTTTTGTAGAGCGTATGTGCCTCTCCCATGCTCCCCCCATATGAGGAGCCGCTGGTGGATTAAACTTCCAATAAATCTGGTCGAACGATGCTTCCATTTCGTTGAAGTTGACCTTTTGACGCTCGTCGCATATAATCTTCTCGGCAGCCTTGAAATTAGTTCCGTTGTCCGAATAGATTTCGAGAGGCGTACCTCGTCGGTTGCTGAAATTGCGGATAGACATAATACATGATGCGGTGTCCAGAGAGTGCGCTAATTCCAGGTGGACTGCTCTGATGGTAAGGCAGGTAAAGATGACGCCCCAGTGCTTCTCCCTTCGGCGACCAACAGTTACATTTATTGGGCCGAAATAGTCGATTTCAACGTATGTGAAGGAGCGCTGAAAGGATGCCAAACGCGCTATGGGCAGTGCCGTCATCTGTAGTATGTCTGGCATGGCGCTTTCGATCTTGCAGCGTTGACAAGATCTGCGTACGTTTTTGTACAGAACACGTAGGCGCGGTATGTAGTATGCGCCACGGATCCTATTGATGCATGCCTCGTGTGATGCGTGGTGCATCTGCTCATGGTGCCATCCCACTATGAGGCGCGTTATATGGTGCCCATAAGGGAGCACAATTTGTTGTTGGCTATTGAGATGTTCTGCTCGTCCGCGAATTCGCAGCAGCTTGTTGTCATCTAGGAAGACATTTAAACATATTAGTTTTGATTTTGTGTTTATGCATTTACCTCGAGCCAGACTGAGAATGTCTGTTCGAAACTTAGATGATTGTGCGTAGCGCCACAAAATTGTTTGAGCGCGCTGCACCATGTCATGTGATACTTTGTGCGGCAGTGGTGTTTTTCGCACCTTTGCGCGAAGTCGCTCAATGTATAATATGTATGCCGCTAGTCCACGTTATAGCCTCCGCCAGTCTGAGAAGTATTCAGCGTTAAGCAGGGGCTGCAGAGATGAATTTTGTATAAAAAATACGCTATGAAGCATTTCAGTTTTTTTTGGTGGGCCCAGATAGTCGCAGTGAGGCCACTCAGATGGGTTAAGCTGTAGGTATTCCGGACCGTTGAGCCATTTACTGGTGCTGTTGAAGCCGGATACTTTTGTCGCCAGATCCGCCGTGTTAAGGTTGGTTGGCACCCAGTGCCATTGCTCAACGTTGGTGTTCTCCAGTACTTCGCCTACTCGATGCATAACATACTGCTGAAATTTGCGTGGATTCATGCGTAGCCAACTCAAGACCGTTTTGGAGTCAGACCACTACCAGCTCGAGTTGATTGGCAGCCGTGAGTTACTGAGGATTTTCTTGCCCAGTCTTGCTCCGATAACGGCTGCTTGGAGCTCCATCCTGGGGATCGACACCGGGCTTAGCGGGGCCACTTTGGCCTTCGAAGATACGAGACTTAGATATGTGGTGCCTCCTTGGCATACTCGTAGATATGAAACAGCTGCGTATGCCACTTCATTGGCGTCCACAAAGGTGTGTAACTGAACGCTGCTTGTATGTTCGCCTTTTTGAAGCATGAAATTAATCCAAGGGGGTCTTACATAGACATGAGCACCTGTAGCAGTTCACGTTTCGTTGGCGGCTCATCTTCGCCGAGCACATTGCGCTTTAGCCGCGAAAATTTGAGTCGGAACACAAATTCGTCCGATGCTGGCAACCAATATAACCCGAGCACCTTTTCGGCGGTCTTCACCTGCGTAGCGGTGGCTGCAACCTGTTCTTCGTCTTGGCCGCAGTAGATGAAATTGTCAACGTAGTGGTAGTCCTTTATAACCTGTGCTGCCATCGGATACAGGCTTTGGAATTGATCGGCATTTTTATCTCTGATGAAATGCGCAATGAATGGGGCATAATTGATTCCAAATGTCAGAGCTTTCATGGCGTATACACTCGGTTGTCTTGAGCAGATCAGGCCCTCGCAGTATAAAGTCATTTAAGGCACTTCCTCCTGATTGCGTCATTCTGGCTTGTTTGGATTGACAGTGATGAAAGTGGGAAAGTGGAAAGGTACCACACCCGCTTGTTCGGAATAGCCAATTCCTCTGATGTTAGTCCTTTGAAGAAGGTTGTCCACTTTTGAATTTGTCCTCTCAGCTCAGGTTGTCTGGAGAACTTTGCACGTATGCACATTTACATGTCCACCTGGGCACTGGTGCTTTGTGCAGCTCTGTAGCGTCCAACCTAGACGTGTTGCAATACGACTCTATTGGCAGCCCCGCGAAATAGGGGTACCTTTGAGCAAGCACACGCATGTCGATTGATTGCGCAGGCAGATTCAGGCGGACGTTGGATATATGGAGCGTGGCTCGCTCGGATGTATCTTCCGTGCGTGTCGTATCGTCGGTCCACTTCAGGTGGCTGATGAACGCCTTTGATGTTGAGCTGCTTGAAGATCTTCTTCTCGATGAGTGTCACAGACGAGCCCTCATCTAGAAAGGCAAGGGCATTAAATGAGTTGTTCTTGATATGAATGATATGATATGAACAATACGGAAATTCGTCTGTTCCGAATCCCGTTGGATATGAATGTGTTCGTTTTTCTTGTATGGTACATTCTTTGTTGCTGTGCGTCATGGATCAGGGGGTGGTGTCGCTGGTTACAGCCCTAGATGCCGCAGACCCGTTTGAGGTGACATTGTTTGTGATGGTTCAGGCAATTATGGCATAGCTTCTCTGTGCGTATGACCTGTAATTTTTCTTCAAAAGACATGGTCTTGAACTCCCACAGTTTTGTAGTTTATGTCCGGATTCGTTACATGCGTGGCACTTTGTGGCGCTAGAACGAGTTTCCTTGTCTTCGGCGTGGTAATGAAGATTTGCTGTCTTTGTGTTGTAGAGCGGCGTTGCAACTTGGCTGGCAGCCTCAGCGATGCCGAACAGCCTTTCACTGAACATCTGCACTGATGAAATTTTGTCATCCTTGGGGTGCATAGCCCATTACATCATCAGTTGTGTGGGCAGCTTGTCCACTAGCTCTTGTACGAGCGTTGGGTCCTTCATGTTCATGTGGTCCTTCATTTCACATGCCTCCATGGTTGATTAAATGTTACGCACGCCAAGTGCGTATTCGATGAGTGGCTCTAACTTATCTTTGACCAGTGGTAGCTGACGCACCTTCGCGAGCACTGAATGGAGAATGTGCTCTGGGCGGCCAAAACACATTTTTAAAGTTCTAATAATTTCCGGAACCATTGTCGGCAGGAATAGCTTACTTTGAACCATATCCCTCGCCTTACCCTTTAGGCTACTCTGTAGGCGCAATAGGTTCTCAGCGTGAGTGTAGCCGGCGATCTCCGTACTGGTTTGGAAGCTGCTGTAGAATAACGGCCAGCTTTGCGGGTTGCCGTCGAAACGTAGCAGCTCTCGGGCCTGGCGGCCAGCAATTTGCGCAACGCTTGGCACGCTATGTTGCATAGCACCATTCACTTGTTTTTTTGGATCCATTTGTGGATTATTTGCTTGGCGATTATTAGTGGTCTCCTGCTCTAAGTCAGGCTGTTGCCAAGGCCAGCGGGGTGCTGCGCTTGTTAGCGGCTGCTTGCAAGCTGTTGCTTGCACGTGCCTCGTTGAGGTTATGTTCGTAGTCTGCGCGCAGACCGTTGCTGGCGTAGGCATTGATGAGGTTATGTACGTCGGTCGTGCCCATCCCATTTGGTCGCTATACGACTGTGGATTCGCCCTTGACGGCGGGCCACTAAATGGTCGCCAATCGTACAGATCACGTGTTGTTGGGGTACTGTTTGCCATCGTTATGGTTGTTGTTGTCGTGTACGCTGAAACTGATGTCTTAGCTGTACCCAACGATTGCGTTTTGTATCCAATGTTGAGTCCCAAACCAGTTAGCGAGTTCCTAGTTGCCGGTGATAAAGACGCTTGCAGCTGTACTGCTTGTTGTTGTGGATTTGCCTTTTGCTGCGGGCGGCCTGTCGTAGTTTTCACGGCTGTTATGTTCTGCGAGGCGTTGTCGTAGTCACAGGTCCAACTAGCGTCGTCACTGACATTGTTGCCGACGCAGTCGATGTGGTACCAAGAGCTGCAGCGGCAGCACTGTACCATCCGGTCATTATCAGCCTGCAAGCACCTTTTGCAGTGATATACTCCACTTGAAATGTCTTCGTCATTTTCGTTACACTTTTTAACCCGAAACCACGTGGTATTTCTCTCTCACGTGTTAGTGAACAGTTACGCAATCGTCAGACCACCTGAGATTGCTTTAGACTTATTTTATAGAATGATGAGCCCGGCGCGGGCGGACGACCATTTATCAGCTTGCTATTAAAACATGACTCTTTTTATTTTTATTAACCTTATTAACTCTATTACGCGTAGAGGTTTAAGGCGAGAGTCTAAAGACGAGAGCTTAAAGCGAGAGCTATAAAATAAGTCGTGCCGGTGTCCGCAGCCAAACTGACCCGCTCACACTTAATTGTCAAGAAGGTTGATCTCTATAGTTATTCCTCTTTCCACTATCCCTTCCAAACTTATCTCCAACACTGCAGCAATGTCTTCAAGCTCATCTTCACTTTCTGCGTCACTAGACCCATCACAATTAAAGTTTAAAATTCGCCCAAAGTTGTCTTTTGACAATCCACAAATAAATTTATAACCACAACTGCTCAATGTTGCTCACAAGCAACTTAAAACCTTTAAAAATTACTCACTTGATTTTTATTTATTGAAAAACAAATCTTATTTTAACACTTTCATGATTAATCTTTTCTGAAAACTATTTCATTTATGCACAGTTTTTTTTATTATAAAAAAAAAAATTACTCAATTCAATACCTCTTCCGAATTTTCAAAAAAAATTTTGCCGACGCCATTGCAGTAAATTTAATAGAACTTTGCTAAATGGTCTACAAATGAGCTTTCTTTGCAATATATTTTAAGTAGTAAGTACAGGTTCCGTTATCATTACGGATAAGCAGACAAAAACAAAAAGAGCGTTTATGGTTAGCCGTTAAAGAGCTGAAATTGCTCTCAGGCAACGTTGGGGTCGAATGGGCTAAAATCGTGAACGAGTATTGCGCAGTCGGTTACGCCCGACTGCAACGTTCTTACTTGTTTGACTATAGATTTTTCTATACCATATGCAGAACATGTTTAAATTTTTTTTGAATATCTTGCCGCGTTTCATTAATATCAATAAAAATCAATTTTAAGTCTTGGTTTTCTTAGTATATCTATAAGAGCTAAAGCCACCAAATTTATTTTATTCTCGTAAAGCATATGCAAATCAGGATTTTATTTTTGGATACGTGCCCCAAATATAAAAAAAAACGAAATTCAAGTATAAAAGCCTTGCGCTTTGATTTCTGCGTAGATTTGAATGCCCCTTTTAAGTAATACTTCTAGTTTAGAAGTTATTTAAGTATTTAGTTTCCATTGCCTAGCGGAGTCGTTTGTCTTGCTGACCGTCTGTCTTTCTGTCTGTGTAAACGAAATTTTTCTCGTCGCTATAGAAGTTATAGACTTGAACTTTTGCATATATACTCGTGTGTACCCGCGTCAGATAAAGTGCCCCATTGGCAATCCAATAAAATCTATTTCTCTCCCCCAGTTTTAAAGCTAGGTGCAGACAGATTACTGATGAACTTCTCTAAAGATCACACAAAAATATTTGTTGCATAACTTTAAGTCTAACACGCAGTTCAAAGCCCGGGAAGATGATTTTTTTTCTTCATATTAATTTGATGTGTACAAATAAAGCTACGTTATATTTTTGATTGTGATTACACTGTGAACTATTGCACTGTCGGTTACACCCGACTCCAACGTTATTACATGTTGTTCATTTCGTTGTTCGGCGTTACTTATCTTAGTATTTATATTGTCTTTAATTTGATCATAATGGCTGATGATATAGCTGTAGTAAAGAAAACGTCGGGTGTTGACTGACCAAATGCTTGGTAAACTTCAGTCTGTAGACGATCAGCAAAGTTACGCACATTTTAGGGGATGTTATTTTTTTTTGCACATTGGACATTCTCTTTAATTTGCTGTGTGGTTTCTGCTGTATTGTTGCTGTTGCTGTACATCTTTGTTTTTGGATCTTGTCTGTGATGCACAAAGCCATTTCATGGAGCGACCGTGACGTACAATATGATTTTGTGTTGCCAAGCTATTGGAAGATGGTGCTTTGAAACGAATTTAACCATTTGTGTGGTTTCTCCACGGTTATTATGCTATGTTGAAGATTTCTTTACGATGTCTCGACCTCATGTTTCTATATCAAAAACTACATTGTATAAGCAATGTCAAAGTTACAGTTCTCTGTGGATAGGGTAGCTAAGTCGCTCAGACTTTCTATTGCAATGTCTTATTCGAAGGACCGGAAATGGATAGTTTTTATACCCTGAACAGATTAAAAATGGGTAAAAAGGGAGAGCTTCAGGGTATCTCCTAGTCGGACACTTCCGATTAGATCCATTACATTAGAATAATTACAATACCCTATTGATTATAAGTTTATTATCTAAAAGAAAATATTATTTTTTTTATCTTAGGAAAACGCTTCAATGGTTGATGACGTTTGCCTTTTGCAAAAAGAATTGGCAGCGGCGCGTTCAGAACGACTGGCCCTAATTGAAAGACTTATGTTTTATGAAGGGTTAGAAAAAGGTGCTAACACACAAGATCAATATTTAAACGTTGATCGCGATCAACTAAATAAATATGTGGCACAAAATAAAAATGCTATGATTGACAGAAGATGCGAAAATAAATGTAATGATACATCAAAAGTACATCTTAAAATTTTCCCATTAAAACTAAAAAACGTGCTTATACACACTATCGGTGAAATTTTACCTGCGAATCTCAATTTTCACTCGGCTCATTGGATATATCCAGTAGGATATGTGGCAACGAGAATATATGCACATCCAAGAGATCCACGAAAAAAATGCGTATTTACATGTAAAATTCTTAACAATGCTGGAGTTCCACAGTTTCAATTAATTCCTGATAATGATTTGGATGGAGTGTTCTTTGGAGAAACAGCTAACAAATGTCATCAAGAACTGCTGAATTGTATACAAGGGTCCATAAAGGAATCAGTTCAAGTCCAGTTTAAAGCGAAGGGCGAAGTATTTTTCGGATTATCAAATAAAAAGGTGCAATCACTTCTAATGTCAGATATGAGAATTGAACAATGTATTAAGTTTAAAGGATATGTATTGCCCAATACTAGGGAAATGTTCGAATACAACAACGATCCAACATTATCCTTTGAAGACCTACAAAGTTACCTAGCACAATAACACGTTGGGAACACATAATTATAATAAATTAAAATAAATTTGTCTGAATACTTAATTTTATTTTTTTCCGGGTCACCGCCAGTGTTATTGTACATAAATGGGTAATAATAATTAAATAAAATGTGTATTTTATATTTATCATGGAAGGATTATTTTCCGCAGATGAGCGCCACTTGCTCCTCTCTTGCCAGAGAAATATTGTAGATGGGCAGTGCTTCCGATGTAATGCTGCTTTATGTGGCATATCGGCCAACGATTCAACAGGTTGATCTTGAGTTGAGTCACATCTGGGCCCTATACTGTCTAATATGATCCGCCATTGCGAAAATGGTCTTTCGTGAGCCCATTGAGTTCATCAGGGCTTTCTGAAATAGGAAAAAGTGGTCGACAACGATGCGGTGGATATGATATTTTGCTTCCAGTATATACATTTGCTAATCACGCTCGCTACATATTTGAGTCCACCAATAACCCAGAAATTTGAAGTGCTGCCAGGATGGACTTTGGGGAAGTTCGAAGTCCAACTTAGAGTTTTCAGGCCGACCGCCAACATGAAGCAAGTCATCAGAATCGATTTTATCGAATCCTCTAGCGGCAGCTGTCGTTTATTGGGCAACCACTTATATTTGTCAATTGAGGGCACACATTGGATACAAAAACATTAAGAAACAAGTAAGATGGCTCTAGTCGGGAGTGCCCGACTAGGAGATACACTGACCCCAGCGGCGAGCTGTCGTTACATACATTTAACGTTTTACGTTGCATTTATAAACACATTCACAAAGTCATACATAACACACTCACGCAACAAGCTGCGCACTTTACACATCGGCTGCGCTTGCCCCCACTATCGGAAATGAATTCTTGAATAACTTCTAAACTAAGAGTATGATCGTTATGAAATTTTCAGTGCTTAATGATCCAAATCCTGGTACAAGCCCAAGCGAAAGTCTGTAATATTTGATTTGCGTTTTTTTGATATTGTGGCCGAATGGGAATAGGTATCCAAAATCCATATTCATAATCTGAGTATTACTTACGAGCACATAATAAACTAAATTTGATGATAATAATGAAACGTAGCAAGATATCGGAAAAAATGATAAACTTGTACTGCGTATGGATTAGGAGAATCTAAAGTCGAAAAGTTGATGTTTTTAGCTTTTGTAGTTTCCGAGATCGCTGCGTTCATACCGACGGACAGACGGACGGATGGACAGACCTATATGGCTAAATCGACTCAGCTCGTCGTCCTGATCAAGAATATATATACCTTATGGGGTCCTTCTGCCTGTTACATACATTCGCACAAAACCATTATAGCCTTTTTACCCATTTTCAATGGGTTCAGGGTATAAAAAATTAATGTTCGCGCTGCGCGCTCGCTAATATTTGCAAAATTTTCACAAAATAGGAAACTATATCTTTCAAATGTTGGTTACAGTTGATCTGCGAAAGCTTTTTGAGAAAATCAAAGAGGTGTAGAAATAGTCTATATGATTTCATCACCTAACCTGATACTCTCTGGAGCTTCAAATGACTTTGATCTCCAGTTGAGTGTCTTCAAATCATTTTTTTCAATGCAAGTATCAGCAACACTGCGTGGTTCTTGTTCACTTTCTTCTGCATTTAAATTGTCAAGAAGGTTGATCTCTATAGTTATTCCTCTTTCCACTATCCCTTCCAAACTTATCTCCAACACTGCAGCAATGTCTTCAAGCTCATCTTCACTTTCTGCGTCACTAGACCCATCCCAATTAAGGTTAAAAACTCGCCCAAAGTTGTCTTTTGACAATCCTTTCTATTGCGGTCTCATATCTAAATACAGATAAGTTTATAACCCACAAGCAACTTAATAACTTTAAAAATTACTCACCTGATAATTATTTAATGAAAAACAAATCTAATTTTAACACTTTCAAGATAAATCTTTTCTGAAAACTATTACATTTATAAACTTTTAGTTTTTGTTATTAAAAAAAAAAAATTACTCAATTCAATACCTTCTCCGAATTTTCAAAAATATTTTCGCCGACGCAATTGCAGTAAATTTAATAGAACTTTGCTAAATGGTCTACAAATGAGCTTTCTTTTCAATATATTTTGAGTAGACACATACAGGTTCCGTTATCATTACGGATAAGCAGACAAAAACAAAAAGAGCGTTTATGGTTAGCCGTTAAAGAGCTGAAATTGCTCTCAGGCAACGTTGGGGTCGAATGGGCTAAAATCGTGAACGAGTATTGCGCAGTCGGTTACGCCCGACTGCAACGTTCTTACTTGTTTGACTATAGATTTTTCTATACCATATGCAGAACATGTTTAAATTTTTTTTGAATATCTTGCCGCGTTTCATTAATATCAATAAAAATCAATTTTAAGTCTTGGTTTTCTTAGTATATCTATAAGAGCTAAAGCCACCAAATTTATTTTATTCTCGTAAAGCATATGCAAATCAGCATTTTATTTTTGGATACGTGCCCCAAATATAAAAAAAAACGAAATTCAAGAATAAAATCCTTGCGCTTTGATTTCTGCGTAGATTTAAATGCCCCTTTTTAAGTAATACTTCTAGTTTAGAAGTTATTTAAGTATTTAGTCTTCATTGCCAAGCGGAGTCGTTTGTCTTGCTGACCGTCTGTCTTTCTGTCTGTGTAAACGAAATTTTTCTCGTCCCTATAGAAGCTATAGACTTGAACTTTTGCATATATACTCGTGTGTACCCGCGTCAGATAAAGTGCCCCACTGGCAATTCAATAAAATCTATTTATCTCCCCCAGTTTTAAAGCTAGATGCAGACAGATTACTGATGAACTTCTCTAAAGATCACACAAAAATATTTGTTGCATAACTTTAAGTCTAACACGCAGTTCAAAGCCCGGGAAGATGATTTTTTTTCTTCATATTAATTTGATGTGTACAAATAAAGCTACATTACATTTTTGATTGTGATTACACTGTGAACTATTGCACTGTCGGTTACACCCGACTCCAACGTTATTACATGTTGTTCATTTCGTTGTTCGGCGTTACTTATCTTAGTATTTATATTGTCTTTAATTTGATCATAATGGCTGATGATATAGCTGTAGTAAAGAAAACGTCGGGTGTTGCCTGACCAAATGCTTGGTAAACTTCAGTCTGTAGACGATCAGCAAAGTTGCGCACATTTTAAAGGGATGTTATTTTTTTTTGCACATTGGACATTCTCTTTAATTTGCTGTGTGGTTTCTGCTGTATTGTTGCTGTTGCTGTACATCTTTGTTTTTGGATCTTGTCTGCGATGCACAAAGCCATTTCATGGAGCGACCGTGACGTACAATATGATTTTGTGTTGCCAAGCTATTGGAAGATGGTGCTTTGAAACGAATTTAACCATTTGTGTGGTTTCTCCACGGTTATTATGCTATGTTGAAGATTTCTTTAAGATGTCTCGACCTCATGTTTCTATATCAAAAACTACATTGTATAAGCAATGTCAAAGTTACAGTTCTCTGTGGATAGGGTAGCTAAGTCGCTCAGACTTTCTATTGCAATGTCTTATTCGAAGGACCGGAAATGGATAGTTTTTATACCCTGAACAGATTAAAAATGGGTAAAAAGGGAGAGCTTCAGGGTATCTCCTAGTCGGACACTTCCGATTAGATCCATTACATTAGAATAATTACAATACCCTATTGATTATAAGTTTATTATCTAAAAGAATATATATTTTTTTTATCTTAGGAAAACGCTTCAATGGTTGATGACGTTTGCCTTTTGCAAAAAGAATTGGCAGCGGCGCGTTCAGAACGACTGGCCCTAATTGAAAGACTTATGTTTAATGAAGGGTTAGAAAAAGGTGCTAACACACAAGATCAATATTTAAACGTTGATCGCGATCAACTAAATAAATATGTGGCACAAAATAAAAATGCTATGATTGACAGAAGATGCGAAAATAAATGTAATGATACATCAAAAGTACATCTTAAAATTTTCCCATTAAAACTAAAAAACGTGCTTATACACTCTATCGGTGAAATTTTACCTGCGAATCTCAATTTTCACTCGGCTCATTGGATATATCCAGTAGGATATGTGGCAACGAGAATATATGCACATCCAAGAGATCCACGAAAAAAAATGCGTATTTACATGTAAAATTCTTAACAATGCTGGAGTTCCACAGTTCCAATTAATTCCTGATAATGATTTGGATGGAGTGTTTTTTGGAGAAACAGCTAAGAAATGTCATCAAGAACTGCTGAATTGTATACAAGGGTCCATAAAGGAATCAGTTCAAGTCCAGTTTAAAGCGAAGGGCGAAGTATTTTTCGGATTATCAAATAAAAAGGTGCAATCACTTCTAATGTCAGATATGAGAATTGAACAATGTATTAAATTTAAAGGATATGTATTGCCCAATACTAGGGAAATGTTCGAATACAACAACGATCCAACATTATCCTTTGCAGACCTACAAAGTTACCTAGCACAATAACACGTTGGGAACACATAATTATAATAAATTAAAATAAATTTGTCTGAACACTTAATTTTATTTTTTTCCGGGTCACCGCCAGTGTTATTGTACATAAATGGGTAATAATAATTAAATAAAATGTGTATTTTATATTTATCATGGAAGGATTATTTGCTGCAGATGAGCGCCACTTGCTCCTCTCTTGCCAGAGAAATATTGTAGATGGGCAGTGCTTCCGATGTAATGCTGCTTTATGTGGCATATTGGCCAACGATTCAGCAGGTTGATCTTGAGTTGAGTCACATCTGAGCCCTATACTGTCTAATATGATCCGCCATTGCGAAAATGGTCTTTCGTGAGCCCATTGAGTTCATCAGGGCTTTCTGAAATAGGAAAAAGTGGTCGACAACGATGCGGTGGATATGATATTTTGCTTCCAGTATATACATTTGCTAATCACGCTCGCTACATATTTGCGTCCACCAATAACCCAGAAATTTGAAGTGCTGCCAGGATGGACTTTGGGGAAGTTCGAAGTCCAACTTAGAGTTTTCAGGCCGACCGCCAACATGAAGCAAGTCATCAGAATCGATTTTATCGAATCCTCTAGCGGCAGCTGTCGTTTATTGGGCAACCACTTATATTTGTCAATTGAGGGCACACATTGGATACAAAAACATTAAGAAACAAGTAAGATGGCTCTAGTCGGGAGTGCCCGACTAGGAGATACACTGACCCCAGCGGCGAGCTGTCGTTACATACATTTAACGTTTTACGTTGCATTTATAAACACATTCACAAATTCTTACATAACACACTCACGCAACAAGCTGCGCACTTTACACATAAGCTGCGCTTGCCCCCACTATCGGAAATGAATTCTTGAATAACTTCTAAACTAAGAGTATGATCGTTATGAAATTTTCAGTGCTTAATGAGAACATCCAAATCCTGGTACAAGCTAAGTATTTGATTTGCGTTTTTTTGATATTGTGGCCGAATGGGAATAGGTATCCAAAATCCATATTCATAATCTGAGTATTACTTACGAGCACATAATAAACTAAATTTGATGGTTCTAGCTCTTATCGTCTCCAAGATATGCCAAGAAAATCAAGTCTTTAAATCGATTTTTATCGATAATAATGAAACGTAGCAAGATATCGGAAAAAATGATAAACTTGTACTGCGTATGGATTAGGAGAATCTAAAGTCGAAAAGTTGATGTTTTTAGCTTTTGTAGTTTCCGAGATCGCTGCGTTCATACCGACGGACAGACGGACGGATGGACAGACCTATATGGCTAAATCGACTCAGCTCGTCGTCCTGATCAAGAATATATATACCTTATGGGGTCCTTCTGCCTGTTACATACATTCGCACAAAACCATTATATCCTTTTTACCCATTTTCAATGGGTTCAGGGTATAAAAAATTAATGATCGCGCTGCGCGCTCGCTAATATTTGCAAAATTTTCACAAAATAGGAAACTATATCTTTCAAATGTTGGTTACAGTTGATCTGCGAAAGCTTTTTGAGAAAATCAAAGAGGTGTAGAAATAGTCTATATGATTTAATCACCTAACCTGATACTCTCTGGAGCTTCAAATGACTTTGATCTCCAGTTGAGTGTCTTCAAATCATTTTTTTCAATGCAAGTATCAGCAACACTGCATGGTTCTTGTTCACTTTCTTCTGCATTTAAATTGTCAAAAAGGTTGATCTCTATAGTTATTCCTCTTTCCACTATCCCTTCCAAACTTATCTCCAACACTGCAGCAATGTCTTCAAGCTCATCTTCACTTTCTGCGTCACTAGACCCATCCCAATTAAGGTTAAAAACTCGCCCAAAGTTGTCTTTTGACAATCCTTTCTATTGCGGTCTCATATCTAAATACAGATAAGTTTATAACCCACAAGCAACTTAATAACTTTAAAAATTACTCACCTGATAATTATTTAATGAAAAACAAATCTAATTTTAACACTTTCAAGATAAATCTTTTCTGAAAACTATTACATTTATAAACTTTTAGTTTTTGTTATTAAAAAAAAAAAAAATTACTCAATTCAATACCTCTTCCGAATTTTCAAAAATATTTTCGCCGACGCAATTGCAGTAAATTTAATAGAACTTTGCTAAATGGTCTACAAATGAGCTTTCTTTTCAATATATTTTGAGTAGACACATACAGGTTCCGTTATCATTACGGATAAGCAGACAAAAACAAAAAGAGCGTTTATGGTTAGCCGTTAAAGAGCTGAAATTGCTCTCAGGCAACGTTGGGGTCGAATGGGCTAAAATCGTGAACGAGTATTGCGCAGTCGGTTACGCCCGACTGCAACGTTCTTACTTGTTTGACTATAGATTTTTCTATACCATATGCAGAACATGTTTAAATTTTTTTTTGTAGATCGCCGCGTTTCATTAATATCAATAAAAATCAATTTTAAGTCTTGGTTTTCTTAGTATATCTATAAGAGCTAAAGCCACCAAATTTATTTTATTCTCGTAAAGCATATGCAAATCAGGATTTTATTTTTGGATACGTGCCCCAAATATAAAAAAAACGAAATTCAAGTATAAAAGCCTTGCGCTTTGATGTCTGCGTAGATTTAAATGCCCCTTTTAAGTAATACTTCTAGTTTAGAAGTTATTTGCCCAGCGGAGTCGTTTGTCTTGCTGACCGTCTGTCTTTCTGTCTGTGTAAACGAAATTTTTCTCGTCGCTATAGAAGCTATAGACTTGAACTTTTGCATATATACTCGTGTGTACCCGCGTCAGATAAAGTGCCCCACTGGCAATTCAATAAAATCTATTTATCTCCCCCAGTTTTAAAGCTAGATGCAGACAGATTACTGATGAACTTCTCTAAAGATCACACAAAAATATTTGTTGCATAACTTTAAGTCTAACACGCAGTTCAAAGCCCGGGAAGATGATTTTTTTTCTTCATATTATTAATTTGATATGTACAAATAAAGCTACGTTATATTTTTGATTGTGATTACACTGTAAACTATTGCACTGTCGGTTACACCCGACTCCAACGTTATTACATGTTGTTCATTTCGTTGTTCGGCGTTACTTATCTTAGTATTTATATTGTCTTTAATTTGATCATAATGGCTGGTGATATTATAGCTGTAGTAAAGAAAACGTCGGGTGTTGACTGACCAAATGCTAGGTAAACTTCAGTCTGTAGACGATCAGCAAAGTTGCGCACATTTTAAAGGGATGTTATTTTTTTTTGCACATTGGACATTCTCTTTAATTTGCTGTGTGGTTTCTGTTGTATTGTTGCTGTTGCTGTACATCTTTGTTTTTGGATCTTGTCTGTGATGCACAAAGCCATTTCATGGAGCGACCGTGACGTACAATATGATTTTGTGTTGCCAAGCTATTGGAAGATGGTGCTTTGAAACGAATTTAACCATTTGTGTGGTTTCTCCACGGCTATTATGCTATGTAGAAGATTTCTTTAAGATGTCTCGACCTAATGTTTCTATATCAAAAACTACATTGTATAAGCAATGTCAAAGTTACAGTTCTCTGTGGATAGGGTAGCTAATTCGCACAGGCTTTCTATTGCAATGTCTTATTCGAAGGACCTGGAAATGGATAGTTTTTATACCCTGAACAGATTAAAAATGGGTAAAAAGGGAGAGCTTCAGGGTATCTCCTAGTCGGACACTTCCGATTAGATCCATTACATTAGAATAATTACAATACCCTATTGATTATAAGTTTATTATCTAAAAGAATATATATTTTTTTTATCTTAGGAAAACGCTTCAATGGTTGATGACGTTTGCCTTTTGCAAAAGAAATAAAAATGCTATGATTGACAGAAGATGCGAAAATAAATGTAATGATACATCAAAAGTACATCTTAAAATTTTCCCATTAAAACTAAAAAACGTGCTTATACACTCTATCGGTGAAATTTTACCTGCGAATCTCAATTTTCACTCGGCTCATTGGATATATCCAGTAGGATATGTGGCAACGAGAATAAATGCAGATCCAAGAGATCCACGAAAAAATGCGTATTTACATGTAAAATTCTTAACAATGCTGGAGTCCCACAGTTTCAATTAATTCCTGATAATGATTTGGATGGAGTGTTCTTTGGAGAAACAGCTAACAAATGTCATCAAGAACTGCTGAATTGTATACAAGGGTCCATAAAGAAATCAGTTCAAGTCCAGTTTAAAGCGAAGGGCGAAGTATTTTTCGGATTATCAAATAAAAAGGTGCAATCACTTCTAATGTCAGATATGAGAATTGAACAATGTATTAAATTTAAAGGATATGTATTGCCCAATACTAGGGAAATGTTCGAATACAACAACGATCCAACATTATCCTTTGAAGACCTACAAAGTTACCTAGCACAATAACACGTTGGGAAAACATAATTATAATAAATTAAAATAAATTTGTCTGAATACTTAATTTTATTTTTTTCCGGGTCACCGCCAGTGTTATTGTACATAAATGGGTAATAATAATTAAATAAAATGTGTATTTTATATTTATCATGGAAGGAATATTTGGTGCAGATGAGGGCCACTTGCTCCTCTCTTGCAGGAGAAATATTGTAGATAGGCAGTGCTCCACTTCCGATGTAATGCTGCTTTATGTCATATCGGCATATCGGCCAACGATTCAGAAGGTTGATCTTGAGTTGAGTCACATCTGGGGCATATACTGTCTAATATCCGCCATTGCGAAAGTGCTCTTTCGTGAGCCCATTGAGTTCATCAGGGCTTTCTGAATAAATTAAGTTCTGACAGTTAAGGATTGCAAACGAGTTTGAATATGTATATGCCAACGATGCGGTGGATATTATATTTTGCTTCCAGTACGGCCAGTGTCGGTCTGCGTATGCTCCATTATTCTAAGCTTCAAACGAAACCAGCGAATACATTTGCTAATCACGCTCGCTACATATTTGCGTCCACCAATAACCCAGAAATTTGAAGTGCTGCCGGGATGGACTTTGGGGAATTTCGAAATCCAACTTAGAGATTTCAGGCCGACCGCCAACATGAAGCAAGTCATCAGAATCGATTTTATCGAATGCTCTGGCGGCAGCTGTCGTTTATTGGTCAACCACTTATATTTGTCAATTGAGGGCACACATTGGATACAAAAACATTAAGAAACAAGTAAGATGGCTCTAGTCGGGAGTGCCCGACTAGGAGATACTCTGAACCCAGCGGCGAGCTGTCGTTACATACATTTAAATCTCGTTGCATTTATAAACACATTCACAAAGTCACACATAACACACTCACGCAACAAGTTGCGCACTTTACACATCGGCTGCGCTTGCCCCCACTATCGGAAATTAATTCTTGAATAACTTCTAAACTAAGAGTATGATCGTTATGAAATTTTCAGTGCTTAATGAGAACATCCACATCCTGGTACGAGCTCAAGCGAAAGTCTGTAGTATTTGATTTGCGTTTTTTTGATATTGTGGTCGAATGGGAAGAGGTATCCAAAATCCATATTCATAATCTGAGTATTACTTACGAGCACATAATAAACTAAATTTGATGGTTCTAGCTCTTATAGACTCCAAGATATGCCAAGAAAATCAAGTCTTAAAATCGATTTTTATCGATAATAATGAAACGTAGCAAGATATCGAAAAAAATTATAAACTTGTACTGCGTATGGATTAGGAGAATCTAAAGTCGAAAAGTTGATGTTTTTAGCTTTTGTAGTTTCCGAGATCGCTGCGTTCATACCGACGGACAGCCGGACGGATGGACAGACCGATATGGCTAAATCGACTCAGCTCGTCGTCCTGATCAAGAATATATATACCTTATGGGGTCCTTCTGCCTGTTACATACATTTGTACAAAACCATTATATCCTTTTTACCCATTTTCAATGGGTTCAGGGTCGCTAATATTTGCAGACAAATATAAAAATGCCGCAGTTGTGAAATTTCTCGCAAAATTTTCACAAAATAGGAAACTATATCTTTCAAATGTTGGTTACAGTTGATCTGCGAAAGCTTTTTGAGAAAATCAAAGAGGTGTAGAAATAGTCTATATGATTTCATCACCTAACCTGATACTCTCTGGAGCTTCAAATGACTTTGATCTCCAGTTGAGTGTCTTCAAATCATTTTTTTTAATGCAAGTATCAGCAACACTGCATGGTTCTTGTTCACTTTCTTCTGCATTTAAATTGTCAAGAAGGTTGATCTCTATAGTTATTCCTCTTTCCACTATCCCTTCCAAACTTATCTCCAACACTGCAGCAATGTCTTCAAGCTCAGCTTCACTTTCTGCGTCACTAGACCCATCCCAATCAAAGTTTAAAATTCGCCCAAAGTTGTCTTTTGACAATCCTTTCTATTGCGGTCTCATATCTAAACACAGATAAGTTTATAACCCACAAGCAACTTAATAACTTTAAAAATTACTCACCTGATAATTATTTAATGAAAAACAAATCTAATTTTAACACTTTCAAGATAAATCTTTTCTGAAAACTATTACATTTATAAACTTTTAGTTTTTGTTATTAAAAAAAAAAAAAAATTTCTCAATTCAATACCTCTTCCGAATTTTCAAAAATATTTTCGCCGACGCAATTTTAGTAAGTTTAATAGAACTTCGCTAAATGGTCTACAAATGAGCTTTCTTTTCAATATATTTTGAGTAGACACATACAGGTTCCGTTATCATTATGGATGAGCACACAAAAACAAAAAGAGCGTTTATGGTTAGCCGTTAAAGAGCTGAAATTGCTCTCAGGTAACGTTGGGGTCGAATGGGCTAAAATCGTGAACGAGTATTGCGCAGTCGGTTACGCCCGACTGCAACGTTCTTACTTGTTTGACTATAGATTTTTCTATACCATATGCAGACATTTTAAAATTTTTTTTTTGATATCTTGCCGCGTTTCATTAATATCAATAAAAATCAATTTTACGTCTTGGTTTTCTTAGTATATCTATAAGAGCTAAAGCCACCAAATTTATTTTATTCTCGTAAAGCATATGCAAATCAGGATTTTATTTTTGGATACGTGCCCCAAATATAAAAAAAACGAAATTCAAGTATAAAAGCCTTGCGCTTTGATTTCTGCGTAGATTTAAATGCCCCTTTTAAGTAATACTTCTAGTTTAGAAGTTATTTGCCTAGCGGAGTCGTTTGTCTTGCTGACCGTCTGTCTTTCTGTCTGTGTAAACGAAATTTTTCTCGTCGCTATAGAAGTTATAGACTTAAACTTTTGCATATATACTCGTGTGTACCCGCGTCAGATAAAGTGCCCCATTGGCAATCCAATAAAATCTATTTCTCTCCCCCACTTTTAAAGCTAGGTGCAGACAGATTACTGATGAACTTCTCTAAAGATCACACAAAAATATTTGTTGCATAACTTTAAGTCTAACACGCAGTTCAAAGCCCGGGAAGATTATTCTTCATATTATTAATTTGATGTGTACAAATAAAGCTACGTTATATTTTTGATTGTGATTACACTGTGAACTATTGCACTGTCGGTTACACCCGACTCCAACGTTATTACATGTTGTTCATTTTGTTGTTTGGCGTTACTTATCTTAGTATTTATATTGTCTTTAATTTGATCATAATGGCTGGTGATATTATAGCTGTAGTAAAGAAAACGTCGGGTTTTGACTGACCAAATGCTTGGTAAACTTCAGACTGTAGACGATCAGCAAAGTTGCGCACATTTTAAAGGGACGTTATTTTGGTTTTACACATTGGACATTCTCTTTAATTTGCTGTGTGGTTTCTGTTGTATTGTTGCTGTTGCTGTACATCTTTGTTTTTGGATCTTGTCTGCGATGCACAAAGCCATTTCATGGAGCGACCGTGACGTACAATATGATTTTGTGTTGGCAAGCTATTGGAAGATGGTGCTTTGAAACGAATTTAACCATTTTGTGTGGTTTCTCCACGGCTATTATGCTATGTAGAAGATTTCTTTAAGATGTCTCGACCTAATGTTTCTATATCAAAAACTACATTGTATAAGCAATGTCAAAGTTACAGTTCTCTGTGGATAGGGTAGCTAATTCGCACAGGCTTTCTATTGCAATGTCTTATTCGAAGGACCTGGAAATGGATAGTTTTTATACCCTGAACAGATTAAAAATGGGTAAAAAGGGAGAGCTTCAGGGTATCTCCTAGTCGGACACTTCCGATTAGATCCATTACATTAGATTAATTACAATACCCTATTGATTATAAGTTTATTATCTAAAAGAAAATATTTTTTTTTATCTTAGGAAAACGCTTTAATGGTTGATGACGTTTGCCTTTTGCAAAAAGAATTGGCAGCGGCGCGTTCAGAACGACTGGCCCTGATTGAAAGACTTATGTTTTATGAAGGGTTAGAAAAAGGTGCTAACACACAAGATCAATATTTAAACGTTGATCGCGATCAACTAAATAAATATGTGGCACAAAATAAAAATGCTATGATTGACAGAAGATGCGAAAATAAATGTAATGATACATCAAAAGTACATCTTAAAATTTTCCCATTAAAACTAAAAAACGTGCTTATACACTCTATCGGTGCAATTTTACCTGCGAATCTCAATTTTCACTCGGCTCATTGGATATATCCAGTAGGATATGTGGCAACGAGAATAAATGCAGATCCAAGAGATCCACGAAAAAATGCGTATTTACATGTAAAATTCTTAACAATGCAGGAGTCCCACAGTTTCAATTAATTCCTGATAATGATTTGGATGGAGTGTTCTTTGGAGAAACAGCTAACAAATGTCATCAAGAACTGCTGAATTGTATACAAGGGTCCATAAAGGAATCAGTTCAAGTCCAGTTTAAAGCGAAGGGCGAAGTATTTTTCGGTCACCGCCAGTGTTATTGTACATAAATGGGTAATAATAATTAAATAAAATGTGTATTTTATATTTATCATGGAAGGAATATTTGGTGCAGATGAGCGCCACTTGCTCCTCTCTTGCAGGAGAAATATTGTAGATAGGCAGTGCTCCACTTCCGATGTAATGCTGCTTTATGTCATATCGGCATATCGGCCAACGATTCAGAAGGTTGATCTTGAGTTGAGTCACATCTGGGGCATATACTGTCTAATATCCGCCATTGCGAAAGTGCTCTTTCGTGAGCCCATTGAGTTCATCAGGGCTTTCTGAATAAATTAAGTTCTGACAGTTAAGGATTGCAAACGAGTTTGAATATGTATATGCCAACGATGCGGTGGATATTATATTTTGCTTCCAGTACGGCCAGTGTCGGTCTGCGTATGCTCCATTATTCTAAGCTTCAAACGAAACCAGCGAATACATTTGCTAATCACGCTCGCTACATATTTGCGTCCACCAATAACCCAGAAATTTGAAGTGCTGCCGGGATGGACTTTGGGGAATTTCGAAATCCAACTTAGAGATTTCAGGCCGACCGCCAACATGAAGCAAGTCATCAGAATCGATTTTATCGAATGCGCTGGCGGCAGCTGTCGTTTATTGGTCAACCACTTATATTTGTCAATTGAGGGCACACATTGGATACAAAAACATTAAGAAACAAGTAAGATGGCTCTAGTCGGGAGTGCCCGACTAGGAGACACTCTGAACCCAGCGGCGAGCTGTCGTTACATACATTTAAATCTCGTTGCATTTATAAACACATTCACAAAGTCACACATAACACACTCACGCAACAAGTTGCGCACTTTACACATCGGCTGCGCTTGCCCCCACTATCGGAAATGAATTCTTGAATAACTTCTAAACTAAGAGTATGATCGTTATGAAATTTTCAGTGCTTAATGAGAACATCCACATCCTGGTACAACCTCAAGCGAAAGTCTGTAGTATTTGATTTGCGTTTTTTTGATATTGTGGTCGAATGGGAAGAGGTATCCAAAATCCATATTCATAATCTGAGTATTACTTACGAGCACATAATAAACTAAATTTGATGGTTCTAGCTCTTATAGACTCCAAGATATGCCAAGAAAATCAAGTCTTAAAATCGATTTTTATCGATAATAATAAAACGTAGCAAGATATTGAAAAAAATTATAAACTTGTACTGCGTATGGATTAGGAGAATCTAAAGTCGAAAAGTTGATGTTTTTAGCTTTTGTAGTTTCCGAGATCGCTGCGTTCATACCGACGGACAGCCGGACGGATGGACAGACCGATATGGCTAAATCGACTCAGCTCGTCGTCCTGATCAAGAATATATATACCTTATGGGGTCCTTCTGCCTGTTACATACATTTGTACAAAACCATTATATCCTTATTACCCATTTTCAATGGGTTCAGGGTCGCTAATATTTGCAGACAAATATAAAAATGCCGCAGTTGTGAAATTTCTCGCAAAATTTTCACAAAATAGGAAACTATATCTTTCAAATGTTGGTTACAGTTGATCTGCGAAAGCTTTTTGAGAAAATCAAAGAGGTGTAGAAATAGTCTATATGATTTCATCAACTAACCTGATACTCTCTGGAGCTTCAAATGACTTTGATCTCCAGTTGAGTGTCTTCAAATCATTTTTTTGAATGCAAGTATCAGCAACACTGCATGGTTCTTGTTCACTTTCTTCTGCATTTAAATTGTCAAGAAGGTTGATCTCTATAGTTATTCCTCTTTCCACTATCCCTTCCAAACTTATCTCCAACACTGCAGCAATGTCTTCAAGCTCATCTTCACTTTCTGCGTCACTAGACCCATCCCAATTAAAGTTTAAAATTCGCCCAAAGTTGTCTTTTGACAATCCTTTCTATTGCGGTCTCATATCTAAACACAGATAAGTTTATAACCCACAAGCAACTTAATAACTTTAAAAATTACTCACCTGATAATTATTTAATGAAAAACAAATCTAATTTTAACACTTTCAAGATAAATCTTTTCTGAAAACTATTACATTTATAAACTTTTAGTTTTTGTTATTAAAAAAAAAAAAAAATTACTCAATTCAATACCTCTTCCGAATTTTCAAAAATATTTTCGCCGACGCAATTTTAGTAAGTTTAATAGAACTTCGCTAAATGGTCTACAAATGAGCTTTCTTTTCAATATATTTTGAGTAGACACATACAGGTTCCGTTATCATTATGGATGAGCACACAAAAACAAAAAGAGCGTTTATGGTTAGCCGTTAAAGAGCTGAAATTGCTCTCAGGCAACGTTGGGGTCGAATGGGCTAAAATCGTGAACGAGTATTGCGCAGTCGGTTACGCCCGACTGCAACGTTCTTACTTGTTTGACTATAGATTTTTCTATACCATATGCAGACATTTTAAAATTTTTTTTGATATCTTGCCGCGTTTCATTAATATCAATAAAAATCAATTTTACGTCTTGGTTTTCTTAGTATATCTATAAGAGCTAAAGCCACCAAATTTATTTTATTCTCGTAAAGCATATGCAAATCAGGATTTTATTTTTGGATACGTGCCCCAAATATAAAAAAAACGAAATTCAAGTATAAAAGCCTTGCGCTTTGATTTCTGCGTAGTTTTAAATGCCCCTTTTAAGTAATACTTCTAGTTTAGAAGTTATTTGCCTAGCGGAGTCGTTTGTCTTGCTGACCGTCTGTCTTTCTGTCTGTGTAAACGAAATTTTTCTCGTCGCTATAGAAGTTATAGACTTAAACTTTTGCATATATACTCGTGTGTACCCGCGTCAGATAAAGTGCCCCATTGGCAATCCAATAAAATCTATTTATCTCCCCCAGTTTTAAAGCTAGATGCAGACAGATTACTGATGAACTTCTCTAAAGATCACACAAAAATATTTGTTGCATAACTCTAACTTGTAACATAAGTCTAACACGCAGTTCAAAGCCCGGGAAGATTATTCTTCATATTATTAATTTGATGTGTACAAATAAAGCTACGTTATATTTTTGATTGTGATTACACTGTGAACTATTGCACTGTCGGTTACACCCGACTCCAACGTTATTACATGTTGTTCATTTTGTTGTTTGGCGTTACTTATCTTAGTATTTATATTGTCTTTAATTTGATCATAATGGCTGGTGATATTATAGCTGTAGTAAAGAAAACGTCGGGTTTTGACTGACCAAATGCTAGGTAAACTTCAGTCTGTAGACGATCAGCAAAGTTGCGCACATTTTAAAGGGACGTTATTTTGGTTTTACACATTGGACATTCTCTTTAATTTGCTGTGTGGTTTCTGTTGTATTGTTGCTGTTGCTGTACATCTTTGTTTTTGGATCGTGTGACGTGACAATATGATTTTGTGTTGGCAAGCTATTGGAAGATGGTGCTTTGAAACGAATTTAACCATTTGTGTGGTTTCTCCACGGCTATTATGATATGTAGAAGATTTCTTTAAGATGTCTCGACCTAATGTTTCTATATCAAAAACTACATTGTATAAGCAATGTCAAAGTTACAGTTCTCTGTGGATAGGGTAGCTAAGTCGCTCAGGCTTTCTATTGCAATGTCTTATTCGAAGGACCGGAAATGGATAGTTTTTATACCCTGAACAGATTAAAAATGGGTAAAAAGGGAGAGCTTCAGGGTATCTCCTAGTCGGACACTTCCGATTAGATCCATTACATTAGATTAATTACAATACCCTATTGATTATAAGTTTATTATATAAAAGAAAATATATTTTTTTTTATCTTAGGCAAACGCTTTAATGGTTGATGACGTTTGCCTTTTGCAAAAAGAATTGGCAGCGGCGCGTTCAGAACGACTGGCCCTGATTGAAAGACTTATGTTTTATGAAGGGTTAGAAAAAGGTGCTAACACACAAGATCAATATTTAAACGTTGATCGCGATTCACTAAATAAATATGTGGCACAAAATAAAAATGCTATGATTGACAGAAGATGCGAAAATAAATGTAATGATACATCAAAAGTACATCTTAAAATTTTCCCATTAAAACTAAAAAACGTGCTTATACACTCTATCGGTGAAATTTTACCTGCGAATCTCAATTTTCACTCGGCTTTCTTTGGAGAAACAGCTAACAAATGTCATCAAGAACTGCTGAATTGTATACAAGGGTCCATAAAGAAATCAGTTCAAGTCCAGTTTAAAGCGAAGGGCGAAGTATTTTTCGGATTATCAAATAAAAAGGTGCAATCACTTCTAATGTCAGATATGAGAATTGAACAATGTATTAAGTTTAAAGGATATGTATTGCCCAATACTAGGGAAATGTTCGAATACAACAACGATCCAACATTATCCTTTGAAGACCTACAAAGTTACCTAGCACAATAACACGTTGGGAAAACATAATTATAATAAATTAAAATAAATTTGTCTGAATACTTAATTTTATTTTTTTCCGGGTCACCGCCAGTGTTATTGTACATAAATGGGTAATAATAATTAAATAAAATGTGTATTTTATATTTATCATGGAAGGAATATTTGGTGCAGATGAGCGCCACTTGCTCCTCTCTTGCAGGAGAAATATTGTAGATAGGCAGTGCTCCACTTCCGATGTAATGCTGCTTTATGTCATATCGGCATATCGGCCAACGATTCAGAAGGTTGATCTTGAGTTGAGTCACATCTGGGGCATATACTGTCTAATATCCGCCATTGCGAAAGTGCTCTTTCGTGAGCCCATTGAGTTCATCAGGGCTTTCTGAATAAATTAAGTTCTGACAGTTAAGGATTGCAAACGAGTTTGAATATGTATATGCCAACGATGCGGTGGATATTATATTTTGCTTCCAGTACGGCCAGTGTCGGTCTGCGTATGCTCCATTATTCTAAGCTTCAAACGAAACCAGCGAATACATTTGCTAATCACGCTCGCTACATATTTGCGTCCACCAATAACCCAGAAATTTGAAGTGCTGCCGGGATGGACTTTGGGGAATTTCGAAATCCAACTTAGAGATTTCAGGCCGACCGCCAACATGAAGCAAGTCATCAGAATCGATTTTATCGAATGCTCTGGCGGCAGCTGTCGTTTATTGGTCAACCACTTATATTTGTCAATTGAGGGCACACATTGGATACAAAAACATTAAGAAACAAGTAAGATGGCTCTAGTCGGGAGTGCCCGACTAGGAGATACTCTGAACCCAGCGGCGAGCTGTCGTTACATACATTTAAATCTCGTTGCATTTATAAACACATTCACAAAGTCACACATAACACACTCACGCAACAAGTTGCGCACTTTACACATCGGCTGCGCTTGCCCCCACTATCGGAAATTAATTCTTGAATAACTTCTAAACTAAGAGTATGATCGTTATGAAATTTTCAGTGCTTAATGAGAACATCCACATCCTGGTACGAGCTCAAGCGAAAGTCTGTAGTATTTGATTTGCGTTTTTTTGATATTGTGGTCGAATGGGAAGAGGTATCCAAAATCCATATTCATAATCTGAGTATTACTTACGAGCACATAATAAACTAAATTTGATGGTTCTAGCTCTTATAGACTCCAAGATATGCCAAGAAAATCAAGTCTTAAAATCGATTTTTATCGATAATAATGAAACGTAGCAAGATATCGAAAAAAATTATAAACTTGTACTGCGTATGGATTAGGAGAATCTAAAGTCGAAAAGTTGATGTTTTTAGCTTTTGTAGTTTCCGAGATCGCTGCGTTCATACCGACGGACAGCCGGACCGATGGACAGACCGATATGGCTAAATCGACTCAGCTCGTCGTCCTGATCAAGAATATATATACCTTATGGGGTCCTTCTGCCTGTTACATACATTTGTACAAAACCATTATATCCTTTTTACCCATTTTCAATGGGTTCAGGGTCGCTAATATTTGCAGACAAATATAAAAATGCCGCAGTTGTGAAATTTCTCGCAAAATTTTCACAAAATAGGAAACTATATCTTTCAAATGTTGGTTACAGTTGATCTGCGAAAGCTTTTTGAGAAAATCAAAGAGGTGTAGAAATAGTCTATATGATTTCATCACCTAACCTGATACTCTCTGGAGCTTCAAATGACTTTGATCTCCAGTTGAGTGTCTTCAAATCATTTTTTTTAATGCAAGTATCAGCAACACTGCATGGTTCTTGTTCACTTTCTTCTGCATTTAAATTGTCAAGAAGGTTGATCTCTATAGTTATTCCTCTTTCCACTATCCCTTCCAAACTTATCTCCAACACTGCAGCAATGTCTTCAAGCTCATCTTCACTTTCTGCGTCACTAGACCCATCCCAATTAAAGTTTAAAATTCGCCCAAAGTTGTCTTTTGACAATCCTTTCTATTGCGGTCTCATATCTAAACACAGATAAGTTTATAACCCACAAGCAACTTAATAACTTTAAAAATTACTCACCTGATAATTATTTAATGAAAAACAAATCTAATTTTAACACTTTCAAGATAAATCTTTTCTGAAAACTATTACATTTATAAACTTTTAGTTTTTGTTATTAAAAAAAAAAAAAATTACTCAATTCAATACCTCTTCCGAATTTTCAAAAATATTTTCGCCGACGCAATTTTAGTAAGTTTAATAGAACTTCGCTAAATGGTCTACAAATGAGCTTTCTTTTCAATATATTTTGAGTAGACACATACAGGTTCCGTTATCATTATGGATGAGCACACAAAAACAAAAAGAGCGTTTATGGTTAGCCGTTAAAGAGCTGAAATTGCTCTCAGGTAACGTTGGGGTCGAATGGGCTAAAATCGTGAACGAGTATTGCGCAGTCGGTTACGCCCGACTGCAACGTTTTTACTTGTTTGACTATAGATTTTTCTATACCATATGCACACATTTTAAAATTTTTTTTTTGATATCTTGCCGCGTTTCATTAATATCAATAAAAATCAATTTTACGTCTTGGTTTTCTTAGTATATCTATAAGAGCTAAAGCCACCAAATTTATTTTATTCTCGTAAAGCATATGCAAATCAGGATTTTATTTTTGGATACGTGCCCCAAATATAAAAAAAACGAAATTCAAGTATAAAAGCCTTGCGCTTTGATTTCTGCGTAGATTTAAATGCCCCTTTTAAGTAATACTTCTAGTTTAGAAGTTATTTGCCTAGCGGAGTCGTTTGTCTTGCTGACCGTCTGTCTTTCTGTCTGTGTAAACGAAATTTTTCTCGTCGCTATAGAAGTTATAGACTTAAACTTTTGCATATATACTCGTGTGTACCCGCGTCAGATAAAGTGCCCCATTGGCAATCCAATAAAATCTATTTCTCTCCCCCACTTTTAAAGCTAGGTGCAGACAGATTACTGATGAACTTCTCTAAAGATCACACAAAAATATTTGTTGCATAACTTTAAGTCTAACACGCAGTTCAAAGCCCGGGAAGATTATTCTTCATATTATTAATTTGATGTGTACAAATAAAGCTACGTTATATTTTTGATTGTGATTACACTGTGAACTATTGCACTGTCGGTTACACCCGACTCCAACGTTATTACATGTTGTTCATTTTGTTGTTTGGCGTTACTTATCTTAGTATTTATATTGTCTTTAATTTGATCATAATGGCTGGTGATATTATAGCTGTAGTAAAGAAAACGTCGGGTTTTGACTGACCAAATGCTTGGTAAACTTCAGACTGTAGACGATCAGCAAAGTTGCGCACATTTTAAAGGGACGTTATTTTGGTTTTACACATTGGACATTCTCTTTAATTTGCTGTGTGGTTTCTGTTGTATTGTTGCTGTTGCTGTACATCTTTGTTTTTGGATCTTGTCTGCGATGCACAAAGCCATTTCATGGAGCGACCGTGACGTACAATATGATTTTGTGTTGGCAAGCTATTGGAAGATGGTGCTTTGAAACGAATTTAACCATTTGTGTGGTTTCTCCACGGCTATTATGCTATGTAGAAGATTTCTTTAAGATGTCTCGACCTAATGTTTCTATATCAAAAACTACATTGTATAAGCAATGTCAAAGTTACAGTTCTCTGTGGATAGGGTAGCTAATTCGCACAGGCTTTCTATTGCAATGTCTTATTCGAAGGACCTGGAAATGGATAGTTTTTATACCCTGAACAGATTAAAAATGGGTAAAAAGGGAGAGCTTCAGGGTATCTCCTAGTCGGACACTTCCGATTAGATCCATTACATTAGATTAATTACAATACCCTATTGATTATAAGTTTATTATCTAAAAGAAAATATTTTTTTTTATCTTAGGAAAACGCTTTAATGGTTGATGACGTTTGCCTTTTGCAAAAAGAATTGGCAGCGGCGCGTTCAGAACGACTGGCCCTGATTGAAAGACTTATGTTTTATGAAGGGTTAGAAAAAGGTGCTAACACACAAGATCAATATTTAAACGTTGATCGCGATCAACTAAATAAATATGTGGCACAAAATAAAAATGCTATGATTGACAGAAGATGCGAAAATAAATGTAATGATACATCAAAAGTACATCTTAAAATTTTCCCATTAAAACTAAAAAACGTGCTTATACACTCTATCGGTGCAATTTTACCTGCGAATCTCAATTTTCACTCGGCTCATTGGATATATCCAGTAGGATATGTGGCAACGAGAATAAATGCAGATCCAAGAGATCCACGAAAAAATGCGTATTTACATGTAAAATTCTTAACAATGCAGGAGTCCCACAGTTTCAATTAATTCCTGATAATGATTTGGATGGAGTGTTCTTTGGAGAAACAGCTAACAAATGTCATCAAGAACTGCTGAATTGTATACAAGGGTCCATAAAGGAATCAGTTCAAGTCCAGTTTAAAGCGAAGGGCGAAGTATTTTTCGGTCACCGCCAGTGTTATTGTACATAAATGGGTAATAATAATTAAATAAAATGTGTATTTTATATTTATCATGGAAGGAATATTTGGTGCAGATGAGCGCCACTTGCTCCTCTCTTGCAGGAGAAATATTGTAGATAGGCAGTGCTCCACTTCCGATGTAATGCTGCTTTATGTCATATCGGCATATCGGCCAACGATTCAGAAGGTTGATCTTGAGTTGAGTCACATCTGGGGCATATACTGTCTAATATCCGCCATTGCGAAAGTGCTCTTTCGTGAGCCCATTGAGTTCATCAGGGCTTTCTGAATAAATTAAGTTCTGACAGTTAAGGATTGCAAACGAGTTTGAATATGTATATGCCAACGATGCGGTGGATATTATATTTTGCTTCCAGTACGGCCAGTGTCGGTCTGCGTATGCTCCATTATTCTAAGCTTCAAACGAAACCAGCGAATACATTTGCTAATCACGCTCGCTACATATTTGCGTCCACCAATAACCCAGAAATTTGAAGTGCTGCCGGGATGGACTTTGGGGAATTTCGAAATCCAACTTAGAGATTTCAGGCCGACCGCCAACATGAAGCAAGTCATCAGAATCGATTTTATCGAATGCTCTGGCGGCAGCTGTCGTTTATTGGTCAACCACTTATATTTGTCAATTGAGGGCACACATTGGATACAAAAACATTAAGAAACAAGTAAGATGGCTCTAGTCGGGAGTGCCCGACTAGGAGACACTCTGAACCCAGCGGCGAGCTGTCGTTACATACATTTAAATCTCGTTGCATTTATAAACACATTCACAAAGTCACACATAACACACTCACGCAACAAGTTGCGCACTTTACACATCGGCTGCGCTTGCCCCCACTATCGGAAATGAATTCTTGAATAACTTCTAAACTAAGAGTATGATCGTTATGAAATTTTCAGTGCTTAATGAGAACATCCACATCCTGGTACAACCTCAAGCGAAAGTCTGTAGTATTTGATTTGCGTTTTTTTGATATTGTGGTCGAATGGGAAGAGGTATCCAAAATCCATATTCATAATCTGAGTATTACTTACGAGCACATAATAAACTAAATTTGATGGTTCTAGCTCTTATAGACTCCAAGATATGCCAAGAAAATCAAGTCTTAAAATCGATTTTTATCGATAATAATAAAACGTAGCAAGATATTGAAAAAAATTATAAACTTGTACTGCGTATGGATTAGGAGAATCTAAAGTCGAAAAGTTGATGTTTTTAGCTTTTGTAGTTTCCGAGATCGCTGCGTTCATACCGACGGACAGCCGGACGGATGGACAGACCGATATGGCTAAATCGACTCAGCTCGTCGTCCTGATCAAGAATATATATACCTTATGGGGTCCTTCTGCCTGTTACATACATTTGTACAAAACCATTATATCCTTATTACCCATTTTCAATGGGTTCAGGGTCGCTAATATTTGCAGACAAATATAAAAATGCCGCAGTTGTGAAATTTCTCGCAAAATTTTCACAAAATAGGAAACTATATCTTTCAAATGTTGGTTACAGTTGATCTGCGAAAGCTTTTTGAGAAAATCAAAGAGGTGTAGAAATAGTCTATATGATTTCATCAACTAACCTGATACTCTCTGGAGCTTCAAATGACTTTGATCTCCAGTTGAGTGTCTTCAAATCATTTTTTTTAATGCAAGTATCAGCAACACTGCATGGTTCTTGTTCACTTTCTTCTGCATTTAAATTGTCAAGAAGGTTGATCTCTATAGTTATTCCTCTTTCCACTATCCCTTCCAAACTTATCTCCAACACTGCAGCAATGTCTTCAAGCTCATCTTCACTTTCTGCGTCACTAGACCCATCCCAATTAAAGTTTAAAATTCGCCCAAAGTTGTCTTTTGACAATCCTTTCTATTGCGGTCTCATATCTAAACACAGATAAGTTTATAACCCACAAGCAACTTAATAACTTTAAAAATTACTCACCTGATAATTATTTAATGAAAAACAAATCTAATTTTAACACTTTCAAGATAAATCTTTTCTGAAAACTATTACATTTATAAACTTTTAGTTTTTGTTATTAAAAAAAAAAAAAAATTACTCAATTCAATACCTCTTCCGAATTTTCAAAAATATTTTCGCCGACGCAATTTTAGTAAGTTTAATAGAACTTCGCTAAATGGTCTACAAATGAGCTTTCTTTTCAATATATTTTGAGTAGACACATACAGGTTCCGTTATCATTATGGATGAGCACACAAAAACAAAAAGAGCGTTTATGGTTAGCCGTTAAAGAGCTGAAATTGCTCTCAGGCAACGTTGGGGTCGAATGGGCTAAAATCGTGAACGAGTATTGCGCAGTCGGTTACGCCCGACTGCAACGTTCTTACTTGTTTGACTATAGATTTTTCTATACCATATGCAGACATTTTAAAATTTTTTTTTTGATATCTTGCCGCGTTTCATTAATATCAATAAAAATCAATTTTACGTCTTGGTTTTCTTAGTATATCTATAAGAGCTAAAGCCACCAAATTTATTTTATTCTCGTAAAGCATATGCAAATCAGGATTTTATTTTTGGATACGTGCCCCAAATATAAAAAAAACGAAATTCAAGTATAAAAGCCTTGCGCTTTGATTTCTGCGTAGTTTTAAATGCCCCTTTTAAGTAATACTTCTAGTTTAGAAGTTATTTGCCTAGCGGAGTCGTTTGTCTTGCTGACCGTCTGTCTTTCTGTCTGTGTAAACGAAATTTTTCTCGTCGCTATAGAAGTTATAGACTTAAACTTTTGCATATATACTCGTGTGTACCCGCGTCAGATAAAGTGCCCCATTGGCAATCCAATAAAATCTATTTATCTCCCCCAGTTTTAAAGCTAGATGCAGACAGATTACTGATGAACTTCTCTAAAGATCACACAAAAATATTTGTTGCATAACTCTAACTTGTAACATAAGTCTAACACGCAGTTCAAAGCCCGGGAAGATTATTCTTCATATTATTAATTTGATGTGTACAAATAAAGCTACGTTATATTTTTGATTGTGATTACACTGTGAACTATTGCACTGTCGGTTACACCCGACTCCAACGTTATTACATGTTGTTCATTTTGTTGTTTGGCGTTACTTATCTTAGTATTTATATTGTCTTTAATTTGATCATAATGGCTGGTGATATTATAGCTGTAGTAAAGAAAACGTCGGGTTTTGACTGACCAAATGCTAGGTAAACTTCAGTCTGTAGACGATCAGCAAAGTTGCGCACATTTTAAAGGGACGTTATTTTGGTTTTACACATTGGACATTCTCTTTAATTTGCTGTGTGGTTTCTGTTGTATTGTTGCTGTTGCTGTACATCTTTGTTTTTGGATCGTGTGACGTGACAATATGATTTTGTGTTGGCAAGCTATTGGAAGATGGTGCTTTGAAACGAATTTAACCATTTGTGTGGTTTCTCCACGGCTATTATGATATGTAGAAGATTTCTTTAAGATGTCTCGACCTAATGTTTCTATATCAAAAACTACATTGTATAAGCAATGTCAAAGTTACAGTTCTCTGTGGATAGGGTAGCTAAGTCGCTCAGGCTTTCTATTGCAATGTCTTATTCGAAGGACCGGAAATGGATAGTTTTTATACCCTGAACAGATTAAAAATGGGTAAAAAGGGAGAGCTTCAGGGTATCTCCTAGTCGGACACTTCCGATTAGATCCATTACATTAGATTAATTACAATACCCTATTGATTATTAGTTTATTATATAAAAGAAAATATATTTTTTTTTATCTTAGGCAAACGCTTTAATGGTTGATGACGTTTGCCTTTTGCAAAAAGAATTGGCAGCGGCGCGTTCAGAACGACTGGCCCTGATTGAAAGACTTATGTTTTATGAAGGGTTAGAAAAAGGTGCTAACACACAAGATCAATATTTAAACGTTGATCGCGATTAACTAAATAAATATGTGGCACAAAATAAAAATGATATGATTGACAGAAGATGCGAAAATAAATGTAATGACACATCAAAAGTACATCTTAAAATTTTCCCATTAAAACTAAAAAACGTGCTTATACACTCTATCGGTGAAATTTTACCTGCGAATCTCAATTTTCACTCGGCTCATTGGATATATACAGTAGGATATGTGGCAACGAGAATAAATGCAGATCCAAGAGATCCACGAAAAAATGCGTATTTACATGTAAAATTCTTAACAATGCTGGAGTCCCACAGTTTCAATTAATTCCTGATAATGATTTGGATGGAGTGTTCTTTGGAGAAACAGCTAACAAATGTCATCAAGAACTGCTGAATTGTATACAAGGGTCCATAAAGGAATCAGTTCAAGTCCAGTTTAAAGCGAAGGTCGAAGTATTTTTCGGATTATCAAATAAAAAGGTGCAATCACTTCTAATGTCAGATATGAGAATTGAACAATGTATTAAATTTAAAGGATATGTATTGCCCAATACTAGGGAAATGTTCGAATACAACAACGATCCAACATTATCCTTTGCAGACCTACAAAGTTACCTAGCACAATAACACGTTGGGAACACATAATTATAATAAATTAAAATAAACTTGTCTGAATACCTAATTTTATTTTTTTCCGGGTCACCGCCAGTGTTTTTGTACATAAATTATTTAATGAAAAACAAATCTAATTTTAACACTTTCAAGATAAATCTTTTCTGAAAACTATTACATTTATAAACTTTTAGTTTTTGTTATAAAAAAAAAAAAAAATTACTCAATTCAATACCTCTTCCGAATTTTCAAAAATATTTTCGCCGACGTCATCCAATAAAATCTATTTCTCTCCCCCAGTTTTAAAGCTAGGTGCAGACAGATTACTGATGAACTTCTCTAAAGATCACACAAAAATATTTGTTGCATAACTTTAAGTCTAACACGCAGTTCAAAGCCCGGGAAGATTATTTTTTTTCTTCATATTATTAATTTGATGTGTACAAATAAAGCTACGTTATATTTTTGATTGTGATTACACTGTAAACCTTTGCACTGTCGGTTACACCCGACTCCAACGTTATTACATGTTGTTCATTTCGTTGTTCGGCGTTACTTATCTTAGTATTTATATTGTCTTTAATTTGATCATAATGGCTGGTGATATTATAGCTGTAGTAAAGAAAACGTCGGGTGTTGACTGACCAAATGCTTGGTAAACTTCAGTCTGTAGACGATCAGCAAAGTTGCGCACATTTTAAAGGGACGTTATTTTTTTTTTGCACATTGGACATTCTCTTTAATTTGCTGTGTGGTTTCTGCTGTATTGTTGCTGTTGCTGTACATCTTTGTTTTTGGATCTTGTCTGTGATGCACAAAGCCATTTCATGGAGCGACCGTGACGTACAATATGATTTTGTGTTGGCAAGCTATTGGAAGATGGTGCTTTGAAACGAATTTAACCATTTGTGTGGTTTCTCCACGGTTATTATGCGATGTAGTTGTTTTCTTTAAGATGTCTCGACCTAATGTTTCTATATCAAAAACTACATTGTATGAGCAATGTCAAAGTTACAGTTCTCTGTGGATAGGGTAGCTAACTTATGTTTAATGAAGGGTTAGAAAAAGGTGCTAAGATCAATATTTAAACGTTGGTCGCGATCAACTAAATAAATATGTGGCACAAAATAAAAATGCTATGATTGACAGAAGATGCGAAAATAGATGTAATGATACATCAAAAGTACATTTTAAAATTTTCTCATTAAAACTAAAAAACGTGCTTTTACACTCTATCGGTGAAATTTTACCTGCCAATCTCAATTTTCACTCGGCTCATTGGATATATCCAGTAGGATATGTGGCAATGAGAATATATGCACATCCAAGAGATCCACGAAAAAAATGCGTATTTTCATGTAAAATTCTTAACAATGCTGGAGTTCCACAGTTTCAATTAATTCCTGATAATGATTTGGATGGAGTGTTCTTTGGAAAAACAGCTAACAAATGTCATCAAGAACTGCTGAATTGTATACAAGGGTCCATAAAGGAATCAGTTCAAGTCCAGTTTAAAGCGAAGGGCGAAGTATTTTTCGGATTATCAAATAAAAAGGTGCAATCACTTCTAATGTCAGATATGAGAATTGAACAATGTATTAAATTTAAAGGATATGTATTGCCCAATACTAGGGAAATGTTCGAATACAACAACGATCCAACATTATCCTTTGCAGATCTACAAAGTTACCTAGCACAATAACACTTTGGAAACACATAATTATAATAAATTAAAATAAACTTGTCTAAATACCTAATTTTATTTTTTTCAGGGTCACTGCCAGTTTTATTGTACATAAATGGGTAATAATAATTAAATAAAATGTGTATTTTATATTTATCATGGAAGGATTATTTGCTGCAGATGAGCGCCACTTGCTCCTCTCTTGCCGGAGAAATATTGTAGATGGGCAGTGCTTCCGATGTAATGCTGCTTTATGTGGCATATCGGCCAACGATTCAGCAGGTTGATCTTGAGTTGAGTCACATCTGGGCCCTATACTGTCTAATATGATCCGCCATTGCGAAAATGGTCTTTCGTGAGCCCATTGAGTTCATCAGGGCTTTCTGAAATAGGAAAAACGTGGTCGACAGTTAATGATTGCAAACGAGATTGAATATGTATGTGCCAACGATGCGGTGGATATGATATTTTGCTTCCAGTATATACATTTGCTAATCACGCTCGCTACATATTTGAGTCCACCAATAACCCAGAAATTTGAAGTGCTGCCGGGATGGACTTTGGGGAAGTTCGAAGTCCAACTTAGAGTTTTCAGGCCGACCGCCAACATGAAGCAAGTCATCAGAATCGATTTTATCGAATCCTCTAGCGGCAGCTGTCGTTTATTGGGCAACCACTTATATTTGTCAATTGAGGGCACACATTGGACACAAAAACATTAAGAAACAAGTAAGATGGCTCTAGTCGGGAGTGCCCGACTACGAGATACACTGAACCCAGCGGCGAGCTGTCGTTACATACATTTAACGTTTTACGTTGCATTTATAAACACATTCACAAAGTCACACATAACACACTCACGCAACAAGCTGCGCACTTTACACATCGGCTGCGCTTGCCCCCACTATCGGAAATGAATTCTTGAATAACTTCTAAACTAAGAGTATGATCGTTATGAAATTTTCAGTGCTTAATGATCCAAATCCTGGTACAAGCCCAAGCGAAAGTCTGTAATATTTGATTTGCGTTTTTTTGATATTGTGGCCGAATGGGAATAGGTATCCAAAATCCATATTCATTATCTGAGTATTACTTACGAGCACATAATAAACTAAATTTGATGGTTCTAGCTCTTATCGTCTCCAAGATATGCCAAGAAAATCAAGTCTTAAAATCGATTTTTATCGATAATAATGAAACGTAGCAAGATATCGGAAAAAATGATAAACTTGTACTGCGTATGGATTAGGAGAATCTAAAGTCGAAAAGTTTAGGTTTTTAGCTTTTGTAGTTTCCGAGATCGCTGCGTTCATACCGACGGACAGACGGACGGATGGACAGACATATATGGCTAAATCGACTCAGCTCGTCGTCCTGATCAAGAATATATATACCTTATGGGGTCCTTTTGCCTGTTACATACATTCGCACAAAACCATTATATCCTTTTTACCCATTTTCAATGGGTTCAGGGTATAAAAATTAATGATCGCGCTGCGCGCTCGCTAATATTTGCAAAATTTTCACAAAATAGGAAACTATATCTTTCAAATGTTGGTTACAGTTGATCTGCGAAAGCTTTTTGAGAAAATCAAAGAGGTGTAGAAATAGTCTATATGATTTCATCACCTAACCTGATACTCTCTGGAGCTTCAAATGACTTTGATCTCCAGTTGAGTGTCTTCAAATCATTTTTTTCAATGCAAGTATCAGCAACACTGCATGGTTCTTGTTCACTTTCTTCTGCATTTAAATTGTCAAGAAGGTTGATCTCTATAGTTATTCCTCTTTCCACTATCCCTTCCAAACTTATCTCCAACACTGCAGCAATGTCTTCAAGCTCATCTTCACTTTCTGCGTCACTAGACCCATCCCAATTAAGGTTAAAAACTCGCCCAAAGTTGTCTTTTGACAATCCTTTCTATTGCGGTCTCATATCTAAATACAGATAAGTTTATAACCCACAAGCAACTTAATAACTTTAAAAATTACTCACCTGATAATTATTTAATGAAAAACAAATCTAATTTTAACACTTTCAAGATAAATCTTTTCTGAAAACTATTACATTTATAAACTTTTAGTTTTTGTTATTAAAAAAAAAAAAAATTACTCAATTCAATACCTCTTCCGAATTTTCAAAAATATTTTCGCCGACGCAATTGCAGTAAATTTAATAGAACTTCGCTAAATGGTCTACAAATGAGCTTTCTTTGCAATATATTTTGAGTAGACACATACAGGTTCCGTTATCATTACGGATAAGCAGACAAAAACAAAAAGAGCGTTTATGGTTAGCCGTTAAGGAGCTGAAATTGCTCTCAGGCAACGTTGGGGTCGCATGGGCTAAGATCGTGAACGAGTATTGCGCAGTCGGTTACGCCCGACTGCAAGGTTCTTACTTGTTTGACTATAGATTTTTCTATACCATATGCAGACATGTTTAAAATTTTTTTTTTGATATCTTGCCGCGTTTCATTAATATCAATAAAAATCAATTTTAAGTCTTGGTTTTCTTAGTATATCTATAAGAGCTAAAGCCACCAAATTTATTTTATTCTCGTAAAGCATATGCAAATCAGGATTTTATTTTTGGATACGTGCCCCAAATATAAAAAAAACGAAATTCAAGTATAAAAGCCTTGTGCTTTGATTTCTGCGTAGATTTGAATGCCCCTTTTAAGTAATACTTCTAGTTTAGAAGTTATTTGCCTAGCGGAGTCGTTTGTCTTGCTGACCGTCTGTCTTTCTGTCTGTGTAAACGAAATTTTTCTCGTCGCTATAGAAGCTATAGACTTGAACTTTTGCATATATACTCGTGTGTACCCGCGTCAGATCAAGTGCCCCATTGGCAATCCAATAAAATCTATTTCTCTCCCCCAGTTTTAAAGCTAGGTGCAGACAGATTACTGATGAACTTCTCTAAAGATCACAGAAAAATATTTGTTGCCTAATTTTAAGTCTAACACGCAGTTCAAAGCCCGGAAAGACGATTTTTTTTTATATTATTAATTTGATGTGTACAAATAAAGCTACGTTATATTTTTGATTGTGATTACACTGTGAACTATTGCACTGTCGGTTACAACCGACTCCAACGTTATTACATGTTGTTCATTTTGTTGTTTGGCGTTACTTATCTTAGTATTTATATTGTCTTTAATTTGATCATAATGGCTGGTGATATTATAGCTGTAGTAAAGAAAACGTCGGGCTTTGACTGACCAAATGCTTGGTAAACTTCAGTCTGTAGACGATCAGCAAAGTTGCGCAGATTTTAAAGGGACGTTATTTTTTTTTTGCACATTGGACATTCTCTTTAATTTGCTGTGTGGTTTCTGCTGTATTGTTGCTGTTGCAGTACATCTTTGTTTTTGGATCTTGTCTGTGATGCACAAAGCCATTTCATGGAGCGACCGTGACGTACAATATGATTTTGTGCTGCAAGCTACTGGAAGATGGTGCTTTGAAACGAATTTAACCATTTGTGTGGTTTCTCCACGGTTATTATGCGATGTAGTTGTTTTCTTTAAGATGTCTCGACCTAATGTTTCTATATTAAAACCTACATTGTATGAGCAATGTCAAAGTTACAGTTCTCTGTGGATAGGGTAGCTAACTTATGTTTAATGAAGGGTTAGAAAAAGGTGCTAAGATCAATATTTAAACGTTGGTCGATCAACTAAATAAATATGTGGCACAAAATAAAAATGCTATGATTGACAGAAGATGCGAAAATAGATGTAATGATACATCAAAAGTACATTTTACAATTTTCCCATTAAAACTAAAAAACGTGCTTTTACACTCTATCGGTGAAATTTTACCTGCCAATCTCAATTTTCACTCGGCTCATTGGATATATCCAGTATGTGGCAATGAGAATATATGCACATCCAAGAGATCCACGAAAAAAATGCGTATTTACATGTAAAATTCTTAACAATGCTGGAGTTCCACAGTTTCAATTAATTCCTGATAATGATTTGGATGGAGTGTTCTTTGGAAAAACAGCTAACAAATGTCATCAAGAACTGCTGAATTGTATACAAGGGTCCATAAAGGAATCAGTTCAAGTCCAGTTTAAAGAGAAGGGCGAAGAATTTTTCGGATTATCAAATAAAAAGGTGCAATCACTTCTAATGTCAGATATGAGAATTGAACAATGTATTAAGTTTAAAGGATATGTATTGCCCAATACTAGGGAAATGTTCGAATACAACAACGATCCAACATTATCCTTTGCAGACCTACAAAGTTACCTAGCACAATAACACGTTGGGAACACATAATTATAATAAATTAAAATAAACTTGTCTGAATACCTAATTTTATTTTTTTCCGGGTCACCGCCAGTGTTTTTGTACATAAATGGGTAATAATAATTAAATAAAATGTGTATTTTATATTTATCATGGAAGGATTATTTGCTGCAGATGAGCGCCACTTGCTCCTCTCTTGCCGGAGAAATATTGTAGATGGGCAGTGCTTCCGATGTAATGCTGCTTTATGTGGCATATCGGCCAACGATTCAGCAGGTTGATCTTGAGTTGAGTCTCATCTGGGCCCTATACTGTCTAATATGATCCGCCATTGCGAAAATGGTTTTCGTGAGCCCATTGAGTTCATCAGGGCCTTCTGAAATAGGACATAGTGGTCGACAGTTAGGGATTGCAAACGAGATTGAATATGTATGTGCCAACGATGCGGTTGATATGATATTTTGCTGCCAGTACGGCCAGTGTCAGTCTGCGTATGCTCCATTATTCTAAGTTTCAAACGAAACCAGCGAATACATTTGCTAATCACGCTCGCTACATATTTGCGTCCACCAATAACCCAGAAATTTGAAGTGCTGCCGGGATGGACTTTGGGGAAGTTCGAAGTCCAACTTAGAGTTTTCAGGCCGACCGCCAACATGAAGCAAGTCATCAGAACCGATTTTATCGAATCCTCTTTGGCGGCAGCTGTCGTTTATTGGTCAACCACTTATATTTTTCAATTGAGGGCACAATTGGATACAAAAACATTAAGAAACAAGTAAGATGGCTCTAGTTGGGAGTGACGCACTAGAAGATACCCTGAACCCAGCGGCGAGCTCTCGTTACATACATTTAAATATCGTTGCTTTCATAAACACATTCACAAAGTCACACATGCGCACTTTACACATCGGCTGCGCTTGCCCCCACTATGGGAAATGAATTCTTGAATAACTTCTAAACTAAGAGTATGATCGTTATGGAATTTTCAGTGCTTAATGAGAACATCCAAAACCTGGTACAAACCCAAGCGAAAGTCTGTAGTATTTGAATTGCGTTTTTTTGATATTGTGGCCGAATGGGGAGAGGTATCCAAAATCCATATTCATATCTGAGTATTACTTACGAGCATATAATAAACTTAATTTTATGGCTCTAGCTCTTATAGTCTCCAAGATATGCCAAGAAAACCAAGTCTTAAAATCTTCTAATTTTTATCGATAATAATGAAACGTAGCAAGATATCGAAAAAAATGATAAACTTGTACTGCGTATGGATTAGGAGAATCTAAAGTCGAAAAGTTGAGGTTTTTAGCTTTTGTAGTTTCCGAGATAGCTGCGTTTATACCGACGGACAGACGGACGGGTGGACAGACCTATAGATTGTTCTATACCATACGCAGAACATGTTTATATTTTTTTTTCGATATCTTGCCGCGTTTAATCAATATCAATAAAAATAAATTTTAGGTCTTGGTTTTCTTAGTATGTCTATAAGAGCTAAAGCCACCAAATTTATTTTATTCTCGTAAAGCATATGCAAATCAGGATTTTATTTTTGCATACGAGCCCCAAATATAAAAAACACGAAATTCAAGTATAAAAGCCTTGCGCTTTGATTTCTGCGTAGATTTGAATGCCCCTTTTAAGGAATACTTCTAGTTTAGAAGTTATTTAAGTATTTAGTTTCCATTGCAAAGCGGAGTCGTTTGTCTTGCTGACCGTCTGTCTTTCTGTCTGTGTAAACGAAATTTTTCTCGTCGCTATAGAAGCTATAGACTTGAAATTTTGCATATATACTCGTGTGTACCCGCGTCAGATAAAGTGCCCCATTGGCAATCCAATAAAATTTATTTCTCTCCCCCAGTTTTAAAGCTAGGTGCAGACAGATTACTGATGAACTTCTCTAAAGATCACAGAAAAATATTTGTTGCCTAATTTTAAGTCTAACACGCAGTTCAAAGCCCGGAAAGACGATTTTTTTTTATATTATTAATTTGATGTGTACAAATAAAGCTACGTTATATTTTTGATTGTGATTACACTGTGAACTATTGCACTGTCGGTTACAACCGACTCCAACGTTATTACATGTTGTTCATTTTGATGTTTGGCGTTACTTATCTTAGTATTTATATTGTCTTTAATTTGATCATAATGGCTGGTGATATTATAGCTGTAGTAAAGAAAACGTCGGGTGTTGACTGACCAAATGCTTGGTAAACTTCAGTCTGTAGACGATCAGCAAAGTTGCGCACATTTTAAAGGGATGTTATTTTTTTTTGCACATTGGACATTCTCTTTAATTTGCTGTGTGGTTTCTGCTGTATTGTTGCTGTTGCTGTACATCTTTGTTTTTGGATCTTGTCTGTGATGCACAAAGCCATTTCATGGAGCGACCGTGACGTACAATATGATTTTGTGTTGCCAAGCTATTGGAAGATGGTGCTTTGAAAGGAATTTAACCATTTGTGTGGTTTCTCCACGGTTATTATGCGATGTAGTTGTTTTCTTTAAGATGTCTCGACCTTACTCATCGGCTGCGCTTGCCCCCACTATCGGAAATGAATTCTTGAATAACTTCTAAACTAAGAGTATGATCGTTATGAAATGCTTAATGAGAACATCCAAATCCTGGTACAAGCTCAAGCGAAAGTCTGTAGTATTTGATTTGCGTTTTTTTGATATTGTGGTCGAATGGGAAGAGGTATCCAAAATCCATATTCATAATCTGAGTATTACTTACGAGCACATAATAAACTAAATTTGATGGTTCTAGCTCTTATAGACTCCAAGATATGCCAAGAAAATCAAGTCTTAAAATCGATTTTTATCGATAATAATGAAACGTAGCAAGATATCGGAAAAAATGATAAACTTGTACTGCGTATGGATTAGGAGAATCTAAAGTCGAAAAGTTGAGGTTTTCAGCTTTTGCAGTTTCCGAGATCGCTGCGTTCATACCGACGGGCAGACAGACGGATGGACAGACCGATATGGCTAAATCGACTCAGCTCGTCGTCCTGATCAAGAATATATATACTTTATGGGGTTGGAGATGCTTCCTTCTGCCTGTTACATACATTTGCACAAAACCATTATATCCTTTTTACCCATTTTCAATGGGTTCAGGGTATACAAAATTAATGATCGCGCTGCGCGCTCGCTAATATTTGCAGACAAATTTAAAAATGCCGCAGTTGTGAAATTTCTCGCAAAATTTTCACAAAATAGGAAACTATATCTTTCAAATGTTGGTTACAGTTGATCTGCGAAAGCTTTTTGAGAAAATCAAAGAGGTGTAGAAATAGTCTATATGATTTCATCACCTAATCTGATACTCTCTGGAGCTTCAAATGACTTTGATCTCCACTTGAGTGTCTTCAAATCATTTTTTTCAATGCAAGTATCAGCAACACTGCATGGTTCTTGTTCACTTTCTTCTGCATTTAAATTGTCAAGAAGGTTGATCTCTATAGTTATTCCTCTTTCCACTATCCCTTCCAAACTTATCTCCAACACTGCAGCAATGTCTTCAAGCTCATCTTCACTTTCTGCGTCACTAGACCCATCCCAATTAAAGTTTAAAATTCGCCCAAAGTTGTCTTTTGACAATCCTTTCTATTGCGGTCTCATGTCTAAACACAAATAAATTTATAACCACAACTGCTCAATGTTGCCCACAAGCAACTTAATAACTTTAAAAATTACTCACCTGATAATTATTTAATGAAAAACAAATCTAATTTTAACACTTTCAAGATAAATCTTTTCTGAAAACTATTTCATTTCAAAACTTTTAGTTTTTGTTATTATAAAAAAAAAAAAATTACTCAATTCAATACCTCTTCCGAATTTTCAAAAATATTTTCGCCGACGCAATTGCAGTAAATTTAATAGAACTTCGCTAAATGGTCTACAAATGAGCTTTCTTTGCAATATATTTTGAGTAGACACATACAGGTTCCGTTATCATTACGGATAAGCACACAAAAACAAAAAGAGCGTTTATGGTTAGCCGTTAAAGAGCTGAAATTGCTCTCCTGCAACGTTGGGGTCGAATGGGCTAAAATCGTGAACGAGTATTGCGCAGTCGATTACGCCCGACTGCAACGTTCTTACTTGTTTGACTATAGATTTTTCTATACCATATGCAGACATTTTAAAATTTTTTTTTTGATATCTTGCCGCGTTTCATTAATATCAATAAAAATCAATTTTACGTCTTGGTTTTCTTAGTATATCTATAAGAGCTAAAGCCACCAAATTTATTTACTCTCGTAAAGCATATGCAAATCAGGATTTTATTTTTGGATACGTGCCCCAAATATAAAAAAAACGAAATTCAAGTATAAAAGCCTTGCGCTTAGATTTGAATGCCCCTTTTAAGTAATACTTCTAGTTTAGAAGTTATTTAAGTATTTAGTCTTCATTGCCAAGCGGAGTCGTTTGTCTTTCTGTCTGTGTAAACGAAATTTTTCTCGTCGCTATAGAAGCTATAGACTTGAACTTTTGCATATATACTCGTGTGTACCCGCGTCAGATAAAGTGCCCCACTGGCAATTCAATAAAATCTATTTATCTCCCCCAGTTTTAAAGCTAGATGCAGACAGATTACTGATGAACTTCTCTAAAGATCACACAAAAATATTTGTTGCATAGCTTTAAGTGTAACACGCAGTTCAAAGCCCGGAAAGACGATTTTTTTTTATATTATTAATTTGATGTGTACAAATAAAGATACGTTACATTTTTGATTGTGATTACACTGTGAACTATTGCACTGTCGGTTACACCCGACTATTTATAGTATTTATATTGTCTTTAATTCGATAATAATGGCTGGTGATATTATAGCTGTAGTAAAGAAAACGCCGGGTGTCAGTCTGTAGACGATCAGCAAAGTTGCGCACATTTTAACGGGACGGTTTTTCTTTTTTTTTGAACATTGGACATTCTCTTTAATTTGCTGTGTGGTTTCTGCTGCAGTTGCTGTACATCTTTGTTTTTGGATCTTGTCTGTGATGCACAAAGCCATTTCATGGAGCGACCGTGACGTACAATATGATTTTGTGTTGCCAAGCTATTGGAAGATGGTGCTTTGAAACGAATTTAACCATTTGTGTGGTTTCCCGCGGTTATTATGCGATGTAGAAGTTTTCTTTAAGATGTCTCGACCTAATGTTTCTATATCAAAAACTACATTGTATGAGCAATGTCAAAGTTACAGTTCTCTGTGGATAGGGTAGCTGAGTCGCTCAGACTTTCTATTGCAATGTCTTATTCGAAGGATCTGGAAATGGATAGTATTTATACCCTGAACTGAACTTAAAAAGGGAGGGCTTCAGGGTATCTCCTAGTTGGACACTTCCGATTAGGTCCATCTGACTTGTTAATTACAATACCCTATTGATTTTAAGTTTATTATATAAAAGAAAATATTGCCTTTTACAAAAAGAATTGGCAGCGGCGCGTTCAGAACGACTGGCCCTGATTGAAAGACTTATGTTTTATGAAGGGTTAGAAAAAGGTGCTAACACACAAGATCAATATTTAAACGTTGGTCGCGATCAACTAAATAAATATGTGGCACAAAATAAAAATGCTATGATTGACAGGAGATGCGAAAATAAATGTATTGATACATCAAAAGTACATCTTAAAATTTTCCCATTAAAACTAAGAAAAGTGCTTATACACTCTATCGGTGAAATTTTACCTGCGAATCTCAATTTTCACTCGGCTCATTGGATATATCCAGTAGGATATGTGGCAACGAGAATAAATGCAGATCCAAGAGATCCACGAAAAAATGCGTATTTACATGTAAAATTCTTAACCATGCTGGAGTCCCACAGTTTCAATTAATTCCTGATAATGATTTGGATGGAGTGTTCTTTGGAGAAACAGCTAACAAATGTCATCAAGAACTGCTGAATTGTATACAAGGGTCCATAAAGGAATCAGTTCAAGTCCAGTTTAAAGCGAAGGTCGAAGTATTTTTCGGTTTATCAAATAAAAAGGTGCAATCACTTCTAATGTCAGATATGAGAATTGATCAATGTATTAAATTTAAAGGATATGTATTGCCCAAAACTAGGGAAATGTTCGAATACAACAACGATCCAACATTATCCTTTGAAGACCTACAAAGTTACCTAGCACAATAACACGTTGGGAACACATAATTATAATAAATTAAAATAAACTTGTCTGAATACCTAATTTTATTTTTTTCCGGGTCACCGCCATTGTTATTGTACATAAATGGGTAATAATAATTAAATAAAATGTGTATTTTATATTTATCATGGAAGGATTATTTGGTGCAGATGAGCGCCACTTGCTCCTCTCTTGCAGGAGAAATATTGTAGATGGGCAGTGCTTCCGATGTAATGCTGCTTTATGTGGCATATCGGCCAACGATTCAGCAGGTTGATCTTGAGTTGAGTCACATCTGGGCCCTATACTGTCTAATATGATCCGCCATTGCGAAAATGGTTTTCGTGAGCCCATTGAGTTCATCAGGGCTTTCTGAAATAGGACAAAGTGGTCGACAGTTAAGGATTGCAAACGAGATTGAATATGTATGTGCCAACGAAGCGGTGGATATGATATTTTGCTTCCAGTATATACATTTGCTAATCACGCTCGCTACATATTTGCGTCCACCAATAACCCAGAAATTTGAAGTGCTGCCGGGATGGACTTTGGGGAAGTTCGAAATCCAACTTAGAGTTTTCAGGCCGACCGCCAACATGAAGCAAGTCATCAGAATCGATTTTATCGAATTCTCTTTGGCGGCAGCTGTCGTTTATTGGTCAACCACTTATATTTTTCAATTGAGGGCACACATTGGATACAAAAACATTTAGAAACAAGTAAGATGGCTCTAGTAGGGAGTGACGGACTAGATGTGCTTTCATAAACACATTCACAAAGTCACACATGCGCACTTTACACATCGGCTGCGCTTGCCCCCACTATGGGAAATGAATTCTTGAATAACTTCTAAACTAAGAGTATGATCGTTATGGAATTTTCAGTGCTTAATGAGAACATCCAAAACCTGGTAGCAACATATCGAAAAAAAAATGATAAACTTGTACTGCGTATGGATTAGGAGAATCTAAAGTCGAAAAGTTGATGTTTTTAGCTTTTGTAGTTTCCGAGATAGCTGCGTTTATACCGACGGACAGACGGACGGGTGGACAGACCTATAGATTGTTCTATACCATACGCAGAACATGTTTATATTTTTTTTTCGATATCTTGCCGCGTTTCATTAATATCAATAAAAATAAATTTTAGGTCTTGGTTTTCTTAGTATGTCTATAAGAGCTAAAGCCGCCAAATTTATTTTATTCTCGTAAAGCATATGCAAATCGGGATTTTATTTTTGGATACGTGCCCCAAATATAAAACAAACGAAATTCAAGTATTAAAGCCTTGGCTTTGATTTCTGCGTAGATTTGAATGCCCCTTTTAAGGAATACTTCTAGTTTAGAAGTTATTTAAGTATTTAGTTTCCATTATAGGCCTAGCGGAGTCGTTTGTTCTGCTGACCGTCTGTCTTTCTGCTGCAGTTGCTGTATGGTTGCTGTGTGGTTTCTGCTGCAGTTGCTGTAAATCTTTGTTTTTGGATCTTGTCTGTGATGCACAAAGCCATTTCATGGAGCGACCGTGACGTACAATATGATATTGTGTTGCCAAGCAATTGGAAGATGGTGCTTTGAAACGAATTTAACCATTTGTGTGGTTTCTCCGCGGTTATTATGCGATGTAGAAGTTTTCTTTAAGATGTCTCGACCTAATGTTTCTATATCAAAAACTACATTGTATGAGCAATGTCAAATTTACAGTTCTCTGTGGATAGGGTAGCTAAGTAGCTCAGACTTTCTATTGCAATGTCTTATTCGAAGGATCTGGAAATGGATAGTATTTATACCCTGAACTGAACTTAAAAAGGGAGGGCTTCAGGGTATCTCCTAGTCGGACACTTCCGATTAGATCCATCTGACTTGTTAATTACAATACCCTATTGATTATAAGTTTATTATATAAAAAATAATATTTTTTTTTTAGGAAAACGCTTCAAATGTTGATGAAGTTTGCCTTTTACAAAAAGAATTGGCAGCGGCGCGTTCAGAACGACTGGCCCTGATTGAAAGACTTATGTTTTATGAAGGGTTAGAAAAAGGTGCTAACACACAAGATCAATATTTAAACGTTGGTCGCGATCAACTAAATAAATATGTGGCACAAAATAAAAATGCTATGATTGATAGAAGATTTGAAAATAAGTGTATTGATACATCAAAAGTACATCTTAAAATTTTCCCATTAAAACTAAGAAACGTGCTTATACACTCTATCGGTGAAATTTTACCTGCAAATCCCAATTTTCACTCGGCTCATTGGTTATATCCAGTAGGATATGTGGCAACGAGAATATATGCACATCCAAGAGATCCACGAAAAAAATGCGTATTTACATGTAAAATTCTTAACAATGCTGGAGTTCCACAGTTTCAATTAATTCCTGATAATGATTTGGATGGAGTGCTCTTTGGAGAAACAGCTAACAAATGTCATCAAGAACTGCTGAATTGTATACAAGGGTCCATAAAGGAATCAGTTCAAGTCCAGTTTAAAGCGAAGGGCGAAGTATTTTTCGGATTATCAAATAAAAAGGTGCAATCACTTCTAATGTCAGATATGAGAATTGATCAATGTATTAAATTTAAAGGATATGTATTGCCCAATACTAGGGAAATGTTCGAATACAACAACGATCCAACATTATCCTTTGCAGACCTATAAAGTTACCTAGCACAATAACACGTTGGGAACACATAATTATAATAAATTAAAATAAACTTGTCTGAATATCTAATTTTATTTTTTTCCGGGTCACCGCCAGTGTTATTGTACATGAATGGGTAATAATAATTAAATAAAATGTGTATTTTATATTTATCATTGAAGGATTATTTGGTGCAGATGAGCGCCACTTGCTCCTCTCTTGCAGGAGAAATATTGTAGATAGGCTCCACTTCCGATGTAATGCTACTTTATGTGGAATATCGGCCATCGATTCAGCAGGTTGATCTTGATTTGAGTCACATCTGGGGCATATACTGTCTAATATCCGACATTGCGAAAGTGGTCTTTCGTGAGCCCATTGAGTACATCAGGGCCTTCTGAAATAGGAAAAAGTGGTCGACAGTTAAGGAGTGCAAACGAGATTGAATATGTATGTGCCAACGATGCGGTGGATATGATATTTCGCTTCCAGTACGGCCAGTGTCAGTCTGCGTATGCTCCATTATTCTAAGCTTCAAACGAAACCAGCGAATACATTTGCTAATCACGCTCGCTACATATTTGCGTCCACCAATAACCCAGAAATTTGAAGTGCTGCCGGGATGGACTTTGGGCAAGTTCGAAATCCAACTTAGAGTTTTCAGGCCGACCGCCAACATGAAGCAAGTCATCAGAATCGATTTTATCGAATCCTCTTTGGTGGCAGCTGTCGTTTATTGGTCAACCACTTATATTTTTCAATTGAGGGCACACATTGGATACAAAAACATTTAGAAACAAGTAAGATGGCTCTAGTAGGGAGTGACGGACTAGATGTGCTTTCATAAACACATTCACAAAGTCACACATGCGCACTTTACACATCGGCTGCGCTTGCCCCCACTATGGGAAATGAATTCTTGAATAACTTCTAAACTAAGAGTATGATCGTTATGGAATTTTCACTGCTTAATGAGAACATCCAAAACCTGGTAGCAACATATCGAAAAAAACATGATAAACTTGTACTGCGTATGGATTAGGAGAATCTAAAGTCGAAAAGTTGATGTTTTTAGCTTTTGTAGTTTCCGAGATAGCTGCGTTTATACCGACGGACAGACGGACGGGTGGACAGACCTATAGATTGTTCTATACCATACGCAGAACATGTTTATATTTTTTTTTCGATATCTTGCCGCGTTTCATTAATATCAATAAAAATAAATTTTAGGTCTTGGTTTTCTTAGTATGTCTATAAGAGCTAAAGCCGCCAAATTTATTTTATTCTCGTAAAGCATATGCAAATCGGGATTTTATTTTTGGATACGTGCCCCAAATATAAAACAAACGAAATTCAAGTATTAAAGCCTTGGCTTTGATTTCTGCGTAGATTTGAATGCCCCTTTTAAGGAATACTTCTAGTTTAGAAGTTATTTAAGTATTTAGTTTCCATTGTAGGCCTAGCGGAGTCGTTTGTTCTGCTGACCGTCTGTCTTTCTGCTGCAGTTGCTGTATGGTTGCTGTGTGGTTTCTGCTGCAGTTGCTGTAAATCTTTGTTTTTGGATCTTGTCTGTGATGCACAAAGCCATTTCATGGAGCGACCGTGACGTACAATATGATATTGTGTTGCCAAGCAATTGGAAGATGGTGCTTTGAAACGAATTTAACCATTTGTGTGGTTTCTCCGCGGTTATTATGCGATGTAGAAGTTTTCTTTAAGATGTCTCGACCTAATGTTTCTATATCAAAAACTACATTGTATGAGCAATGTCAAATTTACAGTTCTCTGTGGATAGGGTAGCTAAGTAGCTCAGACTTTCTATTGCAATGTCTTATTCGAAGGATCTGGAAATGGATAGTATTTATACCCTGAACTGAACTTAAAAAGGGAGGGCTTCAGGGTATCTCCTAGTCGGACACTTCCGATTAGATCCATTACATTAGAATAATTACAATACCCTATTGATTATAAGTTTATTATATAAAAAAAAATATTTTTTTTTTAGGAAAACGCTTCAAATGTTGATGAAGTTTGCCTTTTACAAAAAGAATTGGCAGCGGCGCGTTCAGAACGACTGGCCCTGATTGAAAGACTTATGTTTTATGAAGGGTTAGAAAAAGGTGCTAACACACAAGATCAATATTTAAACGTTGGTCGCGATCAACTAAATAAATATGTGGCACAAAATAAAAATGCTATGATTGATAGAAGATTTGAAAATAAATGTATTGATACATCAAAAGTACATCTTAAAATTTTCCCATTAAAACTAAGAAACGTGCTTATACACTCTATCGGTGAAATTTTACCTGCAAATCCCAATTTTCACTCGGCTCATTGGTTATATCCAGTAGGATATGTGGCAACGAGAATATATGCACATCCAAGAGATCCACGAAAAAAATGCGTATTTACATGTAAAATTCTTAACAATGCTGGAGTTCCACAGTTTCAATTAATTCCTGATAATGATTTGGATGGAGTGTTCTTTGGAGAAACAGCTAACAAATGTCATCAAGAACTGCTGAATTGTATACAAGGGTCCATAAAGGAATCAGTTCAAGTCCAGTTTAAAGCGAAGGGCGAAGTATTTTTCGGATTATCAAATAAAAAGGTGCAATCACTTCTAATGTCAGATATGAGAATTGATCAATGTATTAAATTTAAAGGATATGTATTGCCCAATACTAGGGAAATGTTCGAATACAACAACGATCCAACATTATCCTTTGCAGACCTATAAAGTTACCTAGCACAATAACACGTTGGGAACACATAATTATAATAAATTAAAATAAACTTGTCTGAATATCTAATTTTATTTTTTTCCGGGTCACCGCCAGTGTTATTGTACATAAATGGGTAATAATAATTAAATAAAATGTGTATTTTATATTTATCATTGAAGGATTATTTGGTGCAGATGAGCGCTACTTGCTCCTCTCTTGCAGGAGAAATATTGTAGATAGGCAGTGCTCCACTTCCGATGTAATGCTACTTTATGTGGCATATCGGCCATCGATTCAGCAGGTTGATCTTGATTTGAGTCACATCTGGGGCATATACTGTCTAATATCCGACATTGAGAAAGTGGTCTTTCGTGAGCCCATTGAGTACATCAGGGCCTTCTGAAATAGGAAAAAGTGGTCGACAGTTAAGGAGTGCAAACGAGATTGAATATGTATGTGCCAACGATGCGGTGGATATGATATTTCGCTTCCAGTACGGCCAGTGTCGGTCTGCGTATGCTCCATTATTCTAAGCTTCAAACGAAACCAGCGAATACATTTGCTAATCACGATCGCTACATATTTGCGTCCACCAATAACCCAGAAATTTGAAGTGCTGCCGGGATGGACTTTGGGGAAGTTCGAAATCCAACTAAGAGTTTTCAGGCCGACCGCCAACATGAAGCAAGTCATTAGAATCGATTTTATCGAGTCCTCTTTGGCGGCAGCTGTCGTTTATTGGTCAACCACTTATATTTTTCAATTGAGGGCACACATTGGATAGAAAAACATTAAGAAACAAGTAAGATGGCTCTAGTTGGGAGTGACGGACTAGGAGATACCCTGAACCCAGCGGCGAGCTCTCGTTACATACATTTAAATCTCGTTGCTTTCATAAACACATTCACAAAGTCACACATGCGCACTTTACACATCGGCTGCGCTTGCCCCCACTATGGGAAATGAATTCTTGAATAACTTCTAAACTAAGAGTATGATCGTTATGGAATTTTCAGTGCTTAATGAGAACATCCAAAACCTGGTACAAACCCAAGCGAAAGTCTGTAGTATTTGAATTGCGTTTTTTTGATATTGTGGCCGAATGGGGAGAGGTATCCAAAATCCATATTCATAATCTGAGTATTACTTACGAGCATATAATAAACTTAATTTTATGGCTCTAGCTCTTATAGTCTCCAAGATATGCCAAGAAAACCAAGTCTTATAATCGATTTTTATCGATAATAATGAAACTGCGTGTGAATTAGGAGAATCTAAAGTCGAAAAGTTGATGTTTTTAGCTTTTGTAGTTTCCGAGATAGCTGCGTTTATACCGACGGACAGACGGACGGGTGGACAGACCTATAGATTGTTCTATACCATACGCAGAACATGTTTATATTTTTTTTTTTCGATATCTTGCCGCGTTTCATCAATATCAATAAAAATAAATTTTAGGTCATGGTTTTCTTAGTATGTCTATAAGAGTTAAAGCCACCAAATTTATTTTATTCTCGTAAAGCATATGCAAATCAGGATTTTATTTTTGGATATGTGCCCCAAATATAAAACAAACGAAATTCAAGTATAAAAGCCTTGCGCTTTGATTTCTGCGTAGATTTAAATGCCCCTTTTAAGTAATACTTCTAGTTTAGAAGTTATTTAAGTATTTAGTTTCCATTGTAGGCCTAGTGGAGTCGTTTGTCTTGCTGACCGTCTGTCTTTCTGTCTGTGTAAACGAAATTTTTCTCGTCGCTATAGAAGCTGTAGACTTGAACATTTTTCATATATACTCGTGTGTACCCGCGTCAGATAAAGTGCCCCACTGGCAATTCAATAAAATCTATTTATCTCCCCCAGTTTTAAAGCCAGATGCAGACAAATTACTGATGAACTTCTCTAAAGATCATACAAAAATATTTGTTGCATAACTTTAAGTCTAACACGCAGTTCAAAGCCCGGGAAGATGATTTTTTTTTCATATTATTAATTTGATGTGTACAAATAAAGCTACGTTACATTTTTGATTGCGATTACACTGTGAACTATTGCACTGTCGGTTACACCCGACTATTTATAGTATTTATATAGTCTTTAATTTGATCATAATGGCTGGTGATATTATAGCTGTAGTAAAGACAACGCCGGGTGTTGATTGACCAAATGCTTGGTAAACTTCAGTCTGTAGACGATCAGCAAAGTTGCGGACATTTTAACGGGACGTTATTTTTTTTTGCACATTGGACATTCTCTTTAATTTGCTGTGTGGTTTCTGCTGCAGTTGCTGTACATCTTTGTTTTTGGATCTTGTCTGTGATGCACAATGCCATTTCATGGAGCGACCGTGAAGTACAATATGATCTTGTGTTGCCAAGCTATTGGAAGATGGTGCTTTGAAACGAATTTAACCATTTGTGTGGTTTCTCCGCGGTTATTATGCGATGTAGAAGTTTTCTTTAAGATGTCTCGACCTAATGTTTCTATATCAAAAACTACATTGTATGAGCAATGTCAAAGTTACAGTTCTCTAATCGCTCAGACTTTCTATTGCAATGTCTTATTCGAAGGACCTGGAAATGGATACTATTTATACCCTGAACTGAACCTAAAAGGGAGGGCTTCAGGGTATTTCCTATGCGGACACTTCCGATTAGATCCATCTGACTTGTTAATTACAATACCCTATTGATTATAAGTTTATTATATATAAGAAAATATTTTTTTTTTAGGAAAACGCTTCAATTATTGATGAAGTTTGCCTTTTACAAAAAGAATTGGCAGCTTCAGAACGACTGGCTCTAATTGAAAGAATTGTTTTATGAAGGGTTAGAAAAAGGTGCCAGCACACAAGATCAATATTTAAACGTTGGTCGCGATCAACTAAATAAATATGTGGCACAAAATAAAAATGCTATGATTGACAGAAGATGCGAAAATAAATGTAATGATACATCAAAAGTACATCTTAAAATGTTCCCATTAAAACTAAAAAACGTGCTTATACACTCTATCGGTGAAATTTTACCTGCGAATCTCAATTTTCACTCGGCTCATTGGATATATCCAGTAGGATATGTGGCAACGAGAATATATGCACATCCAAGAGCTCCACGAAAAAAATGCGTATTTACATGTAAAATTCTTAAGAATGCTGGAGTTCCACAGTTTCAATTAATTCCTGATAATGATTTGGATGGAGTGTTCTTTGGAGAAACAGCTAACAAATGTCATCAAGAACTGCTGAATTGTATACAAGGGTCCATAAAGGAATCAGTTCAAGTCCAGTTTAAAGCGAAGGGCGAAGTATTTTTCGGATTATCAAATAAAAAGGTGCAATCACTTCTAATGTCAGATATGAGAATTGATCAATGTATTAAATTTAAAGGATATGTATTGCCCAATACTAGGGAAATGTTCGAATACAACAACGATCCAACATTATCCTTTGCAGACCTATAAAGTTACCTAGCACAATAACACGTTGGGAACACATAATTATAATAAATTAAAATAAACTTGTCTGAATATCTAATTTTATTTTTTTCCGGGTCACCGCCAGTGTTATTGTACATAAATGGGTAATAATAATTAAATAAAATGTGTATTTTATATTTACATCAGGGCCTTCTGAAATAGGAAAAAGTGGTCGACAGTTAAGGAGTGCAAACGAGATTGAATATGTATGTGCCAACGATGCGGTGGATATGATATTTTGCTTCCAGTATATACATTTGCTAATCACGCTCGCTACATATTTGCGTCCATCAATAACCCAGAAATTTGAAGTGCTGCCGGGATGGACTTTGGGGAAGTTCGAAGTCCAACTTAGAGTTTTCAGGCCAACCACCACCATGAAGCAAGTCATCAGAATCGATTTTATCGAATCCTCTTTGGCGGCAGTTACACGGCAATGCCTGGAATTTTGTTCAAGGCCACTTGTTGGTTTAGGTATTTTGTGCCATTGACGACGGCAAAGCGCTCAAATGTGATAGGGTGCATGCCATTGGTTTTGATCTCTGTGCCATCATCTGTGCTGACTCGAGCTGGACTCTCGTTGATAATTATCACACCATCGTCCACATGTGTGAGGTGTTTTATGGTTTTATGGGTATGGCAGTTGGCTATGCTCTCCGCATGGAGGGCCTGCGCGCCTGTGTCATGGGGTGATAATTTGCAAAAGGTATCTCTCGCAGTCGCTGTGCAATCGGTGACCGCCAACACGTCCTTACCGCTTTCTGCTATGGTAGCTTTCCTACAGATGTACTTAATTCTAGGGTAATTAATTAATATATGAACAATATCTTCAGACTGAAAGATTTTTATGTTAGAGGCTTCTATCAAACTAACTATTGGGACTTCTGTTGGATGATCGGCTAGTACGGACTCAAAATCGTTATGGTCAAAAAAGGGAAGATTTATTATGCTTAATTTAGTAAGAGTGATTGTGAGCATTAGGTTTTCAATTTCGGTTATTATCATTTTATTTCTAGCTAATAATGTTTCATAAAAGTGGGGAGTGTCAACTAATTAATTTCGCTTTGCTTTAATTATTTTATTTACTGTTTCAGTTGGTTGATTTATCTGTATTTGGGTCTCAGAGTTAATCACTACTTGCCTATTATTTGACTCAATGAGTTGAGATTCGGACCATCTAACTTTTTCAAAATCTGAGACATCTGTGGTCCCAGCAACTACCTTAAGTGCTGTGCCAAGGAAGTTTAAACTTCTGGCCATTCTATGATGGACCTTTAACACGGACAGAAGTAGATGTGCGCATGTGCGACTTGGGGAATGCTTCGATCAATTTCTCTCTTTCTTCTACTATGATTGAAAATTCTGTTAAGTTACTTAAATGCCTAATGAAATCCCTTTGTTCCCATACCAGTACTTTTCCCTCAATTACCGGGATGTAGTTGGAATGGGAATAGTCAGTAATCCGAGTGTTAACCACTGCAAGAAAAGACAGAAGCGTTAGCATAAGCCTGTAAAAGAATGTAAAACTAAGGTAAGTGTTACTTAAGGTTGTCCTTACGGACCACCTTCCCCTTAATGAGAACAGACGTTCTCATGTCTGCTTGTATTTTTTCTTCTTATTGTATTCAACGGTCGCCCGCATGATTAACTCTACTGTATCATCAATTTTTTTGTCAAATTTGATACACCTCGCAATTTCTTTAGGGTGCTGTGAAAGCGTTCGACTTGTCCGTTTAAACTACTATGTAGTGGGAGTGCATTTACAATATTTATACCGTATTGATTTTTAAGTAACGATGTGATCGTTTCAGAGTTGAAAGATGCTTCGTTATCACAGTATATCGTCTTCGTATTTGGGAATATATTTATTAGTTGGATGATAGGAATTCTCACATCCACTATTGTTCTGGACGCCAATGGTTGTACGACTGCAAATTTGGAAAACTTGTCGATGCAAGGTAGAAAGAGTTTTTAATTAGTGGAAAAAATTTCAATATGTAGCATTTCGCCAACATATGAAGGGACTGGTATTACTCCAAGTTCTTGTTCCTTGAGGGTGTCTGTCATACTTTGCTTTAGTACATATTTTGCAGTTTGCCACCAGTTCGGTCGCTAATTTGGACATTTTTGGAAAATAATAGTCGCGAAGGACTTGTTTGATATTTTCCTAAGCAGCTTTGTGTGCACGGTTGTGCTCTGCGGTGATTAGTTCCACCTGCTAATATTTATCAAAGTTCTTGCAGTGCCAAAATTTGGTCGCTGGAAAATTTAACACCAACGCGTGTTAGATGCTGACCAATGTTGGCAAGTCATAATATCTAGCGTTTACAATATTTGGGTTGATAATCGATTTTAAAGTTTCGAAAAGGGTGTTTTTTTCGTGAAATGGATCATGTGGTGGGATTTATCTTGCTACTTTGCCTCTTCCAGGACTATTTGATTCCTGAAACAATTTAGAGGTTTCTCTGTTGTTTCAACCGTGTAGGTCAATGATAGTTCACTATGAGCTGTGACAGCATCAGACTGAGGCTCGTCTTGTAGGTCATTTATGTTTTGTCGTGACAAGGCGTCAGCGACATGATTTTCTTTGCCTGGCTTGTAGAACACTTTTGCATTGTGTATTTTGTATATTGGCATTCGTATTCCTGTCTGAAACTGCAAAGGTAAGACGCGGATGGTCAGTAAAGATATTAATTTCTTTGGTGCCATACAGGTAGTTGTGAAGCTTACCCAAGGCCCATACAATAGCCAATAAATCCCTCTCATTCGTTGCATAGTGTAATTCACTTTGCTTCAATGTCCGCGAAATCATTGTTATTGGTTTGCCTCTTTGACACAGGACAGCCCCGATTCCAATTGCGGATGCATCGGTAGTTAAATCAAAGTTTGTTGAAAGTCTGGGTACATTAAGATGACATCTTCCGCTGCCATAATATTTCGCATAAGCTCAAACGTGTTGCGTTGGGCTTCATTGAATTCTGTGTTTTCTTTGATATATGTTTGCTGACGGTACCATTTTCACCACAGGTAAGGAAATCAAAATAACAACAACTGAGATAAATAAGTGTTTGCCTTTACAGACAGAGTCATGTTATTTAGAACAGTTCTAACGTAGGTCTAACGTCACTTCTGCGTGCGTTAGCAGATCGAAACCTATGATGGCGTTAAACGTACTGAGTGTATCCAGAAAAAAGAAAGAGGAAGTTTGTTCAAAAATTTTCATGGAACACTTGTTTTCGATTTTACTGGAGTCATGTATGGAACTCACAGTAAAAGGCTTGTCGACAGGAATTACGCCTATTAGCTCTTTAACGGGCTTCACGTAATTCTTTGTCGCCCCAGAATCTATTAAAATTTTTAATTTTCTCCCAGCCAAGCGGCTTTCAATGAACGGCAGCTGGGAGCGCTCCCTAAAAAATTGACTTAGTCATTTTCGTCAGCGGAATCATTGTCATCGTCCAAATCTGCCACTGCGGCTGTTGCTGCGGCCCTATAATTCTGGTTTTCGTTTTCAGTGTTGTTCTGGGCAACATTATTTATTCGTTGGCGTCTTTGGCCTGTCGCGCGCTCAGATTGGTTCTGTCTTTTTAGGGCTTGTTTGCCACCGGTCTGATTTTGCGCATAGTTAGTACGCTGCTTAAATTTTGAAGATGTATCTACATCCATAGCCACCGTAGGCGGATTTTTATCTTCTTTGCCCTGTTGTTCTGGAGCATGCTCACTATTTGGATGCTTCCATTATTTTTTAGTAAAATGACGATTTTTCGCCTGGCCTCGATCTTCCTTAATATATTTTCCTTGTTTAGACCGACCCTGATTTTTGCCATATTCTACGGCCTGAGCTTTTTCCTCACTGGCCTTGGTATACGTAGCTGAAAACATGCTACATTCGATACTAGCTTTAGCCTCCCTGGCCAGGGCTAGGGCGGATGGCAGGTCTTTCGGCTGGGCTGGGAAAACCCCTGCTCTTAAAGACTTCTTAAGTCCTGAAATAAACGCGTGCAACGCGTCGCATCTTACTTCTTCGTTAAGTAACGAAGCGGCGTCAGCCTCATGGGTCATGACCATTTTATTCGTGACAAAGGTCAGCTTTCGCTCTACCTCATCATAATACTGTTTAAGGCTTAGATCGCCCTGCCTGACCATCTCTAGCCCCTGTCGTAGGATGCGTAACGATATCTTGTCGGCATATGTGCAGTCTAACCTGGCTATTTTAGCATCGAAGTTGATTACCGTGTTATATGACACTAGGAGCGCTCTTGCTGCTCCCTTAATCTTGTTTTAATGATCGTGACAGCCTGATAATGCGAACTGCTGCCATTATATGGTTTGAAAAGTTCATACGCATCTGTGGCTGACTGCCGCCATGCCACTGATTTTATGATATCCGGTGGTATGTCACATGAAACCCTAGCGTCGACCGAAACTCTCAGGTACACTTCAACTTGTGGCGCGGCTACGTGAAGATTATTGACCTGTTGTGGCACTGTATTTAATTGTGTCTGAAATTCATGCCTAAGTCTCTCCTCTTGTTCAGCCAGGGCGCCTGCAAGTAGGGCCTGTACTTGGTTTAATTCCATTTCTAATATTTCTTGAACCTGCACTGGGAAACCAATCTGATCTTCTAATATCGAACTATCGTCACTGTCGTATTCTACTTTCAATTCTCTATACTGTTGTGACCCCTCAGCAGCTTTATGCGATGACTTTTTAGCTAACACTTCACTTCTATATGGGTTTGGCAAATTTTGCACAATCAGCGAAAAGAAATTAACAAAATGCGTTTACATTTTTCTCACTTTCTTTTGCTACGTGTCGCGCAGCTTGTTTAACTTTAAAATTTTCTTTTTTTTTATTTTTTCACTCACTCTTGCTACTCGCAGCTCAAAAAACAATTTTTGGAATATATATTTTGTATTTTATTTATTAATTATTTTTTATTTATTTATTTATTTTTTTTAATATTTTATATTTTATTTTTTTTACTAACGACTTGAATGTCTTCTAGTCGAGCAAACCACTTACATATTTTCTCCTCAGGGACGTAAATCTACGTGTGAATCCTATTTCTGGTTGGGCGCCAACTAACCTAGATCTGCCTTCGTCTCGATGCCTCCGGTTGCGGATAAGCTTAAGATGCAGGGAATGGTTAGTTCCTTCCTGTCCAATTGCCTGGAACTGGATGGATATGAAGATTATATTGAGAGGATGACTGCCCCTCCTATATTATTGGCCTTGTGGCTCAACAATATAAAATTGTAAGTGTTACGGCTTGGCCGGAGTTATGCGAACGAGCCAAGTGCTCTTTATTAGAATCAATTTAAAACTAAAGCTAAATTGAATGCCAGCTAAAGCTGAAGGCAAAAGCTACAAAAGGCAAAACTACAAATACTTAAGCTACATGAATAAATTTCAACTCAGCATAAATGATAACACTGCTCTTGCGGTCAAGCAAGGGATCATGTTATCAGCGTTATCAGTGCGGGGTCTGCTCGAGTAGTTTGGGGAGCGAGGGTTACTTGCACACGCATACAGAAAACGTCTGCGCTTGGCGCTTGCCACCACGTGGTTTTCCAATATACAAATACACTTTCTTCAAAAACTTATGTGTTTCTGAACCGATTTGGATGAAATTTGATTTATTGTATTCTCATGCTCATGCAGCTGCTTTTGGCCCTCACTATGTAATGTTAATTCTTGAATAACTTTTTAACTAATGGGATCGATATGAAAGCGCATTGAAATCTGTGTACAAACCAAAGCGCAAGTCCGTAGTATGGGTACTATGGGAGGAGGTATCCAAAATCCGAAATAATCTGCGTATTCTTCACAGGAAATTATTAAAAAAAAAATTTGGTGGCTCTAGCTCTTATAGTTTCTTAGATATGCTAAAAAAACCGAAAGAAAACCGTGTTTATAAGAAAACGGGGCAAGCTATCGATTATTTAAAATAAACTTGATCTGCGTATGGTGTGTATTAATATATATACTAATCTAAAAAGTCAAAGTTCAGCTCTCTAGGCCTTGTAGTCTCTGAAATCGTCGCTTTCATACAGACGGACGAACAGATAGACGGACAAGGCTTAATCGACTCGGCTAGTGATGCTGATCAAGAATATATACATTTTATGGGGTCGGAGATGCTTCCTTCTGCCTGTTACATACATTTGCACAAAACCATTATACTCTTTTTACCCATTTTCATTGAGTTCAGCGTATAAACATTTATAGAGGTTGACGGATCCAAGAAAGAGCTACTGTAGAATCCGCCTAGCAGTGTATTTTGTACGGTGGTTCTAAGGAATTAAAAATTTTGAAACAAGTTCATCCAGATAAATTGAAACTCTGCACTTCGATCAAATAATAGGCTGCTTACAGTTGCAGTGGAATTCTGCAACATCTGTTGTTGCCCCATAAGAAATACACAGATAGTCCGCAGTGACTCTTGCTGCGGAAATATTCGCAGGGTTGCATTTCGATTTTAACTCTTACCACAACATTGCTAGTGTTTATTAATATTTATTTTATTTAACGCAACTTTTTTCGGTGCTATTGAAGCTAGAGACTTGAAACTGTGGATATATACTTGTAGTTATCTGCTTCATACAAAGTGTTAAGATTTTTGTGCCACGCCCACTAGGAGGGGTTCAAATCAATAACATGTCGACACACCTAAAATCGCAAATTGATAAAATTTTAAAACTAGTGTCACAAAATTTGATATGTAGATTGCTGATAACCTCCCACAAAAATTGCGACCTTGACATCTCGGCCACCCCACACTATTACTCCAACAGTTTTTGAGCTAGGGTCACCATATTTTAAATACATATTACTGCAAAACTCCCCCAATCACAAAACAAATTTTCCGGCCGCGCCCGTAATCGCAAAAATCTATATAACTGACAGCACAAATCGGTAACACGTATATGCTTCCCACAATTGTAAAGCTACAGACACCAAATTTGGTATATAGATTGCCAGTGACCTCCCCCGAAAATCCCGGCAAAGTCCAGTAGAACGTCCCCAGCCACCAGCTAGAGTCCCCAAATTTGGATGGAAGCTTACTGGTCATCCCCTTTAAAATTGTTTAAAAAAATACCCACTGGTGGCGTGCCATTTCGATAAAATGGATGTATCCCTCAGCTCTAAAGCTAGAGACATACAGTTTGTCAAACAATTGTTTGACAATTTTTATTTTGTTACATTGCAAACATTACATATTTCCAAGAATTTAGTTCCGTTACTTCACTTTTTATGTTCTGTTTGCACTTATTATTATTTGACGTAGATGTACTAACGGCAGTACATTCAAGTGGCCCAACGATACCAAGCAAGGGCTTGGCAAAATGCAAACGAAAATCGCGAACAATTAGAAAGATGACATAAGAATAGAGTTTTTACACTAGGTATGGAAGAAGCATTACTTATTACGTGGAAAAGATTATTATAGTTGGAACATAAGATACGAAATGGGTTATGGATATCATAGTAACTATTACAGGTTTGAAGAGAGAGCAGTAAAAAGTTTCTAGTAATTCTCTTCGGAACTGCAAAACTAATCTGGCTGATCAATTCGGAAGAATCAATTTGCATTAATTAATTTGGGTAAAAAGATTACACCAAGCATGGTTCTACGATCATAAAGAGAAGGAAGATTTATTAGTAAAAGTCTAGCAAGATAAGAGGGCATGCGAGAATTAGGATTCCAGTTATAACCGCGGAAGGCAAAGAGCAGAAATTGTTTTTGTACGGATTCAATTCTATCCTGATGAACCTTGTATTGGGGACACCAAATACAAGATAGAGACTCAAGAATTGGACGGACAAGTGAAGTATATAGAGATTTTGGTAACGTAGGGATCGTCAAATTCTTTCGACCAGCGCTTAATGAAACCCAAGACACCAAAGGCTCGATTAGTAACAGAAGAAATATGCTTGTCAAACTTAAGCTTGGGATCTAAAATGATGCCCAAATCATCAACCGATACAATACGATCAAGTTGCTTACTGTTAATAAAATAATTGATCAAGAAGGGCGTTCGCCTATAAAAAGACATTAATTTACATTTTCTGCAATTAATATTTAATAAAATTTCTTAAAATAAAAATAACTCTATAGTTCTGAGCATTGGACTTGTTTCCTTTTTTAAGGAGAGGAATAATAAATGATTCTTTCCAAATGTTAGGAAGAGAACATAACTCCACGGACAGTTTAAATAATTTAAGCAATGGCTTCATTAGACGCTCAGCGCAATACCTAGCACACAGGCTGGTACTCCATCAGGTCCCGGCGAAAATACATGCTTTATGACCCTTAGATCACTTAGTAGTGAACTTTCCGTGATCAAAGGTCCGAAAATGCAATTTAAGTCATTTATGTGATAAGGATAAAGCAGACCCAATTGGTAATCTTGAGAACTGTAAGTCGTGTGAAAAAATGTAGCAAATAGATCGGAAATGGCCTAATGTTAGTTTGCTGTCGTTTTTTCGAAAAATAAGTGTTGATGATTTAAGTTTCGCATTAACGAAATTATAAAACCACCCTGGATCCCACTAGAACTGTAACCTACAACTTTTCAGGTAATCCTTATTACATTGGTTATTTAGGACAGAGAAATAGGATCGAGAAATCAGATAGAATAGAATTATTAATTCTCGTGTAAACCACATAGGTTTGTTACACCTAAGTGCATTACAAACCGGGACACATATACCAAATATATTATTTAAGGAGGAATAAAAAATCGTGATTGCACTGTCCATGTCCCTACCCATGTAAAGCCGAGACCAGTCAGTCTGGGATAAGAGCTGAGTTAGTTTAGCAAAGTATGTTTTCCGAAATTGACGAGCTCGCTCTGGAGGCTTACTGCCTGTGCTTAGTACCCGAGCAGGTAAATCAATCAACAAGTCTAAAGTGGGGTGATAAGGATCTTCAGGACATGATATGGGCTCATTACGGAGAATAGATAAGAAAGAATGATCTAAAACAAAAATAAGATCAATCATTTTATGTAGAGAATTTGAGATACTTTTGATTTGACACAATGACCTCCCAAATAAATCGTCAAGAAAATCATTTTGGGTCGTGGAAGACAACACACTAGAGTTGGGATTAGAAATCTAACTAGTTTCGGCAATGTTGAAATCACCCAGAACAACAAGAAAATCACGATCGGAGAGCATAGAGGAGACAGAATGTATAGCAGAGAAATGCAAAGAATAGACGGAATTATCTGAAGAGGTGGAATATACAAACAAGTAATGAAAATGCAAATACCAAGAGTGCACAATTTGACAACATTTTATATATGTGTACTAAAGTCTGTTTTACTACCTCCGAAGATAAGTCAACGTCAACTGCAATAAGCACACCGCCATCACGATGAGGAGTGCCATCTTTTCTATAAATGGAGAACTTGTTAGATACAATTTTAGTATTTAGTATGTCAGGCCTTAACCATGTTTCAGAGAAGTCAATGACATGAAAAAAAAAGGATAGACTATTAAGGTATAGTTTACTACAAATGTCTCTTACATTCTGATAGCCAAGTAAGAGGGAGAATGTTAGTTTTTGTGCAATCAGTGACCACAATAGGTTGATTTAAAACAACACCAGTAGGGGAAAGCGAAATCGTATGCCGATTTTTGTTTTTTGCAGTGTATTTTTTTTATAATGATCCGGCCAGAATTCTTTACAACAAATACTGCTGAAAAGTTCGGCCGAAACTTGTTTTGAATTTTTCCACTGTAAGATTGAGAGCCAGGCATGTTATCTGGACATTATCAGTTGTAGTAGCAGGGGCAAGCCAAAAAACAAAAATTTGTTTTTTTGGTGGAGCATCTACAGGGGTCATATAAGGAATCTCGGCAGTAGCTACTGGTGGAGCTAAAGCCGGCGCGGGCGCAACGACCGAAACAAGCACAACGGAATTAAAAACAGGAGCAAACACCAAAAAAAAAAACCACGACCAACACCAATACAAATATGAGTTTGAGCGCGGGAGAGAGAAAAGTATTAGTAGTATTGAGACCGCGAGTAGAAAACAGAAAAATAGGCAGGCAACAATAAAACGATGAAATGTTAAATATTTCGGGGCGCAAGAAAAAAACAAGTCCGTTGCGAATATCCGAGTCTAATGGCTCGGCAAGGAACAAGTGCACCAGAGCGACTCTTGACATAGATAATGGCTGTAGCTAGCAACACGTAGTCGGAAGGCAAACAAACAATTTGGGACTGTGGGTAGAGGATCCGATGATGAGTTAGTGACTAAGGCAGATGCATTTTGTGGTGGCCTGAAAACGTCAGGCTGCGATGCTAGATTGACAGAATCGGTGTTGGACATGCAACAAGGAATGATGCTTAGCCTGACAATGCCTGCAATTTCCAGACTTAAACTGCTGTAATACATGACCTTTGCGAAGGCAATTCAGACAGAGATGGTTTTCTTGGCTTCCTTATATCGCAAGTTGGCAGTCAAATTTAAAAATTGACCACATTTCGAGATGTAATGATCTGTGGCATCGCAGAAATGACATTTAAAGGCATTTCCTTTATTGGATATAAAAATAATGTTTTTTTTTGCTGTAATAAAGTTGTTCCCACATGTTGGCTAGGTTTTTGTGTTACCATAGCGCTTTCCAAATTTTCCATCATCCGACACCTTTTCTCCAAAAATGCAGTAATGCTGACCCAAGATGGCAACTATGTGGTAAGCAGATCCTCTTCCCCTTTTTTCCTGTGCCCGTTGATCAAGCTTATGGCAGACAATATAAATAAGAAGTCCATATGATATTTCTGTCGGTGTTTAAAGACAGCGTATATGCGAGTTGAGTTTATCGCTGAGTTCAGATAAACTGCTTGCCGATGACGTTTCCATACCCTTCGACCAAATATCGCCTTTACTTGTGCCTGAAAGTGCATTAATGTGTTATCACAACGATTTTTTAGTAAGTTTAACGCCTTGTCATAATTTTGCTCGCTTAGCTCAAGAGACCGTATTGTATCCAACCCTACTCCATCCAAGCAGCCTCGCAGGTACTGAAACTTCTTAATCATACTTATCCTTTCATTCTTATCATTTACAGTGGAGAACATTGAATGAAAATTGGGCCAATCCATATAGTTTCTACTAAAAGGTGGGAGCTGCAAATCAGGCAAACGGGCCTTGACTGCAATGGAGCTGTGATATTCCAAAAAATGGAGAACTGTTGAGTGCGGCGTTCTGGAATTCCGTTGAGCCACCAGGTGCCGATAAATTTTAGCCTTAACCTTTATGTACTAGTTTGAGAAGTTGGTTCGATCGTCTGTGTATATGTTGTTAGGCACCGATATGTGACCAACAACTGAAAGTTATTACAACAATATGTAAATCTGTATTCGCGACTGGACCTTTTTTGTGGCCGCAGCAATTTTATTTTAAATTTGTTAATTGAGCAATATTTTTTTTGTTTACAAATTCTCAGTCATATAGTTTGACGTAGGACGTGTAGTGGACGCTGAACTCATATGGAAACACCAGTTGGGTATTTTTTTTTGACAGATTGTGGACCCTTAAGCCGAACGGTTTCCAGTAGAAATAGCTATATTAACTGAAAAATTAATAAATCTTAAATCATCTAACCTGTCACTGAGCTCTCAAAAACATATTTTTCGTGGTGTAAAGCCATTTTTTCGATGTGTTTCCACTTCGATAGCGAATTGTCAAATTTTCTTCCTACCTCGACTAAAAGTATCAATATTCTAATTGTTTTGCTTAATTATTCACTACACATACTTACAAATATATCCTTTTGATCGTGTCGATCTTCGCTTTTACCACACTAGGCAGCACCTCCATGCCCCATGTCTCCAATCTGGTGGCCATCTCTTGATTAACACACGTGTTTTGGGCGTGTTTTGTTTATTTGGTATGTCATTGTGTCAAATCAGTGGTACCCCAATTCATTCCTTCTTACCTGTTTCTTCTTTCACTTTAAATAATTTATTTGGTATATGTGTCCTGGTTTGTAATTCACTTAGGTTTAACAAACCTATGTGGTTTACACGAGAATTAATAAACTTAAAAAATATAAAGTCAAGGATGTATATAAAGTTCAAGAAAGTTCTTGGATTACTCTCGATATCTAATTGCTCGATCCAATGTATGTCCTAAATAACCAATGTAATAAGAATAACCGGAAAAGTTGTAGGTTCCAGTTCCAGTGGGATCTAGGCGGTTTTACAATTTAGTTAATGCGAAACGTAAATCATCAACACTACCATTAACCGTATTTTTCGAAAAATAAACAGCTGACTTAGATCAGGCCATCGCCGATTATTTTGCTAAATTTTTTCAAACGACTTACAGCCCTTAAGATTAGCAATTGGGTCTGCCTTATCCTTGTCACGTAAATGACTCAAATTGCATTTTTGGACCCTTGATCACGGAAAGTTCACTACTAAGTGATCTAAGGGTCATGAAGCCTGTCACCGGGACCTGATGGTGTACTAGGCTGTTTACTTAGGTACTGCGCTGAAGGTCTAATGAAGCCGTTGTATAAATTATTTAAACTGTCCGTGGTGTTATGTTCTTTTCCTAACATTTGGAAAGAATCATTTATTATTCCTCTCCTTAAAAAAGGAAACAAGTCCAATGCTCAGAACTATAGAGGTATTTCTAAGTTGTCTAAGTTGTATTTCTAAGTTGTCTGTCCTAAGATTTTTAAAAAATTGATAACTTCTCAACTGCAAAATCTTTGTAGAACTATAATTTCACCCTGCCAGCATGGGTTTGTGAAATTTAGATCTACTACCACTAACCTATTGGAATTCAGGTCTTTTGTTATCAAGGGATTTCAAAATAAAATGCAAACAGATGTTATTTACACTGACTTCAGAAAGGCGTTTGACTCCGTTAATCATTCGCTTTTACTGCATTATCTTCATCTTTTGGGATTTCCAAATAATCTAATTCTTTGGATCGCCAATTATTTAACTCTTGGAGCTCCAAAATTTTATTTTAAAGCTTTTGTCTCTATGCCTGTTAATGTTACTTCCGGAGTACCACACGTAAGTCACCTTGGTCCGTTCTTATTCACATTGTTCATAAATGATCTGTGCTAAGTCACTTTCGGGTGCTGATGTATGTCGAACTTTGCCTGACGTCTTCTAATTTTCTATCTGGTCAAAGATTGCAATGCATTAAATCTTAATTGCAGTAAGTGTAAATTAATGTGTTTTTATAGGCGAACCCCTTCTTGAACAATTATTTTATTAATAGTAAGAAACCTGATCGTATTGAATTGATCAGCCAAATTAGATTTGCAGTTTCGTGAAGAATTACTAGAAACTTTTTACCGCTTTCTCTTCAAATCTGTAATAGTAACTATGCTAACCATAACCCATTTCGGATCTCATCTTCCAACTTGGTCCGCGCGTTAATAATCCCCTGGTTGGTATCGTTGGGCCACTTGAATGTACTGCCGTTAGTACATCTACGTCCAATAATAATAATCTCAGTTAAATCTTGTTACGTCAAGACTGGTTAAGCAGCTCCAGCTAAAACGTTATACCTCGCACACGATTATATCTGGTTTGGGAGAATCGTCACTAGCCTCTGACAAAACGGATGACATTGCTTCGCGGTCGCATGACGCAAGCTATCGTGCTTCGTTCTTTGCGGTTGTCACACCCATCATCACTGATTTACAACCTCATTACAACATAGATACAACGATTGCAACATTCCAAAAAATCTCAAGTTTGCTGATCCGCACTTTTATACACCTGTTAATAGGCGCCGGACTGTTCTTTTATCTCATGTTGGACAAATTCACTTATCCAATTACTTGCCAACGCTCCAGAAAACCAAACTTGGCTGTATTTTTTCTTGCGGCGTCCCAAGCGCTGAGTCCAAGCGCTTGGCGTTAACTACATTTGTCCAGGAGCCAAGCATCCAGGATGATGACTTCGCACTGTTCAGCATCGTGATGCGGTTTGGGGAAATCGAAACCGATTATACCGTGCTTGAAGTCTGCACATACAGCATTTCTTAATGAATATCTCGCTTTAGACCACATGTCTCTCGCCTCAAAACAGACAGTTACACCTCAATATTTTTTACCACATCATTGCGTTCACAAGCTGGATAGCACAATCACCAAGCTAAGAGTCGTATTCGATGGATCAGCGAAAACAACTTCTGGAAAATCTCAAAACGATCTATTAATGGCAGGTCCCACCATACAATCAAAAATCTTCCACACACTGCTTCGTTTCCGGTATTTCAAAGTTGCGTTGTGACATGTGCAAGTTTCCAATGCCGATGATTATTTGCAATGCATCTTGTGGCGCAACGATTTGACAGATGACATTAAAATCTATAAGTTTAATTCGATAACAAAACCCGCAGCCTATTTAGCTATTCGATCTATGCATTAACTATCCATTGATGAAGAAACCCCATTCCCACTGGTTTCTAAAATCATTCGTAGAGACTTGTACGTGTTAATGTGTTAAGCCGCCTTATTTGTTCAAAGTCCAGGGTTGCTCCTTTAAAGGCTCTGACTATCCCCAAGCTAGAGCTTTCAGACGCACATTTACTGGCAGAGCTTGTCTCACACATCCGCAATGAATTCGAGGCACCGTGCAGCATACACTGCTGGTCGGATTCTAAAGTAGCTCTTTCTTGGATTCGTCAAAGAATCCCGCAGATTCAAAGGCTCACTGCTGGAATGACTTGTCTTCATGTGCCCACTCAATGGCACCCCGCTGATATTTTATCACGCGGATGCACGCCTATGGAACTACGAGACTCGCATCTCATTCCTCTCAGTTCGAGCTCCGAACGGCCCGCAAATGTTGACATTCTTGCTGATGTACCTGAACGGCGGCGCTTAGCCTTTATTAATTTAAAGCAACAGGACATATCGTACGACTGCGTATACCAAAACTCGTTTGGCAAACTGCAGCGTATCTTCGCATACGTGTTTTAGAGCCATCAAAATAATTAACTTTGTTGAGGAATACAAGTGGCTGAAAAATAAAGAGCAGCTGCCGCCGAAGAACAAAATGCTATCCCTTAACCCAATAATCGATTCCGAATGACTGCTTCGCGTTGGCGGTCGGCTTGAAAACTCAGGATTGAACTTCGAGGCAAAGCATCCCATTTTGCTGCCCAAAGGCCATTCCGTCAACAGGTCAATCATTATATTTTACCACAACAAGTTCCTGCACGCTGGGCCCCAAGGGTTTTTGGCGATGCTACGTCAAAAATGCTAGCCTATTGGAGGACGCAAATACGCATCAAGCGTGATTAGTAAATGTATAATGTATAATGGAGCATAAAACTAACCAAAACCTAAACTTCTAGTTGGTGTTCCACCAAAGAAACACATTTTTGTTTCTAGGCTTGCCCCTCATTTCTCATCGGATGATGTTAAAGCCTATATACAGGCTAAAATTCCAGCCGCAAGTATAACAGTGGAAAAGTTGAAATTTGCCTATTCAAGGGATATATCATCAATTAAAATAAGAGTTCAACCTGAACTGTTTACCAACATTTGTTGTAAACAGTTTTGGCCTGAACAATTAATTATAAAAGAGTATAAATACATCGGTGCCACAACCTCGGTTGCAGCGTCAAAAAACTAGTAACTTCCATCGAGTTTGACTAGCAAAACGTTAGAGGTCTTAATTCTAAACTCACTAATCTCTATGTAGATAGTGTGTCTTTCGATTTTAATATAATTGCTTTTACCGATATGTGGTTAAAACCGGACATTGTAGATTCGGCAGTTTATGCGTCTAAATATAGCTGTTTTAGATGCGATCGAGTCTCTTGTGCTGGAGGAGGTGTCTAGCAGTCGAGTCCGCTTTTTCGTCTGAACCCCTTCAGCCTCCTTTGGACATTGAGTTCGTTGGAGTAAAAGTCTGTTTGGGAAATTTTTGTATTTATATCACTTGCTCTTACATCCCTCCGCTGTCAATCTCTTCCTTACTATCAGATAGGGATCTTTTGGTTATTCTTGGCGATTTTTATCTCACGACGTTGCTTGGTCATCTCTTATGGACTCTAATTTTCTGTTGCCTTCTAAGTCACATGACTTTGTTGACTGTCTACACGAATTGTCCCTTGCTCAGGTTAATCCAGTGGGCAACTCAAAAGACAGATCTCTTGATTTGATCTTTGTGTTGGACTCCTCCAGAAATGTTGTACTCAGGATTGACCCCCTTTTAAGACCTGAGGACCCTTTTCATCCAACTCTGGATCCTGATCCTGTGCTTATTACGGTACCAAAACCTGCGGATCGTACCCGTTGTTTTCGTAAGGCTGATTTTGTTAAGCTTAATGATCTTATTCAGCAAATCGACTGGTCCCAACTGTACAATTGTGCAGATATTGATGTTGCTATTAAACTTTTTTACGATACCATGAACTCACATTTTGATGTCTGCGTTGCTCTTGTGTATCCGGCGAGGTCTAATCAGCCTCTTTGGTTCTCAAAGGAATTACTCAGATTCAAAAATGTTAAGTCACGATATCATACAAAATTTATGAAATCATGCAGTTGCCAGATCTGACTTCTTTAAGCTTAATCTCTCATGCTACAAAAATTATCTTCGCCGTTGTTGGCTTCAGTTTTCATAAAATCCACAGCAATTTTTTAGATTTGTTAATTCTAAACTATTTTGCTTTCCGGAATAACGTTTGAAAACGCGAGTGCAAACACTTATCAGGGTATCGCTGATCTGTTCGCATCATTTTTTCAAACTACTTATTCTACATCCACTAGGAATAATCAGCCTTACCATCATCAGCTACAGTCCTCAAACTGCATTTTGTGCCCTATCATTACGGAAAGTTTGCTACTTTGCGACCTTAACACAACCAAACCAGTGTCTTCACCTAGTCCTGATGGTATTCCAGCCTGTGTGGTACTGTGCAAAATCACTTTGCAAGCCCATCCTAAAACTTTTTTAGTTGTCTGTTGACACCTCATCTTTTCCTGCTATTTGGAAGGAATTTTTATCATCCCTCTCCAAAAAAACAGGCAAAAAGACTGTTGTCGAAAATTTTAGAGGTATTTCCAAATTGTCTGCAATACCAAAGGCTTTTGAGAGAATTATAACATCTCAACTGCAACATTTATGCAGCTCTATGATTTCACCTTCCCAGTATGGGTTTATGAAACGTAGATCTGTAACCACTAACCTTCTAGAGTTCTCTTCTCTGGAAATTGATGGCTTCAAAAACAAAATGCAGTCTGATGTTATTTATGCTGATTTCACCAAAGCTTTTGACTCCGTAAGCCACTCCTTGATACTCCACAAATTATGCCTACTTGGCTTCCCAGGATTTCAGAGTATCTGAGAAATATATCCCAAAGGGTTCTTTTTACAAATGTATATTCTAACTGTATCAGGGTGACATCTGGTGTTCCTCAGGGTAGTCATCTTGGTCCGCTTCTGTTTACTCTTTTCAATAATGACCTTCCCTCGGTACTTTCACACTCCCGTGTGCTAATGTACGCCGATTATGTGAAATTGTGCATTACATATAAGAATATGGTTTCAAGTAATCTCTTACAAGCGGATCCTGACGCCTTTGAGTCCTGGTGTCAAGATAACCTATTAAATCTTAATTGCTCTAAGTGCAAGGTAATGACTTTTTATCGAAGCTCCCCTCAAGTGTTTCCGTACAATCTAGGTAGAATACTGCTTGAACGAGGAGTTTGATGACCCTTACACGACAAAGACACTTTTCATATCTCTTGTCTGACCCATTCTCAGGTTTGAGTCATACGTATGGTCCCCACAATACGCAGTACATCAGAACCGAATTGACGCGGTACAAAAGAAATTTGTATTATTTGCCTTTCGTGGCGTAAATTGGGATCCTGATGTTCGGTTGCCATTATACCTATTCGTTATAATGTTTATTGAGGACTGACTTCAGTTGTCGAACATAAATACTGCGCGCAGGCAGGCGAATTTGAATAGCATAAAGCAAAAGACAAATTGAGTGAGTTGCTCGCAGACAACGATGACTTACAGTTATAATTAGATGGAAATGCAATGATCATGATAAAAGAGAATAGACACATTGCGTTGTAGTCGGGCAAATAGATATATATTTCCAACACTCCTTCTCAACGCATGCTGTCTACTTTAACAAAAATCAAGTTAAACGTATATTCATTCGTGCATACCCATCATGTCTACAAATTTCTTATTCTTAAATTTACTAAGGTTTTTGGTTAGAACATCAGCGATCATTTCTTCAGTTGGTACATATTTTATTTTAATAATATTGTTCTTAACAATTTCCCTTACATGATGATATTTTATGTCTATGTGCTTGCTTTGAGCTTTTAACCAAACATTGCGCACTTTTATTGTCGCTAAACACCTTCATTACATGGCCATCACCAAAGCCTCTGCTGGCCAGAGCATTGCAATCTGCAACAAATTTTAAATGTAAGCCAAGCAAATAGACACGAAATTTTCGCAAAAGCTAAAATTTCGAGCTCGTAGCTGAGCTTTCTTTCAGCTTCTGAGTTTTTTTTTCTCATATAATAGACAGGATGCCATTGATTATCATCAAGCGACTTTTGCAAAAGGATTGCACCAAATCCGTCAATTGATGTGTCCGCATGCAGTTCAGTGTTATGCTTCTGATGAAAAATCTTGAGCATTGGATTTTGCGTTATTAAGATTTTTAAACTATTGAATGGTGTTAATTCATTTTTCCAAACGTAATCTTGTTTCGTCATGTCAAAGAGTGGTTTTGCGATTTGTGAAAAATTGCAATCAATTTACGAAAATATCCTACTAAACCTTGGAAACTTTATAGCTGCTTTAAGTTTCATGGTATCGAAAATTTTATTACTGCTTGCGTCTTTGATGGAGATGGACTTATGCGTTGATTCTCTATTATATTGCCTTTTAAATTCTTTTACTTTGTGCTTAGCGGATTATAATTCTCTATTATGTTCAAAACTGTCTCCTTGGCTTTTGCGCTTGCTGTTGCATCAATGTCTACCTTACTATCTTCGGTATTAATTTTATTATGCAGCCGACGTCAGTATCTGCAGGTTCATTTTATTTTACCTTTATACCCTCATAATTAATTAATACACAAGCCGCCTTGCAAAATTCTTCACCAAGTATCGTTTCTTCGTTTAAGAATTTAGAATCCACTACTAAAAATTTAATTTGAATTGTTCAACGTCAATCACAAATTTTGCCGTGGTCTTTCATTCCGAAACCGATTAGATATATGTTGCACTTCTTAATTTTGGTTTATTTAATTTTATATATATCGGTTCAGGTATTCAATTGTATTTGCTTCCGGAGTCGATAAGTGCTACGTATTTGTTATCATCTTCTTTGCTTTTCACTTTTCCTTTTTTTTTCACTTTTATTACTTATGTTCCCGTATTTGTTGCACTCGAAGAATTTCCTATCCTTGTCTTTATTCATACAATCATTTAAAGTATGCCCTTTGGCACCATAATTAAAACATTTCACGTCTTTGACCGTATTTTTCATTTGAACCGATTGATTTTTAAACTCACTCTTTCGGCTGTTTTTGTTAAATACTCCTGAATTTATATTATACCCTGAACCCATTTTCAATGGGTAAAAAGGGTGTAATGGTTTTGTGCAAATGTATGTAACAGGCAGAAGGAGGTATCTCCGACCCCATAAAGTGTATATATTCTTGATCAGCACGACGAACTGAGTTGAATTAGCGTCCGTCCGTCCGTCCGTATGTCCATCTGTCCGTCCGTCAGTCTGTCCGTCTGTCCGTATGTATGAACGCACCGATCTCGGAAACTACAAAAGCTAGAAACCTAAACTAAGCGACTATAGACTTGCTCTTATTAAACACTGAAAGTTTCATAGCGATCATACTCTTAGTTTAGAAGTTATTCAATAATATATTTTCCATAGTGGACCAAGAGCAGCCGATGTGTAAAGTGTGCAGATTAGTTCGTGCGTTTGTGTGTGTGTGTAAGTGTGACTTTGTGAATGCAAAGAGCTTTAAACGTTTGTAAAGACAGCTCGCCGCCGGTTCAGGGTATCTCCTAGTCGGGGACGCCCGACTAGAGGCATCTTACTTGTTTTCATTTATTGATTTTCTGCGCATTGTTTCATAACACTTTAGCTTTTCTTTAAATTCTTGTAAAAGTTTTGCATTGTACTTTACTTTATTTAAATTCTTGTAAAAGTTTTGCATTGTACAAAATAGCTTTATTCGCACTCGAATTGTCGATGCCGTCAATCACGTATTGAATTAAAGCACCGCTTTCGATATTTCCACGCGAGGCTAATTTTTTCATTTGCAATAAATATTCTTGCAAGCTCTTATTTTTTTTATTTTTCTTTCTGACATAATTTGATGTAATTGTGCACTATTTGTGGTTGATTTAAATTCATTCAAAAGCACTTGTTTCTTCAAACATTGGTGAACCCGACGTGATTTTTTTCTTTCTCTTTTGGCTGTGAAATAAATAGATATCTGGATTTAGCGGACGAGCTTAAATCCAATTTCAACGTCGTACACACTAATTTGGAGGAAATTAGCTTAGAGAATATTTCTGGAGAGTTACAGGCGTAAGGTTTGAGTATTCGTTGCTGCGTTTGCGGACCAGACTTCAGCGCAAGCTTGGCAAGCGTGGATCACTTGATCACTGCTCTACATTTAGAGTGGGCACGACCGACTCGCAGCAAGTATATCTTATGGCAAATCGTAGTGGCAGCGCCCTGGAAACGATTCGCGCGTTGGAAACAACTCACAGCAACTATGAAATAGCGTTAGATATTCTCTAAAATCGACAGGATTACCTCACACCTGCGTGCATTGCAATCACTGGAATCTTGTCAAGTAATTGCCGATTGTTTATTGGTACAAGTCCTGCATCCGAAGTTTGACAAGGCAAGTCAAGTCAAGTGGGAAGAGAGTTCAACGAGCTGCCGTCGTGGGATAAGCTGTCCACATTTCTGAATAAGCGATGCAGAACGATGGAAAATGTGGAGCATGCCATATGCGCGCAAGATGATCAGATTGGCAAGTCGATTAGCACCGTGAGTAATGTTAAACGATCATTTGTCGCCTCAAGCACAGCTGCCCATCGTTTACAAATCTTTTCAAATCTTGAGCTTGCCGTACTTGCCGGCATGCAACTCAGGGTCGCAATTGCATATCGTCACTACTCGATTCGCTAATCAACTCCAGCTTCGAAAAACCAAATCTCTAACTGCTGTCTCGGGTATTGGAGATGCCAACTTCGCACCGGATTGCTATTATGCTGAAATTATCTGCAGCGAGTATCACTGCAGTCTTTGCGCAGACAATTAAGGATAATCTTCCTGGCTGTTCAGTAATTACTGCTGATTGGAATGTTCCTTCAAACATTCAACTAGCTGATCCGCCGTTCAACGTGCCTCATCGGATTGATCTCATTTTCGAATTGCTCTGCATTGGCCAGATTCAGCTGGCAGAAAACTCAACTTGGCTGGATATTATCTGTTGGTGGGTACCAGGCACCAAAGCTATCTTTCTTCGTTGTAAGTCAACGGGCTTCGGACAGCGTCAAGCCCAGCGCTCGGCTGAAATAATTGGTTCGGTTGCCCATCAAACGCGGCATCGACTCTTTAGATGACTCCTTTCTGCAGGCTAAACGTCGCTTCGAAAATTTGGAATCAAAGCTGTCGCGCTGTCCTGGTCTCAAGCAACAATATTCTGCCTTCATCAGAGAATATCTTGACATGAAGAATGATAGCACTACAACTAAGTAAGTATATTCGACGGCTCTGCAGCAACCAGATACAGCGCCAGATAATATGCTCAAGTGTGTATTATGGCGTGACTCTCCCACAGACACCCTGCAAGTCTACCAATTATATACGGTTACATACGGAACTAAGCCAGCAGCATTTCTGGCCACACGCGCAATACAGCAGCTCGCTACAGACGAGTTTTTTCGTACCCCTTAGGCTCTCAGACCATCTTATGGGATTTTCACGTGGATGACATGATATTTGGCGGAAGTTCAGTGGATGAAGTTCTTGATAACATGCAGCACACAACAAACTTGCTTGCTAAGGGCAACTTTCGTTTAAGAAAGTGGTGCTCTAGCAATCCGGAAGTTCTTATTGACATTCCTGAGACTGAAAGAGAGAGCATGCTTAAATTCAACGATGGAAGCCATGTTACAAAGGCGCTTGGGCTTGTCTGGGAGCCACGTCGCGATAGGCTGATATTCAGGCTTGCACTCCAACTTGGTACCAGCAAGCACACGTTGGCAACGGTTGGGAACCATTGCACGTTGCTATGATCCACTCGGCTTGATAGGGCCAACTTGGACCAAGACTAAAATTCTTTCGCAGCGCATGTGGAGGGACAATCGATGCACACTGCCTGGACAGCGCTTTGCATAGTTTTTCTGATGCCCAAGCAACATTTCCGCGGTATGTGCTGCACCCGGATGCTCTGATACAGATTCACGCATTTTGTGACGCCAGCCTTGAAGCATATGGAGCATGCATTTATGTTCGTGATTACAAGAATAACATCGTCCAAACGAAATTACTTTGTTCGAAAACGCGTGTAGCTCCGCACAAGGCTTTCACCGTGCCCAAGCTGGAGCTCAGCGTCTTTACTTGCGCATACGTATTTGTCGCCAATAGAGCTTGTGCCATACAACAGCTTACGGATGGAATGTAATGGCGCTACGTCCCAACGGATATGAACCCCGCTGATATACTGTCGAAGCAACCGTTCCGCGAGAACTTTTCAACTCCAGTCTGTGGATGAATGGTCGTTTTTGCAAGAGTCCAAAAACAATTGGCCACACAAGTTTTTACCCAAGCTCGATTTGCCGAAAATTCGACATAGAGTAATGTTAGCTTCAGCCAGTTGTGAAGACATGACATTGTCATTCAAATACATCAACTCCTTTAGGATGATGCAGTGCATATTTGAATGCGTACATTGGTTCATCGATCGCAGCACTGACAGGCACTCAGTTGGGCTCACAGCTGATAATATTCCCCTCGGAAGCATCTGTTGCTTCGTGTTGTTCAAAGGCTTCATATTTCGTCGAATTACCAGGCTCTACAAAATAGAAAGACCATGCCATTATCAAGCAGCATCAGATCGCTAGCGTCGTTCTTGGATGAATTTGTTCTGATTCGTGTTGGTGGCCGTTTGAAGCTCGGCATCCAATAATTTTGGCAAAGAATCACCCGCTAACGTTGGCCATCATCACGCAATTGCATCGCAAACATCACAATCCTTTCTGTCATCGATTTGGTTGCAGTTTTGGCCAATAGGTGGCATGAAGACAGTCGCGCGAGCGCTTAGAAAGTGCATCATTTGCTGCCGAGCCAGATCTCGACTTGTGCAGCACATCATGGCAGACTTGCCCAAGGATCGCATTTGGGACTACAGGCCATTTACTGTCACTGGCGTTGACTATTGCGAGCCATTCTACTACAAATCTGATGTCCGCAGTAGACCTTCTCAAAAATGCTACATCAGTGTCTTCATTTGGTTTGGTTGGAGATCGTAAAAGATTTGGCAACCACTAACTTCGTCTGTGCCAAAAATGCATTGGAAGATCTGCGTCACCTATGCAGCAGCGAAAGTCATCATCAATAAGTGCGCGCACATTGTCTCTACAGTGAGTTTGACTGGCGCTTCATACCCCCCCGTTCACCGCACTTTGGAGGCTTATGGAAGCCTGAGGTAAAAATGGCCAAGCATCTCTCTACCGCTCGATTGATGCAACCCTTCTCGACTTTGACGAGCTTTGCACACTGGTATGCCAAATCCAGGCAATGATCAAGTCTCGTCCGCTTTATCTCTTTCAGAAAACCCAGCGGATCTTAACGGACATTTTCTGGCTGGCGGTCCTATCACAGCGCTTCCCGAACCAACCGTCATGCCACTCAACTGCAATCGGCTCGATCGCGTCACCTACGTGCAGCAGCTATTTTGGAAGCGTCGGAGCGAGGAGTACTTGACTTGCAAAAGCGTTCTAAGTGGTTCGTTCCACAACCCTCCATTCGAGTCAATGACGTTGTAATATGCATAATTCTGCCCTGCGCGGCAGCATAACATCTAACCGTAAACATTGCACTCAATTGCTTATCTTGATGCTTTGCGCCCTACGTGGCCGAAAACCACTCACGTTGTCTCTCTGATTGCTTGCCAGTTTCGTTGTCGCTTTCGTCGCATACAGCAGAGCGCTGATCTCTTCTTTGAATTCTTGTTTGCAATTAGCCCACAGCCTCTCACAATTTTGTATTTAAAACTAAGCTTAAATTAAAGTAAAAGAAATGTATATTTTATGAAACAAAAAACAGGTGTTAAAAAGCTTAACATCTTCATACAGCACTGTTTTTTAATTTTTCCAGCTCAAAATACCACGTTCACTCATAACAAAGATTTTTGCTAGCCCTTTTAACGATCTTTTTGCAAAAACAAATTTCTGAAGTTCGTTCCAAAACATCATTGTTGCCATGTTTTCAAACTCTTTTATCCATCGTATTGAGTCCTCAATGTTATGGAAGTTTAAAGCAAACCTCGGAATATCTGAAAAGTGGTTTTGGTTTTGGCGATCGTTTTTGTTGCTTTGAACTCATTTTCCTCACCGTTATTGCCTTCGTTGATTTCCGAGTCATCTTCGGCTTCATCGTCTTCCTCAGTGCCTGCGTTAAAATCAACTTCATTCAATAAATTGTTTTTTCTCAAATTATTAAATATGTGCCTCGTTAAATCACCGCTGTTATGCGGCAAATGCAATACGTTGCAAGCAATTGCAAGGTCACTATCGGACATATTTTCCAGAATAATCTTCATGTGTTTCGATAAATGCAAAACATTCAAACTCTCGCAATCGTTTTCTATTGTTTCTATCGCCATCCTACTCAAACACGAATCTATGCTATAGAATATTTTCTGTCTTTTCTACACGCAGCATTCTCCTTATTGAGTCAAAATCGTTTAGGCGCGTCATTTCCGGTTACTTTTCGCTTTCCTTTTGCTGCCGATTACGTGTGTGGCTCTCCACTTTGAATACTCATTTACCGTTTATATGTGTGTGGCTCTCCACTTTAAAAAGTCGTCAGTCTGTGAACTGTGTGTGTATTAGTGTCGCGTATTAGTTAAAGCAAAAGGAAAAGAGGTGAGTACCAATTCTGAATTAATTCATTATTTGGGTTAGATGTATGTATGGACAAATATTAACGGAAATGCATTCATTTTTACCTTTAATATTTATGTATTTATATTGTTTTTATATTTAAACTATTTCTTTTTATGTCTTTTTGATGCGGCAGTACATATTTACATATGTACCACAATATCAGAGTTTAATACGTATCGAAACGCATAGGTAAATTAATATCAATTTGATTTAATAAATAAATACACAAATAATATTAATAAAGGAAGCATGAAAAACTCCTATCCCCCAGGGGTGTACCGCCGTTCTAATCGGCCTCTCGTCTGACCCCTGCGGATGTAACGCCCTGCCAATTCTCGCCCGAGTCTTTAAGGTGCACCGCTCTAGCAATAGCCGAGCGAAACCCGAGCGGCGCTCTATCCACCTAATGTTCCCCGCGCGCATTACAAAAATGCCAGCGCTGATTCCTCTTCTATTCCCTGGTGATGCAACGTCGTGCCAATTGACACCGTTCTATGACATGTCAACGGGAAACGTCCCAGTAAAACGCATTGGTAAGGGCTTGGAGAGTGTTGGGCTCTTAGAATTTTCTACCGGCGAACTTCCTGTCACCGACCTGATACATGTTGTTGGTTTTGTGCAAGAAAAGAGGCATACAAGAAAAGGATAGAATTTTCCAATTTCTAAACTCCAAAATCAAAGGTGTATGAAGGGAACTGCTCTGTAGAAACCGTTTAAACAACAAAACAAAAAAAGGAAGTACAGCAAAAACAAGTAAGTACAAACACTAAGCATACAATACATAGGGTCGTCAAACCGACAAAAAATTGGTTGCAAAAATGTCCGTGCTCGTGGAACCACCTAGCACTTGCACTCAATTTTGACGACGAGAGCGAGTGAGTTTGCTGAAAGCGCGAGCTCAGCTCAGAACCTCAGGAGCGAAATAGTGCTATGCTGTGCAGACTCACGTCTAGTTGAACTCCGAGAGTATAGAGTGCCTCGCGCATGCATGTTTACACAAGCCGAGCACTGCTATGGCAACGAAATGTGTTTATAGGTTTAATTTTAATTTTAATTTTTATTATTTATATTGTATATATATTTAAGCACATTTCTTTTCATGTCTTTTTTTTTTGCAGGCTGTACATATATTGTAATCCACAATATCAACAATTTACTTATAATATAATCGTAGATCCTTTCGATGTCATATGTATCGAAACACATTAGCGGGCATATAGTATGTTAAACATTTTTTCAGTACAGTAGCCAGCTATGCAGGGGAAAGCACTCGCCTCCCCTATCCTCCGGTGGTGCAACGCCGTTCCAAACGGCTTCTCGCCTAACGCCTGGTGATGAAACGTTGTGCCAATTCGCCACTCGCTCGATACCCAAGGGTGCATCGCCGTACCAATAGCCGAACGAAACACGATCGTCGCTCTGCCTGTTTTGTGCTCGCCAAGGGTTTAGAGAATTTACTTATAATATTGCAGACCCTTTCGATGTCATATGTTTCGAAACACATAAGAAAATTAAGATATTAAATAAATAATATTAAATAATCATTAGTTTTTTCATTAGCGGGCATATGGTATGTAGTATATAGAATAGAAAAAGAGGCAGACTTACCTCCTTTCCCAGAACCTGGCGCGGGTCCCTCCACTAACTTGGCTGCTGGGCCTGCTAATGGTTCGACCTGTGATCAGGTTCCCGGTGTGGCTGCTTTGCAATCAATGCTGGTCGTCGTCGCCTCATCTAGCAGATGCACTGGTCTCGCTTGGGGAGCGGTCCGCGGCCGGACCTCGAGAGCAAGCAACCTGGGGCCGCAGCAGCAGCGACTGGCAGCTAGCAAGGCGCAAAGTACAATGAGGTACAAAGCGTCCAAGCTATCAAAGAGTGTTCGTGGGAACGAATCCCGACAAGGCAAAACGGGTTGCCTTCTCCAACATTCCGCGAAGGAGGAATGAGCACAATCAAGGTGCTTCAGGCGAACCTGCACCACGCTAGAGGAGTGTCGGCCACCTTGTGCAGGACTTTCGCCGAGGAAAACATCAACCTGGCAACCAGGGACCTAGTTTCGTCAACCATTGAGGTGGCTACGGCAGAAAGACCGAAGGAAATTGTAGTGGTGTCTGCATATTTCTCGACACCGACGACGCACCGCCGATGGAGGTTCAGCGGCTCGTCGACTTCTGCCGAAGGACGACCAAACAGCTAGTCATTGGCTGTGATGCCAGCGCCCATCACACTATCTGGGGTAGCAGTGACGTCAACAAAAGGGGTAAGTGCCTTCTTGAATATCTTTTGTGTAGTCAATTAGAAGTATCAAATAGAGGATGCAAACCCACTTTTATAAACGCTATCAGGGAAGAGGTACTAGACCTCACTCGGGTTAGCAATACTTTGTCCGATTGCATTAAAAATTGGTGGGTTACCAATGAGGCCACTCACTCAGTTCACCAGCACATCAGATCTCCTTTCCAATTCTTTTAACCCAAAGAAAACAAATTGGGACTTGTGCAAAGTCTTAGTGGCTTCGAAAGTTGATCAACTTGCTGTCAGCTTTAACTCCACGAGGGAGATAAAATTGGCGCCAAGACAATTTTAAGGTGTGCTTCATGATAGTGCGGCCCTAAGCCCCATCAGGCGAAACGTGAGGTTCCCTGGTGGAGCGAAGGCCTGGCAAATCAAAGGAAGGAGGTCAGACGGTTCTTTAACAAGGCCAAGTCAAAAAAAGACTCATGGGACACATACATATGCGCGCTCACTGAGTATAAAAATAACATTAGACGCGCCAAACGCGATACCTGGCGCACCTACTGCGAAAGTGTGGAGTCACTTCCAGAAGCAGCGAGGTTGCAAAAGGTATTGGCCAGGGTCATCTAATGGTGTGGGGCTCCTAAAAAGAATAGATGGTTCTTACACACTGGATCGACGGGAAACGCTAGAGCTATTGCATCAGGTGTATTTCCCTGGTTCTGGTATAAGCTCGGAAAATCCCTGTAATGATAGGGATACTTAACCACCAGCTAGACGTGGTTACAGTCTGTCGGGTGTTATCTTCGACGTTGACAAGGTCAGGTGGGCCATTAGCCTAGAAGATATACTTAATTTACTAATTGGTCTATTTAGGGCGAGCTTCACTTGGGGGTACATTCCGCTACCTTGGAGGGAGGTAAATGTGGTTTTTATTCCCAAGCAAGGGAACCGTCCCTTGGATCAATCTAAGTCATATAGGCCAATTAGCCTTACATCCTTTCTGCTTAAGACCGCAGAATGTCTGTTGGACTGGTGCAGATTGCAAGATACCAAACTCCTGCACCATACACAATTCGCTTACATCAAAGGCAGATCGACAGAGGTCGCTCGACATCAGATAGTCAGCAAGATTGAAAAGGCATTCGAGGCGAAGGAAATTGCTTTGTGCTCATTCCTAGACGTCGAAGGGACCTTCGACAACACTGGCTATCAGTCAATAACCAGGGTGTTAGCATCTAGAGGGGTTGACTCCTTCTCTATTACCTGCATTGAGAGAATGTCATTAGATCTTCACTGGACGCCACCACTGTCCGTATCCGAGCGGTCAAAGGGTGCCCACAGGGCGGGGTTCTGTCTCCCCTTCTTTGGTCCCTTGTGATAGATGAACTACTGGTGACACTATCGGAGCTAGGCATCGATACCATAGGGTATGAAGATGACCTAGCAATAATAGTCTCCGGAAAGTTCGGCTTAACCATCACCAAATTGATGCAAACGGCACTCAGCACGGCCCTAAAATGGTGCACAGATGTGTCTCAATATCAACCCACAGCTGTATACTATGATGGTTATGCCTGTTATGCCATAAGATTGCTAGCTGGACAGCTCGTAGGAGAAGTTGAGTGCCATGGTGTCGTATGCCCTTTATACATTTATGTATATATGCAAATGTACGCCGTATGGAGGCAAAGGAGTTAGCATATTTACATCCAAGAGTAATATCTAGGTACGGAGACCTAGCTAGCAACACGTTTTTTCGCAACTCAAGAATGGGTTTGTCAGGCAGACAAGCAGCAGGTCAATCGTCGCGCTTGCTCGTAAGATACGATGGGCCACGAAACCAAAGCTCAGATTGAGCCATCACCTCAGAGAGCGCTCCTCTAGAAAGTGACGTAGGAACGTGACGCCACTCCATATCAATAGTTAACTCAGTATGGCAGCCACACGATTAGCTACGAATACGTTGAATTTGTAGGGCTCATCATTGATTCAGGACAAAGCCACCGAAGAGACATACTATCAATAGAATCGTCCAACGAAGATTCCCATTTCCATGATCTCATGCATTAGTTTTGCCAACAGCGCTGCTCCACATAATTCTAGCTTTGAAACTGAGAGGGTTTTTAATGGCGCGACTCTTGATTTTGACATTAGGAGATGACTTGAAGATGACAGATTTCTGGATACAACATACACGCAAGCTCCATAGGCCTCTAAGCTGGCATCGCAAAATCCATGAATTTCTACATTAGCTACTGCCAAGAGTACATTTCTAGGAAAAGACAGACGACCAACGTTATGGAAACTAATACATAGCTCCATCCAAGCCGTGCTCCGCACGAAGGGCAAGCTCTCATCCTATGTCAGCTCATCCTTGCAAAGCTCATCCATCCAAGCAGACCATTTCTCCTTATCTTCCTCAGATATACCAACAAGAACTTCTGAATGACTAGAGCACCACTTCCGAAGTTTAAAATTGCCACGAGACAATATGCCAGCAGTCTGATGCATTTTGGCAATAGCTTCAGCTACGGAATTTCCCCCAGAAATAAAATCACCCACAAAGAAATCCTCTTGTGGGGCAACTGAGCGAATGGAGAATGATTCTTTTTCATCAAGGGCCAGCTGGTGCATTGCGCGAACGGACAAAAATGATGCGGCCTTTGTGCCACATGTTACAGTATCCAACTTATAGATTTCTAACTCTTTGTCAGGTGCATCCAGCCACAATATGCATTGGAGGTAATTATCAGGAGACTTAACTCGAATGCAGCGATACATTTTACAAATATCTCCTGTGAGTGCAACTAGATATGTGCGAAATCGAATAAGTATTTGTATCAATTTTGGTTGTACTACTGGTCCCACCATCAAAATGTCATTTAGCGAATACCCTGAAGAATTTGCAGCCGATCCATCAAACACAACGCGAAGCTTTGTTGTGGTGCTGTCCTCCTTTAACACACAATGATGCGGGAGAAAGTATTTGCAAAGACTAGCCGACTCAGAGTTAACACGAGACATATGATTTAAATCAAGGTACTCATTGATAAACGCAGAATATTGTTCCTTAAGATGCGGTTGCCGCTACAATTTGCGTTCAAGACTGAGGAATCGCCGATATGCTTGAGTAAAAGACTCTCCTAACAGATCCTCGTTGAGCTTCAAAGGCAATTGAATCGCATATTCGCCAGAAGAGAGACGAGAAAAGTTGTTGATGAAATGCTCTTCGCACTGCACTTGCTCTTTACTAGCCTTGGCTAAAGATTCATCACAGCTGTCAACTTACCAAAATTGACGAACCAACTCGTCAAGATTGACGTCCGTGTGAATAGCGTCATCTTCAGACGCGCTACGAGCTGCTAGAAGTGTTACGTTACTTTGCCTTTGAGCTCCACCGGATACAACCCAACCAAGTCGAGTCTTCTGTAGAAGTGGCAATCCTGGCAAGAGCTTGATTTGCCCAACACACAGAAGCTCATAGAATAAATCCGCCCCAATGAGAAGATCCACACGCTGGGGTTTATTGAACGCAGGGTCTGCTAATTTAATGCTGGAGGGAATATAACAATCGGCGGATTTAACAGCAAAGCTAGGATCGATATCGGTAATAGTTGGTGCAACAAGAGCGGTAAAGGCAGTAAATTCTAGATTGCATGAAAATGTCATCTGTAGATACGTCTGTAGAAATGCTTGTATCTCCAAGACCTGAGACAGTAGCTGAAGTTCGAGTTCTCTACAGTTGCAGCATTTGAGCAAAATGAGACGTCACTAGATTTAGTTGACTGCCTGAATCCAGTGACTGCCTGAATCCAGTAAAGCTCTGCATGGAAATAATTTTCCATACCGATTTTTTTATCAAAACGATAGCGGTAGCCAGGAGCACAAATTCGGAGTGAAGACACTGGGCAGCAATAGAGGCAGAAGAATACGATGTGTCTGTAGGAGTTTTGTCATTCAAGGGCAATGCTATAGATGCAGAAGTTTGAGGTGCTGTCAGACCAGTCATTGAGTTTGAAACTGCTTTGTGACGAATGGAAGGCGTCAAATTTCCAAACCTACTGCATGAATAAATTCCATGGTCAGCTGTGTTGCAAAATAGACAGCCATTTGGGTTAGATTGAGCAGCCACACAAGCCTTTCTACTGGGATTAGTACTAAAATTAGTTTTTCCGACCTGAGAGTTTGGCGTATGATAAGCCATTGCGTGTGGAACATTTTCCAATTTTTGTCATCGCTTATCCAAATATGTGAAAAAGTCCTCAGCAGATGGTATTTTGTCCACCGATGTTCTCTCCATCCAGCTGGTCTGACTTGCAGCATCCAACTTCTGTAGTAGCATATGCACAATCATGCAGCCTGCAGTTTGCTCCAAATTTCCGAAGCTCTGCAATTCTCGCATATGACAGTTGACCTTGTCCGAGAATTCGCGAAGTTTCGTAGTAGACGGTGAATCCACTCAAACAAGACGTTTATTATTAAAGCGTTTACTTAAAATATCCAGAGCTACACGATAATTAGCACTAGAAATTTCCAACGATCGAACCGAATCCAATGCCGAGCCAGATAAGCAGGAACGTAGATGCTGCAGTTTTTCAATATCGCTTAAATCTGGATCCTTGTCGATGACCGAGTTGAAAATGGAGAAGAAGTTGACGTAATCCGTGTATCCGCCAGAAAATGTGGGTAATTTTAGTAGAGGCAGACGAAGTCTATGTGGCCGATCATTTGCACTAGCTTGCACAGCTTGCTCCAAGTTATTGTCATGGCACATAGTTGACGAGGGCGGCATCTGCGACTTTCGATCTTCAATTTGCACCCTCAGTCGAGACTTTATTGTGATCACTAGAACATCAAAATCATCCCGTAATTGGCTGTCAATCTCAGATACATCGAGATGTCATTACATGCATTTAAGTAAACCCCTCTGCATTCATACAACCGACTCCACAACCGCACTTAGTAAAATAAAATACAAATAAATAATAAAAATAAATTTGCGAACAAAACAAAAACAAATAGCTGTGAAATTTCTCGCAAAATTTTGACAAAATAGAAAGCGGCAAGTATATATTTCAAATGTTGGTTGCAGTTGATCTGCGAAAGCTTTTTAAGAGTGTCAGTGCCAAATACCGGCATGCAAAAATTGCACACTCGCAGAGAAACTTCAGCTGTGGTGTCGCGTGTTGAAAAGAAGTTGCAACTTTCAGATTTTCATGCATGTTAAAGAGCTGCGCTCACATATACTTATGCATTGGCTCGATAATGTGTGTCTTATTTTGGCCCGTCAAAGCATAGTTATTTTTTTTTATGCAATTAATATATGAAATGTTTATACAAAACATATTTTAAATAATAGTTCCTTTTTAGATCAACAAATATGAAGTATAATTTTTCCGTCGCATTGATATAATATTTTATTTAGATATTTTAGGACCAGTACTAGCACCCTAAAGGGTGTGCTGGTCCAGAAATGAAAAATTTTAAAAATCGGCCTGTCTGCTGCAAGCAGAAACCAAGACCGAGAAGAAGAACACGTATGTATGTGACTTTGCAAGGCATTGGGCGTTGCGTTTCTATTTTGTGTTTGGAACCTTGTTGTCGCTCGCGAATTATTTCGAGTAAAATCTCGATATCCAAATTTCCGCTCTTTATTTTATTACTCAATGGGGGCGTGCCTTAAAATGTATTTTTCATTAAGAATTTATAATTTATAATTCCGTCAACTAATTTTGATTACATTTTTATTTGATTTGATCTTTAGGTAAACATACACAATCAGCTGTACCATACAAAATCAAGACAAAGAGGCAGAGTCAGTCCGCTTTAGTTATCTGGGAACACTATACATAATATATATTATAAAATATACAGCAAAAAAAATTGGAATGTTTTTTTACGTTTTGCGGCACAACCTTAAATCAAAGTCAGCTGTTCACTCCAAATTTCAAACAGAATATATGTTTGACTGAATCAAAATCCATTCCATCAACTTACTTAAATTTTTTTTTCAAGTGAATCAAAATCAGTTGACGAAATCCGTAAATACAGTTATGCACAAAGAACCACATCAATTCATTTAAACTAATTATTGCCCAGGTTGCCAAAAAACAGATACAAAAAACTGTTTGGCAACACTGGTTATTTTTCCAACGTAAACGTCTGAACTTCTAATTTAAAATTTTAGGTTATGTATATATATAATATCATGCAAAAACGAACTATCCGAGATAAGTGGCATATACAAAAAGTCGCAGAAACTCAATGCCAACAACAAATTACACATTTATCTAAATCGTATGCGCTGTTTTCTTTTAAATTATCAAAATGCGCAATTAAAAACTTTTTTTCAACTGTAATTTTTTACGTGCGTACCTACGAACAAACTCGCCAAGGTACGCCTAAAAGATATTGGAACCTTTCAAACAATTTTAGCGGATTTCAGCGCTTTCCCGCCACTCTAGCGGGTTTTTCCAAAAGTCGTAGAACAAAAGTGTCTTGATTCATGATAGGGAACAAGCCCATAAAGTTCCATAAAGCCATCTCAACGTTATCATACGCGAAAATTTTTACTGAAATTAACATCAACTTTTCGGAAACACACATTATTTTCTTACTAACTGTTGAACGAGTTATCGGATTTAAATAATAAGATACCATTTTATGCGTATTCGAAACACAAATTTTTAGATGTCTGAACGAACTTCTGAAAGCTTGGGGCGGCTCCATCAGCTTCAAAATGTAAATTTTTTCCGTATCGTTTACAGCTATATATTTCATGAACTAGATGAGGTTTCACATGTTGTGCTATGTTTTTATGTTTTAACGATACCTTTCGATCGGTATATCACTCGATCTGATCGATATATCTGATGGATACTTCAAAAATTCGCGTATATATTGCTAGCCGCTTTTGCACCCTAACTCGTGCTTCGCCCCTTGCGCAGTAGTATCCATGGTTAGGCTGTTGCAAGTAGAAAAAAATACTTTGATTTGTGACTTTGCAAAACATAGCAACAGTTGAAGCGCATATAGCTAATAGGGTTTTGAGGACTAAGCATACAATACATAGAGTCGTCAAACCGACAGAAAAGTGGTTGCAAAAATTTTTGTGCTCGTGGAACTTTACCTAGCACTTGTACTTAATTTCGACGTCCAGAGAGAGTGATATCGCTGAAAGCGCGAGCTAAACTCAGAACCTCATGAGCGAAATAGTGCTATGCTGTGCAGACTCATTGCTTAGCATTGTGTTCTAGTCTCGTTCACTCTTCATGGTATTGCTTAGAAATCTCGTAGAACCCGGAGATTCTGTATGCATGCATGTTCACACAAGGCGATCATTGCTATGGCAACGAAGTATATGTATGGATGTGTGTACGCACACGCAGCAATACTCAAATTCAAATATTTCAGTTTGCGGACGCAAGACTTCTGCTTCGAATAATGAATAATGTGAAATATTTAAAGGGTTTTCCACTTCGCCTAGATCAAGATTTTAATCATTGATGATTGATGATGAGGGTACGTAAGCGTTAGTATGTTTCCAAAAAAAAAATTCTCGGGACGAGCATGCACGCACATTCACTCATTTTTGTACATGTATAAGCATTTATGTATGTGGTTTAATATTCCAGCAGTTCTCGTGGTGTCAATTGACCCTCGAGGCGTGAGAGCGGTGGCCAGTTGCCCCTACTATCGGTCCTTAGTGATGCCACGCCGTGCCAGTCCAAAATCGGACACGAGCGGGCACAGCATTCATATTTTTCTGCTTTTGCATTTACTTTGTTCGGTTTGTATGATCGGCTAGTTCTATTGATGCGTAGTAAGAAAATACAGTGCCTTACTCTTTACGCATATGTGTCGATCTCTTTCCCCTGCTTCCGACTGTATGAGTAAAGTAAAGTGTACATGTTGTTGTTTTTGTGCAATGTAAGAAGCATATAAGAAAGAGGAAAGAAGAGGCGTTGCTGCGCCAAAGTTAGTTGAATTTCCGAAGTGCAAGTGAAAAGATGTGTTAAGGGAACTGCTCAGTATGATGCCGAACGAACAACAAAAATAAGTAAGTAAGAAATATTTTGAACATTATAATGTAATATATGTACAAAAAAATAATTCTTATTTCTTAAGGAAAAGGGAAAAGAGGTAAGTGCCAATTCTGAAATAATTCATTATTTAGATTATGTGTATGTATGAACAAATATGAACGGAAATGCATTCATTTTTCCTATTAATACATATTAATATTTAAACTATTTCTTTTTATGTCTTTTTGTTGCAGGCAGTACATATGTTTGTTGGAATCCACAATATCCGAGTTTAATACGTATCGAAACGCATAAGAAAAATAAGATCAATTTGCTTTGAATAAATAAATACATAAATAATATTAAAAAAGGATTGATTTTATAATTAGTGCGTATACAGGTAACACATTTTTTCCAGTACAGTAGCCGGCAAAGCAGGGGAAAGCCCATGGTACTCTCCTATCCCCCAGGGATGCACCGCCGTCCCAATCGGCCACTTGCCTGACCACGAGGGGATTGCAAAAGGGATAGCGCTGTCTACTTTTCTATTCACGCGGGGCTGGCAGTAGGAGGTGTAGTTTATTTAAGCCCATGATACTCTCCTCTCCCCGAGGGATGCACCGCCGTCCCAATTGGCCACTCGCCTGACCCCTGAAGATGCAACGCCGTGCCAATTCACAATTCACGTGCACCTTCCTACCAATATCCGAGCGAAACCCAAGCGATGCTCTGTCTATCTTATGTTCCCCGCGCGCATCACAAAAGTACCAGCACTGGCTCCTTTTCTATTCCCCGGTGATGCAACGTTGTGCCAATTGACAACGTCCAATGATATGTCAACGGGAAACTTCCAATAAAAACGCATTGTTAAAGGTTTGACGAGTGGTGGGTTCTTAGCATTTTTTACCGGCGAAATCACTGTCAACGACCTGATATCGCGAACTGGAGGGTGGGTTCAGGGTATTTCATAGTCGGGCACACCCGTCTTACTGGTTTTTTTTAGGTACATGTATACTATGTAATACCTATTAAAATATTTATGTTAGTAGGATTAAATGATTAAATTATAATATATTATAATAAGTAACCCGAACTGGAGAATATGACTAAGTACACTTCAAATGTTTATAGAAATAAGATGCATCTTAAATTGGCAACTTTTAGCGACATGAAACTATGGCAATGTACGCTCAATAACTCTGCTTCCACCACCCTCTTGTCATTCTTCTTCTGTGCTCTCTTCTTCTTTCAGCTGCACGCTCATTTGCATTGCATTGGCCACACTCTTGTTAGCTACCATCTTATATGTATGTCCAGAGTCCAGAGCTCTAAAGACCATTATATCACAAGACCTAACGGTCTTGAACAAACTTTTTGATTTAAAAGCTTTTCTGTTTTTTGTACCCCATTTTAAACATACCAATCACAGGATTCAGTTTGCTCAAAATATACTTAATGCGAAATCTTAACAAAATCAAATTGCTATGTTTATCATAAAGCATACGAGTAAAGTAAAGTAAAACATATAGTTATAAACTATCAACCTAACTATTTTTAAAAAACACTGGCAGCTAAGACCTTCGGTTAAGACAATTACTACATCCATTTACTGGCCTGTTGCCTTAGAAAACTCATCTACCGCGCAATGCAATTTTATTATTTTAAGGGTTGAAAGAAAATGTTTTTTGCTAAAGTTACTTCTGCCCCAACTTCCATTAAATTTAAATATATACATAGCATATATTTGTTTGTTAAAGTTTCACCTCACAGACACAGATTCACTACAGTTTGAGAATCGCTACCCCAATTTAGATTGTGAACAGAGTATTGTGTAGTCGGCTTCGTCTCACTAAATCGTTATTGCTTTCATTTCACTTTGAATAAAAAATCGATAGAGAATCGTACGCATCAAAATCGAGAAAATATTAAATAAATACGATATTTTTATTTTTAAATCTGTTTTATTTGTTAGTGTTTTAGTCTCTCGTTTATTTTTCGATAAGGGTTTATTTTATGAATATACTTCATGTGTATTTCGTAATATTTTCCCTTATCAAACACAAAAGTACGCAAAAGCTTTTTGATACATAAGCTTTCAAAGCAAGCTTTTTGAGTTTTTGTCTGTTATTGTAATAGTAAGTTCGGTATATGAAAGAAAATTAAAGAAATATGCTTAAATCAGCAGTACGTTGTGTATTAATTTCGAGTATTAAGACTGCACTTCTAATATTGTATTGAATTAGAATGTATATTGCGTGATTACAGTAAAATAAATAAACATATGCATATAGACGATTTATTTTTAAAGCTAAATATTGATTAAACACATGTTGTTTAATGACCCATGCGTGGTAACTTTGAGAATTTTTTCTAAAACTGTAATTTTAATTTAGTAAAATAAACTGCTTTCGAAAACAAATAATAAATAAACATGACAGCTGAGTTTAGCTCGCGTAACACCTTTCGAAAAACTGGGGTTACCGGAATAGGCAACAATGCTCGAAATGTCATAACTTCCGCAAATCCATCGGGAGGAAGTAGCGCATCGTTACTTCAGAAACAGCTGTCATTTAAGACGCCTATTTGTCCCAACCAATTTGTGAAAGCTGATGAAGTTGAAATTATTGACAATTCTAACCTGGATAACTTAGCAGGACGATATAACAAGGTAAAATAACACTAATACGCTGCCACCTATACATTCCGCTTGAAGAACACGTTTATTTTCAGAATAATATTATTGGCTGGATATGCTGCGCTCCTTGTATATGGCTGCGCACTTCAGCTGCAGTTCACAAAGTGGCCATAACATCTGCAACTTTATTGGTAACAACTTTATTGGTTGCTTCACCAATATTATTTTTAATTAGTACAGCACCGTCGCCACTTCCAAGAGATTGTTATATGGAAGGCGATGGATGTACGCCTACAATTTCATCGCCTTCAGAATGTACGGAAGCAATTTGTCAAACAGTGGCTGCCAACATTCAAGCAAGACTTAATTGGAACAAAGATCCTTGTTCGGAATTTAAGAAATTTAGTTGTTGGCGCAGTACTTTTAATAAAAATATAACAAATCTGATTGAAATGGGTAATTCACAAAAATCAGTTGATGTTCAAATGCAGTGTAAGTTGTTTATTTATTTACTTATGCGTTTATAGTAATAAATTATATATATATATATATATATATATATTTTTTTTTTTAGCTCTTTTGCAGAATCCTAGTATAAATGGAAAGTTTAAGAAACTCAAAAATTTATATGAAAGCTGTTTAAAGCTTGCAACGAACTCAAGCGATATACACCGCATATTTGAAAATTTAGGAGGGTACTTAACGGTTGGCGTCTTAGGTCCGTCGTCCATTGCACCGCTAGTAGCTAAAATATATGAGCTTGGCCCAAGTCCACTTGTTGATATATATTTCGATTTGAGTTATGGAAGAAGACCACATGTGCTGCTTATCATAAGTGGACCAAGTACATCATCTATTATGTTGGATGTATGAACATTATATAATACATTAAAGTTATTAATATTTATCTAAATCAGATTAATCTGTAAGTAATTGAATGAATAATACCCACTTTTATAACAGAACATCTACATATTTGAAGCGTTGAAAACGCTACACATATATATGTATTACGCAATATCAAACATTTCCATCTTGTCCACCTTCACCATTAAATGCAAAGCCCAACAAGCTGTGAACTGCGAATAAGTAAGAATGCTGTAGTAGAGAGTGTCCAACTAGGCTATACCTTGGTAGTGGGAGAGGTAGCAAAAAAGTACAATATTCTTGATCTATTAATGCTATACGAGAACAGACTTGTTAAATTTGGAAAGCTTTTATAATCTCAGAGACATGTTAAAAAACATAATCTTGAACCTACCTACCTACGATATTATATAAATGTCGAGAGTTATCGAATATAAGAAGAATATAATTTGAAATTATTCGTATATTAAATTGAATATTCTTCGTCAGAACATTTTACATCAGAAATTTTGGAGCTTATAGTTTTTATATTTATGCTCCTTTCCCATGATCTAGAGTCGATCTCTTATGACTTGGCTTATAAGAAACAAGAGCACATAGTTCCGACCCCTAATCTTAGTTAAACGCTGAAAAAGGGATTTCGTTGAATCAGATGCGAGAATAATAATTTAATATATATGTAATTAATATTGCGAAACATCCACCAAAGAACATTTTTTACTTTATTTTGGAATTTTTAATATAAAATTTAAATTTTTTTAGTATATGGTAGCCCGTTAGGCAACACCTCTACCACCGAGCTACAGCAGCAAAATCGGAGCTAAGAAAATATAACACATGCACAAACAATCGCATAAGAATTTGAAAGAGAAATCACGAATATGAATGTGTATATAAATATGTATGTATGTTTGTGTGCACGCGCATGCAGAAAACTTCTGCGCTAGCCACCAGGTGGTTTGCCAATATACAAATAGATTTTCTTTAATAACTTCTGTGATTCTTAACCGATTTGGATGAAATTTGTTTTAATGTTGAACTACATTCTTGTTGAACTACAGTACATTATATTGACGAGCATGTTAAGTAGTATAAATTGTGGCTGACTTTGCAATTACAAATGTTTTTTTAGTTATTGGGGGAAAATGGGGGAGGAATCCAAAAACCAAAATATTCATAATCTGCGCATCCTTTACGAGAACATATTAAAACTTGGTGGCTTTTGGTTTTATAGTTATATATAGTTTTGAGATATGCTCAAAAACCCTTTCTTAAAGTGAATCAAAATCAGTTGAAGCAATCCCTTATACACAAACTAAAACAGTTTTAAAACAGCTCGTCGTCCTGATCAAGAATATATTTACTTTATGGGCTCGGAGATGCTTCCTTCTGCCTAAAAACCATTATACCCTTTTTACCCATTTTCAATGGATATTCAATGGATGGTATAGAAAAGGTTGAATATTTCATTTTCAGAAACACACCAAAAATTTAATTTCCTAATGATGGTTGTACGAGTGAGTTTGAATGAGTGAGGTACCATTCGACGCGTATTCAAAATACACTTTTTATGTCTAACCGAATTTCAGAATCCCTGCCCCGTTTAGTTTAAACGATACCTTTAGATAGGTATACCGGATCGGACCATTGTATCAAAACTTCAAAACGTTCTCGTATTTATTGCTAGCCGCTTTTGCACATTTCGTTGTGCTTCGCCACTAGCGCCACACACAAACTGCCGCAGTGATATATAGTCGAAATTTTAGTCTTCGTACGGACGGACAAAAGGACACGGCTAGTTCGACTCAGCTCATGTCTGTTACATACATTTCCGCAAAACCATTATACAACCTTTAATCAATTTAAAAAAAAAACTTGGATAATATGTACAGGCTGAAAGCTGAGCAGGTTAGGCTCTGTACTGTTCAGCCAAAGACAACAAAATATTAAGATGAGTAAAGCCGAACAATAGAATGTTACAAGTCTGCTTTTCGCAAAATTGAGAACAAAAAAGAAATTGGTACCTTGCGCTCTCACAACTTAATGAGCGTAAAATAATAACTTTGCTACGATAGTCCAATCTGATAGATCTATACCACAGACAATATAAATACTAAGATGAGTAACCCAAACGAAAAGGTGTTGTCGGTAAAGTCCTAATCGCTTAAACGGATTGCAATATTTAAAAATAATTATTTAAATATTACAATGGTTATAGCAGATGCAGAATTTCTACCGGCCCAACTATGTAAATATAAATGTAGGATAGTTCGCGGTCAGCGCAAGAAAACTAACAAAATTCTTTATCGGCAGCCAAAGTCAATGCTGTGCATAATAGCATATACATAGATTTACTACATACATTTTACATAGACTTACCCTGCAGTTCGGAGTATCAGCACGGTGTCTGGGGAAATCTCCTATGAACCGGTCACTCGTCAAACCCTTGCCAATGCGTTTTACTGAGACGGTTAACGTTGGCATATCATAGGACGGTGTCAATAGGCCCTACGTTGCAACACGGGGGTGAGGAGGCAAGTCTGCCGCTTTCTCTATGCCCTTGGCGAGCACAAAAGAGGCAGAGCGCCGATCGTATTTTGTTCGGCTTTTGGTATTTGAATTTGCTTTGTTCAGTTTGTATGATCGGCTAGTTTTATTGATGCGAAGTAAAAAATTATATTGTCTTGCTCTTGATGTATATTTGTCGATCTCCTTCCCCCGCTTCCGATATTTTCGTTGTTTCTTCCGTTGTTTTCGTGCAAGGAAATAAGCATAAAAGAAAGAGGAAAGAAGACTCGTTGCTGCGTTAAAGTTAGTTGAATTTCCGAAGTGCAAGTGAAAAGATGTGTTAAGGGAACTGCTCAGTATGATGCCGAATAAATAACAAAAATAAGTAAGTACAGCTAAATTGAGTAAGTACAACAAATAGTCTTAACAATATAATGTAATATATGTATGTACATAATAATATTTTTTTTTTTAAAGAAAAAGGAAGAGCGGTGATTGCAAACTTTGAATTGATCCATTATGTAGATTATATGAACGTTCGAATACGCATTTATTTTAACTTATATTATATATGTATTTATATTGCATATATATTCAAACATATTTCTTTTCATGTTTTTTTTTTGCAGGCACTACATACATATGAGATGCATATGTTGACATCAACAATATAAGCAATTTACTTATAATATAATTGCAGATTCAGTTTCGATGTCATAAGTATCGAAAGACATAAGAAAATTAACATAATAAATAAATAAAGAAATAATATTAAATAATCATTAGTTTTTTCCCTAGCGGGCATATAGTAGGTAAAACATTTTTCAGTACAGTAGCCGGCAATGCAAGGGAAAGCACTGTCGCCAGCCCTATCCACCGGTGGTGCACCGCCGACCCAATCGACCACTCGTCTGGGCCCCACGTTAGAGGAAGGGACAGCGCTGTCCCTTTCTCTATCCACCGGGGGAACGCAATAGGGTGCTCGTGGTATATTACGCCATGCTACTCTTCTATCCCCTAGTAGTGCAACGCAGTTCCGATCGGCCACTCGCCTGACCCCTGGTGATTCAACGTTGTGCCAATTCACCAACGTCAACAGCCGTCCCTTTGGCCTATTGTGGCTACGCTCATGTTCACACATATAATACTCGCAAGCCATTGGCTGAGACGAGCGCTTCTGTCTAGAATTTACCGCCACTGACTAGCTTTGCTGAAGGCAGCCAGGCGACTGATTTCATTGCTCGTGTCAGCAACAGACCGCAACGACTTCGGTATTTGATCATGAGGCTTTTGGAGAGCGAAAAGGCACTTGAAATGTCACACTCATCTTAGTATTATTTATATTGTCTTTGGTTATACATATATCGATGGGTAACGTAACCAAGTGCGCAATAATCGTTTAGCTTATAGTAACAGCTTGATTTTGTGAATGTGTGTATGAATGAAAAGAGAGTTAAATGTATGTTACAGCTCGCCGCTGAGTTCAGGGTATCTCCTAGTTGGGAACTACCGACTAGAGCCATCTTACTTTATTTTTCTTTATTAATTTCGCATTGCAACCGAAGCGCGCAAGTTCAATCCAAAAAGTAAAAAGGCATCGAAGTTGGTTGTACCGATATTGTATTCCATTCAATATCGATACAACCATTAACATTTTTGTATCGATACATACATCGCTTATAATTATTTAAAGTGTTGCTTATTCTATTAAATAAGTATTTATTTCTATCTCTACATTCGGTTGACCTGACAATAATAATCGACCTCGATTTATAATATTAAGTTTTGTACTTGCCCAGGGCTTAAACCTGGCAGGACACTAAGAAATGGTAATTGAGTCAGTTGGTAGTTGTATATGTTTACCACTTCGTAATGATCATTTTCAAATATACGACTAACCTGATATGAATCACGATACTTTGACGCAAACTTTTTGTTGATACCGCCGTCCCAATTGGCCACTCGCCTGACCCCTGAAGATGCAACGCCGTGCCAATTCACAATTCACGTGCACCTTCCTACCAATATCCGAGCGAAACCCAAGCGATGCTCTGTCTATCTTATGTTCCCCGCGCGCATCACAAAAGTACCAGCACTGGCTCCTTTTCTATTCCCCGGTGATGCAACGTTGTGCCAATTGACAACGTCCAATGATATGTCAACGGGAAACTTCCAATAAAAACGCATTGTTAAAGGTTTGACGAGTGGTGGGTTCTTAGCATTTTTTACCGGCGAAATCACTGTCAACGACCTGATATCGCGAACTGGAGGGTGGGTTCAGGGTATTTCATAGTCGGGCACACCCGTCTTACTGGTTTTTTTTAGGTACATGTATACTATGTAATACCTATTAAAATATTTATGTTAGTAGAATTAAATGATTAAATTATAATATATTATAATAAGTAACCCGAACTGGAGAATATGACTAAGTACACTTCAAATGTTTATAGAAATAAGATGCATCTTAAATTGGCAACTTTTAGCGACATGAAACTATGGCAATGTACGCTCAATAACTCTGCTTCCACCACCCTCTTGTCATTCTTCTTCTGTGCTCTCTTCTTCTTTCAGCTGCACGCTCATTTGCATTGCATTGGCCACACTCTTGTTAGCTACCATCTTATATGTATGTCCAGAGTCCAGAGCTCTAAAGACCATTATATCACAAGACCTAACGGTCTTGAACAAACTTTTTGATTTAAAAGCTTTTCTGTTTTTTGTACCCCATTTTAAACATACCAATCACAGGATTCAGTTTGCTCAAAATATACTTAATGCGAAATCTTAACAAAATCAAATTGCTATGTTTATCATAAAGCATACGAGTAAAGTAAAGTAAAACATATAGTTATAAACTATCAACCTAACTATTTTTAAAAAACACTGGCAGCTAAGACCTTCGGTTAAGACAATTACTACATCCATTTACTGGCCTGTTGCCTTAGAAAACTCATCTACCGCGCAATGCAATTTTATTATTTTAAGGGTTGAAAGAAAATGTTTTTTGCTAAAGTTACTTCTGCCCCAACTTCCATTAAATTTAAATATATACATAGCATACATTTGTTTGTTAAAGTTTCACCTCACAGACACAGATTCACTACAGTTTGAGAATCGCTACCCCAATTTAGATTGTGAACAGAGTATTGTGTAGTCGGCTTCGTCTCACTAAATCGTTATTGCTTTCATTTCACTTTGAATAAAAAATCGATAGAGAATCGTACGCATCAAAATCGAGAAAATATTAAATAAATACGATATTTTTATTTTTAAATCTGTTTTATTTGTTAGTGTTTTAGTCTCTCGTTTATTTTTCGATAAGGGTTTATTTTATGAATATACTTCATGTGTATTTCGTAATATTTTCCCTTATCAAACACAAAAGTACGCAAAAGCTTTTTGATACATAAGCTTTCAAAGCAAGCTTTTTGAGTTTTTGTCTGTTATTGTAATAGTAAGTTCGGTATATGAAAGAAAATTAAAGAAATATGCTTAAATCAGCAGTACGTTGTGTATTAATTTCGAGTATTAAGACTGCACTTTTAATATTGAAGTATTGAATTAGAATGTATATTGCGTGATTACAGTAAAATAAATAAACATATGCATATAGACGATTTATTTTTAAAGCTAAATATTGATTAAACACATGTTGTTTAATGACCCATGCGTGGTAACTTTGAGAATTTTTTCTAAAACTGTAATTTTAATTTAGTAAAATAAACTGCTTTCGAAAACAAATAATAAATAAACATGACAGCTGAGTTTAGCTCGCGTAACACCTTTCGAAAAACTGGGGTTACCGGAATAGGCAACAATGCTCGAAATGTCATAACTTCCGCAAATCCATCGGGAGGAAGTAGCGCATCGTTACTTCAGAAACAGCTGTCATTTAAGACGCCTATTTGTCCCAACCAATTTGTGAAAGCTGATGAAGTTGAAATTATTGACAATTCTAACCTGGATAACTTAGCAGGACGATATAACAAGGTAAAATAACACTAATACGCTGCCACCTATACATTCCGCTTGAAGAACACGTTTATTTTCAGAATAATATTATTGGCTGGATATGCTGCGCTCCTTGTATATGGCTGCGCACTTCAGCTGCAGTTCACAAAGTGGCCATAACATCTGCAACTTTATTGGTAACAACTTTATTGGTTGCTTCACCAATATTATTTTTAATTAGTACAGCACCGTCGCCACTTCCAAGAGATTGTTATATGGAAGGCGATGGATGTACGCCTACAATTTCATTGCCTTCAGAATGTACGGAAGCAATTTGTCAAGCAGTGGCTGCCAACATTCAAGCAAGACTTAATTGGAACAAAGATCCTTGTTCGGAATTTAAGAAATTTAGTTGTTGGCGCAGTACTTTTAATAAAAATATGACAAATCTGATTGAAATGGGTAATTCACAAAAATCAGTTGATGTTCAAATGCAGTGTAAGTTGTTTATTTATTTACTTATGCGTTTATAGTAATAAATTATATATATATATATATATATATATATTTTTTTTTTTAGCTCTTTTGCAGAATCCTAGTATAAATGGAAAGTTTAAGAAACTCAAAAATTTATATGAAAGCTGTTTAAAGCTTGCAACGAACTCAAGCGATATACACCGCATATTTGAAAATTTAGGAGGGTACTTAACGGTTGGCGTCTTAGGTCCGTCGTCCATTGCACCGCTAGTAGCTAAAATATATGAGCTTGGCCCAAGTCCACTTGTTGATATATATTTCGATTTGAGTTATGGAAGAAGACCACATGTGCTGCTTATCATAAGTGGACCAAGTACATCATCTATTATTTTGGATGTATGAACATTATATAATACATTAAAGTTATTAATATTTATCTAAATCAGATTAATCTGTAAGTAATTGAATGAATAATACCCACTTTTATAACAGAACATCTACATATTTAAAGCGTTGAAAACGCTACACATATATATGTATTACGCAATATCAAACATTTCCATCTTGTCCACCTTCACCATTAAATGCAAAGCCCAACAAGCTGTGAACTGCGAATAAGTAAGAATGCTGTAGTAGAGAGTGTCCAACTAGGCTATACCTTGGTAGTGGGAGAGGTAGCAAAAAAGTACAATATTCTTGATCTATTAATGCTATACGAGAACAGACTTGTTAAATTTGGAAAGCTTTTATAATCTCAGAGACATGTTAAAAAACATAATCTTGAACCTACCTACCTACGATATTATATAAATGTCGAGAGTTATCGAATATAAGAAGAATATAATTTGAAATTATTCGTATATTAAATTGAATATTCTTCGTCAGAACATTTTACATCAGATATTTTGGAGCTTATAGTTTTTATATTTATGCTCCTTTCCCATGATCTAGAGTCGATCTCTTATGACTTGGCTTATAAGAAACAAGAGCACATAGTTCCGACCCCTAATCTTAGTTAAACGCTGAAAAAGGGATTTCGTTGAATCAGATGCGAGAATAATAATTTAATATATATGTAATTAATATTGCGAAACATCCACCAAAGAACATTTTTTACTTTATTTTGGAATTTTTAATATAAAATTTAAATTTTTTTAGTATATGGTAGCCCGTTAGGCAACACCTCTACCACCGAGCTACAGCAGCAAAATCGGAGCTAAGAAAATATAACACATGCACAAACAATCGCATAAGAATTTGAAAGAGAAATCACGAATATGAATGTGTATATAAATATGTATGTATGTTTGTGTGCACGCGCATGCAGAAAACTTCTGCGCTAGCCACCAGGTGGTTTGCCAATATACAAATAGATTTTCTTTAATAACTTCTGTGATTCTTAACCGATTTGGATGAAATTTGTTTTAATGTTGAACTACATTCTTGTTGAACTACAGTACATTATATTGACGAGCATGTTAAGTAGTATAAATTGTGGCTGACTTTGCAATTACAAATGTTTTTTTAGTTATTGGGGGAAAATGGGGGAGGAATCCAAAAACCAAAATATTCATAATCTGCGCATCCTTTACGAGAACATATTAAAACTTGGTGGCTTTTGGTTTTATAGTTATATATAGTTTTGAGATATGCTCAAAAACCCTTTCTTAAAGTGAATCAAAATCAGTTGAAGCAATCCCTTATACACAAACTAAAACAGTTTTAAAACAGCTCGTCGTCCTGATCAAGAATATATTTACTTTATGGGCTCGGAGATGCTTCCTTCTGCCTAAAAACCATTATACCCTTTTTACCCATTTTCAATGGATATTCAATGGATGGTATAGAAAAGGTTGAATATTTCATTTTCAGAAACACACCAAAAATTTAATTTCCTAATGATGGTTGTACGAGTGAGTTTGAATGAGTGAGGTACCATTCGACGCGTATTCAAAATACACTTTTTATGTCTAACCGAATTTCAGAATCCCTGCCCCGTTTAGTTTAAACGATACCTTTAGATAGGTATACCGGATCGGACCATTGTATCAAAACTTCAAAACGTTCTCGTATTTATTGCTAGCCGCTTTTGCACATTTCGTTGTGCTTCGCCACTAGCGCCACACACAAACTGCCGCAGTGATATATAGTCGAAATTTTAGTCTTCGTACGGACGGACAAAAGGACACGGCTAGTTCGACTCAGCTCATGTCTGTTACATACATTTCCGCAAAACCATTATACAACCTTTAATCAATTTAAAAAAAAAACTTGGATAATATGTACAGGCTGAAAGCTGAGCAGGTTAGGCTCTGTACTGTTCAGCCAAAGACAACAAAATATTAAGATGAGTAAAGCCGAACAATAAAATGTTACAAGTCTGCTTTTCGCAAAATTGAGAACAAAAAAGAAATTGGTACCTTGCGCTCTCACAACTTAAAGAGCGTAAAATAATAACTTTGCTACGATAGTCCAATCTGATAGATCTATACCACAGACAATATAAATACTAAGATGAGTAACCCAAACGAAAAGGTGTTGTCGGTAAAGTCCTAATCGCTTAAACGGATTGCAATATTTAAAAATAATTATTTAAATATTACAATGGTTATAGCAGATGCAGAATTTCTACCGGCCCAACTATGTAAATATAAATGTAGGATAGTTCGCGGTCAGCGCAAGAAAACTAACAAAATTCTTTATCGGCAGCCAAAGTCAATGCTGTGCATAATAGCATATACATAGATTTACTACATACATTTTACATAGACTTACCCTGCAGTTCGGAGTATCAGCACGGTGTCTGGGGAAATCTCCTATGAACCGGTCACTCGTCAAACCCTTGCCAATGCGTTTTACTGAGACGGTTAACGTTGGCATATCATAGGACGGTGTCAATAGGCCCTACGTTGCAACACGGGGGTGAGGAGGCAAGTCTGCCGCTTTCTCTATGCCCTTGGCGAGCACAAAAGAGGCAGAGCGCCGATCGTATTTTGTTCGGCTTTTGGTATTTGCATTTGCTTTGTTCAGTTTGTATGATCGGCTAGTTTTATTGATGCGAAGTAAAAAATTATATTGTCTTGCTCTTGATGTATATTTGTCGATCTCCTTCCCCCGCTTCCGATATTTTCGTTGTTTCTTCCGTTGTTTTCGTGCAAGGAAATAAGCATAAAAGAAAGAGGAAAGAAGACTCGTTGCTGCGTTAAAGTTAGTTGAATTTCCGAAGTGCAAGTGAAAAGATGTGTTAAGGGAACTGCTCAGTATGATGCCGAATAAATAACAAAAATAAGTAAGTACAGCTAAATTGAGTAAGTACAACAAATAGTCTTAACAATATAATGTAATATATGTATGTACATAATAATATTTTTTTTTTTAAAGAAAAAGGAAGAGCGGTGATTGCAAACTTTGAATTGATCCATTATGTAGATTATATGAACGTTCGAATACGCATTTATTTTAACTTATATTATATATGTATTTATATTGCATATATATTCAAACATATTTCTTTTCATGTTTTTTTTTTGCAGGCACTACATACATATGAGATGCATATGTTGACATCAACAATATAAGCAATTTACTTATAATATAATTGCAGATTCAGTTTCGATGTCATAAGTATCGAAAGACATAAGAAAATTAACATAATAAATAAATAAAGAAATAATATTAAATAATCATTAGTTTTTTCCCTAGCGGGCATATAGTAGGTAAAACATTTTTCAGTACAGTAGCCGGCAATGCAAGGGAAAGCACTGTCGCCAGCCCTATCCACCGGTGGTGCACCGCCGACCCAATCGACCACTCGTCTGGGCCCCACGTTAGAGGAAGGGACAGCGCTGTCCCTTTCTCTATCCACCGGGGGAACGCAATAGGGTGCTCGTGGTATATTACGCCATGCTACTCTTCTATCCCCTAGTAGTGCAACGCAGTTCCGATCGGCCACTCGCCTGACCCCTGGTGATTCAACGTTGTGCCAATTCACCAACGTCAACAGCCGTCCCTTTGGCCTATTGTGGCTACGCTCATGTTCACACATATAATACTCGCAAGCCATTGGCTGAGACGAGCGCTTCTGTCTAGAATTTACCGCCACTGACTAGCTTTGCTGAAGGCAGCCAGGCGACTGATTTCATTGCTCGTGTCAGCAACAGACCGCAACGACTTCGGTATTTGATCATGAGGCTTTTGGAGAGCGAAAAGGCACTTGAAATGTCACACTCATCTTAGTATTATTTATATTGTCTTTGGTTATACATATATCGATGGGTAACGTAACCAAGTGCGCAATAATCGTTTAGCTTATAGTAACAGCTTGATTTTGTGAATGTGTGTATGAATGAAAAGAGAGTTAAATGTATGTTACAGCTCGCCGCTGAGTTCAGGGTATCTCCTAGTTGGGAACTACCGACTAGAGCCATCTTACTTTATTTTTCTTTATTAATTTCGCATTGCAACCGAAGCGCGCAAGTTCAATCCAAAAAGTAAAAAGGCATCGAAGTTGGTTGTACCGATATTGTATTCCATTCAATATCGATACAACCATTAACATTTTTGTATCGATACATACATCGCTTATAATTATTTAAAGTGTTGCTTATTCTATTAAATAAGTATTTATTTCTATCTCTACATTCGGTTGACCTGACAATAATAATCGACCTCGATTTATAATATTAAGTTTTGTACTTGCCCAGGGCTTAAACCTGGCAGGACACTAAGAAATGGTAATTGAGTCAGTTGGTAGTTGTATATGTTTACCACTTCGTAATGATCATTTTCAAATATACGACTAACCTGATATGAATCACGATACTTTGACGCAAACTTTTTGTTGATACCGCCGTCCCAATTGACCACTCGCCTGACCCCTGAAGATGCAACGCCGTGCCAATTCACAATTCACGTGCACCTTCCTACCAATATCCGAGCGAAACCCAAGCGATGCTCTGTCTATCTTATGTTCCCCGCGCGCATCACAAAAGTACCAGCACTGGCTCCTTTTCTATTCCCCGGTGATGCAACGTTGTGCCAATTGACAACGTCCAATGATATGTCAACGGGAAACTTCCAATAAAAACGCATTGTTAAAGGTTTGACGAGTGGTGGGTTCTTAGCATTTTTTACCGGCGAAATCACTGTCAACGACCTGATATCGCGAACTGGAGGGTGGGTTCAGGGTATTTCATAGTCGGGCACACCCGTCTTACTGGTTTTTTTTAGGTACATGTATACTATGTAATACCTATTAAAATATTTATGTTAGTAGGATTAAATGATTAAATTATAATATATTATAATAAGTAAACCGAACTGGAGAATATGACTAAGTACACTTCAAATGTTTATAGAAATAAGATGCATCTTAAATTGGCAACTTTTAGCGACATGAAACTATGGCAATGTACGCTCAATAACTCTGCTTCCACCACCCTCTTGTCATTCTTCTTCTGTGCTCTCTTCTTCTTTCAGCTGCACGCTCATTTGCATTGCATTGGCCACACTCTTGTTAGCTACCATCTTATATGTATGTCCAGAGTCCAGAGCTCTAAAGACCATTATATCACAAGACCTAACGGTCTTGAACAAACTTTTTGATTTAAAAGCTTTTCTGTTTTTTGTACCCCATTTTAAACATACCAATCACAGGATTCAGTTTGCTCAAAATATACTTAATGCGAAATCTTAACAAAATCAAATTGCTATGTTTATCATAAAGCATACGAGTAAAGTAAAGTAAAACATATAGTTATAAACTATCAACCTAACTATTTTTAAAAAACACTGGCAGCTAAGACCTTCGGTTAAGACAATTACTACATCCATTTACTGGCCTGTTGCCTTAGAAAACTCATTTACCGCGCAATGCAATTTTTTTATTCTGCCCCAACTTCCATTAAATTTAAATATATACATAGCATATATTTGTTTGTTAAAGTTTCACCTCACAGACACAGATTCACTACAGTTTGAGAATCGCTACCCCAATTTAGATTGTGAACAGAGTATTGTGTAGTCGGCTTCGTCTCACTAAATCGTTATTGCTTTCATTTCACTTTGAATAAAAAATCGATAGAGAATCGTACGCATCAAAATCGAGAAAATATTAAATAAATACGATATTTTTATTTTTAAATCTGTTTTATTTGTTAGTGTTTTAGTCTCTCGTTTATTTTTCGATAAGGGTTTATTTTATGAATATACTTCATGTGTATTTCGTAATATTTTCCCTTATCAAACACAAAAGTACGCAAAAGCTTTTTGATACATAAGCTTTCAAAGCAAGCTTTTTGAGTTTTTGTCTGTTATTGTAATAGTAAGTTCGGTATATGAAAGAAAATTAAAGAAATATGCTTAAATCAGCAGTACGTTGTGTATTAATTTCGAGTATTAAGACTGCACTTCTAATATTGTATTGAATTAGAATGTATATTGCGTGATTACAGTAAAATAAATAAACATATGCATATAGACGATTTATTTTTAAAGCTAAATATTGATTAAACACATGTTGTTTAATGACCCATGCGTGGTAACTTTGAGAATTTTTTCTAAAACTGTAATTTTAATTTAGTAAAATAAACTGCTTTCGAAAACAAATAATAAATAAACATGACAGCTGAGTTTAGCTCGCGTAACACCTTTCGAAAAACTGGGGTTACCGGAATAGGCAACAATGCTCGAAATGTCATAACTTCCGCAAATCCATCGGGAGGAAGTAGCGCATCGTTACTTCAGAAACAGCTGTCATTTAAGACGCCTATTTGTCCCAACCAATTTGTGAAAGCTGATGAAGTTGAAATTATTGACAATTCTAACCTGGATAACTTAGCAGGACGATATAACAAGGTAAAATAACACTAATACGCTGCCACCTATACATTCCGCTTGAAGAACACGTTTATTTTCAGAATAATATTATTGGCTGGATATGCTGCGCTCCTTGTATATGGCTGCGCACTTCAGCTGCAGTTCACAAAGTGGCCATAACATCTGCAACTTTATTGGTAACAACTTTATTGGTTGCTTCACCAATATTATTTTTAATTAGTACAGCACCGTCGCCACTTCCAAGAGATTGTTATATGGAAGGCGATGGATGTACGCCTACAATTTCATCGCCTTCAGAATGTACGGAAGCAATTTGTCAAACAGTGGCTGCCAACATTCAAGCAAGACTTAATTGGAACAAAGATCCTTGTTCGGAATTTAAGAAATTTAGTTGTTGGCGCAGTACTTTTAATAAAAATATAACAAATCTGATTGAAATGGGTAATTCACAAAAATCAGTTGATGTTCAAATGCAGTGTAAGTTGTTTATTTATTTACTTATGCGTTTATAGTAATAAATTATATATATATATATATATATTTTTTTTTTTAGCTCTTTTGCAGAATCCTAGTATAAATGGAAAGTTTAAGAAACTCAAAAATTTATATGAAAGCTGTTTAAAGCTTGCAACGAACTCAAGCGATATACACCGCATATTTGAAAATTTAGGAGGGTACTTAACGGTTGGCGTCTTAGGTCCGTCGTCCATTGCACCGCTAGTAGCTAAAATATATGAGCTTGGCCCAAGTCCACTTGTTGATATATATTTCGATTTGAGTTATGGAAGAAGACCACATGTGCTGCTTATCATAAGTGGACCAAGTACATCATCTATTATTTTGGAGGTATGAACATTATATAATACATTAAAGTTATTAATATTTATCTAAATCAAATTAATCTGTAAGTAATTGAATGAATAATACCCACTTTTATAACAGAACATCTACATATTTGAAGCGTTGAAAACGCTACACATATATATGTATTACGCAATATCAAACATTTCCATCTTGTCCACCTTAACCATTAAATGCAAAGCCCAACAAGCTGTGAACTGCGAATAAGTAAGAATGCTGTAGTAGAGAGTGTCCAACTAGGCTATACCTTGGTAGTGGGAGAGGTAGCAAAAAAGTACAATATTCTTGATCTATTAATGCTATACGAGAACAGACTTGTTAAATTTGGAAAGCTTTTATAATCTCAGAGACATGTTAAAAAACATAATCTTGAACCTACCTACCTACGATATTATATAAATGTCGAGAGTTATCGAATATAAGAAGAATATAATTTGAAATTATTCGTATATTAAATTGAATATTCTTCGTCAGAACATTTTACACCAGAAAACAAGAGCACATAGTTCCGACCCCTAATCTTAGTTAAACGCTGAAAAAGGGATTTCGTTGAATCAGATGCGAGAATAATAATTTAATATATATGTAATTAATATTGCGAAACATCCACCAAAGAACATTTTTTACTTTATTTTGGAATTTTTAATATAAAATTTAAATTTGTTTAGTATATGGTAGCCCGTTAGGCAACACCTCTACCACCGAGCTACAGCAGCAAAATCGGAGCTAAGAAAATATAACACATGCACAAACAATCGCATAAGAATTTGAAAGAGAAATCACGAATATGAATGTGTATATAAATATGTATGTATGTTTGTGTGCACGCGCATGCAGAAAACTTCTGCGCTAGCCACCAGGTGGTTTGCCAATATACAAATAGATTTTCTTTAATAACTTCTGTGATTCTTAACACAAACTAAAACAGTTTTAAAACAGCTCGTCGTCCTGATCAAGAATATATTTACTTTATGGGCTCGGAGATGCTTCCTTCTGCCTAAAAACCATTATACCCTTTTTACCCATTTTCAATGGATATTCAATGGATGGTATAGAAAAGGTTGAATATTTCATTTTCAGAAACACACCAAAAATTTAATTTCCTAATGATGGTTGTACGAGTGAGTTTGAATGAGTGAGGTACCATTCGACGCGTATTCAAAATACACTTTTTATGTCTAACCGAATTTCAGAATCCCTGCCCCGTTTATTTTAAACGATACCTTTAGATAGGTATACAACTTTACCGGATCGGACCATTGTGTCAAAACTTCAAAACGTTCGCGTATTTATTGCTAGCCGCTTTTGCACATTTCGTTGTGCTTCGCCACTAGCGCAAACTGCCGCAGTGATATATAGTCGAAATTTTAGTCTTCGTACGGACGGACAAAAGGACACGGCTAGTTCGACTCAGCTCATGTCTGTTACATACATTTCCGCAAAACCATTATACAACCTTTAATCAATTTAAAAAAAAAACTTGGATAATATGTACAGGCTGAAAGCTGAGCAGGTTAGGCTCTGTACTGTTCAGCGAAAGACAACAAAATATTAAGATGAGTAAAGCCGAACAATAAAATGTTACAAGTCTGCTTTTCGCAAAATTGAGAACAAAAAAGAAATCGGTACCTTGCGCTCTCACAACTTAAAGAGCGTAAAATAATAACTTTGCTACGATAGTCCAATCTGATAGATCTATACCAAAGACAATATAAATACTAAGATGAGTAACCCAAACGAAAAGGTGTTGTCGGTAAAGTCCTAATCGCTTAAACGGATTGCAATATTTAAAAATAATTATTTAAAAATTACAATGGTTATAGCAGATGCAGAATTTCTACCGGCCCAACTATGTAAATATAAATGTAGGATAGTTCGCGGTCAGCGCAAGAAAACTAACAAAATTCTTTTTCGGCAGCCAAAGTCAATGCTGTGCATAATAGCATATACATAGATTTACTACATACATTTTACATAGACTTACCCTGCAGTTCGGAGTATCAGCACGGTGTCTGGGGAAATCTCCTATGAACCGGTCACTCGTCAAACCCTTGCCAATGCGTTTTACTGAGACGGTTAACGTTGGCATATCATAGGACGGTGTCAATAGGCCCTACGTTGCAACACGGGGGTGAGGAGGCAAGTCTGCCGCTTTCTCTATGCCCTTGGCGAGCACAAAAGAGGCAGAGCGCCGATCGTATTTTGTTCGGCTTTTGGTATTTGCATTTGCTTTGTTCAGTTTGTATGATCGGCTAGTTTTATTGATGCGAAGTAAAAAATTATATTGCCTTGCTCTTGATGTATATTTGTCGATCTCTTTCCCCCGCTTCCGATATTTTCGTTGTTTCTTCCGTTGTTTTCGTGCAAGGAAATAAGCATAAAAGAAAGAGGAAAGAAGACTCGTTGCTGCGTTAAAGTTAGTTGAATTTCCGAAGTGCAAGTGAAAAGATGTGTTAAGGGAACTGCTCAGTATGATGCCGAATAAATAACAAAAATAAGTAAGTACAGCTAAATTGAGTAAGTACAACAAATAGTCTTAACAATATAATGTAATATATGTATGTACATAATAATATTTTTTTTTTTAAAGAAAAAGGAAGAGCGGTGATTGCAAACTTTGAATTGATCCATTATGTAGATTATATGAACGTTCGAATACGCATTTATTTTAACTTATATTATATATGTATTTATATTGCATATATATTCAAACATATTTCTTTTCATGTTTTTTTTTTGCAGGCACTACATACATATGAGATGCATATGTTGACATCAACAATATAAGCAATTTACTTATAATATAATTGCAGATTCAGTTTCGATGTCATAAGTATCGAAAGACATAAGAAAATTAACATAATAAATAAATAAAGAAATAATATTAAATAATCATTAGTTTTTTCCCTAGCGGGCATATAGTAGGTAAAACATTTTTCAGTACAGTAGCCGGCAATGCAAGGGAAAGCACTGTCGCCAGCCCTATCCACCGGTGGTGCACCGCCGACCCAATCGACCACTCGTCTGGGCCCCACGTTAGAGGAAGGGACAGCGCTGTCCCTTTCTCTATCCACCGGGGGAACGCAATAGGGTGCTCGTGGTATATTACGCCATGCTACTCTTCTATCCCCTAGTAGTGCAACGCAGTTCCGATCGGCCACTCGCCTGACCCCTGGTGATTCAACGTTGTGCCAATTCACCAACGTCAACAGCCGTCCCTTTGGCCTATTGTGGCTACGCTCATGTTCACACATATAATACTCGCAAGCCATTGGCTGAGACGAGCGCTTCTGTCTAGAATTTACCGCCACTGACTAGCTTTGCTGAAGGCAGCCAGGCGACTGATTTCATTGCTCGTGTCAGCAACAGACCGCAACGACTTCGGTATTTGATCATGAGGCTTTTGGAGAGCGAAAAGGCACTTGAAATGTCACACTCATCTTAGTATTATTTATATTGTCTTTGGTTATACATATATCGTTGGGTAACGTAACCAAGTGCGCAATAATCGTTTAGCTTATAGTAACAGCTTGATTTTGTGAATGTGTGTATGAATGAAAAGAGAGTTAAATGTATGTTACAGCTCGCCGCTGAGTTCAGGGTATCTCCTAGTTGGGAACTACCGACTAGAGCCATCTTACTTTATTTTTCTTTATTAATTTCGCATTGCAACCGAAGCGCGCAAGTTCAATCCAAAAAGTAAAAAGGCATCGAAGTTGGTTGTACCGATATTGTATTCCATTCAATATCGATACAACCATTAACATTTTTGTATCGATACATACATCGCTTATAATTATTTGAAGTGTTGCTTATTCTATTAAATAAGTATTTATTTCTATCTCTACATTCGGTTGACCTGACAATAATAATCGACCTCGATTTATAATATTAAGTTTTGTACTTGCCCAGGGCTTAAACCTGGCAGGACACTAAGAAATGGTAATTGAGTCAGTTGGTAGTTGTATATGTTTACCACTTCGTAATGATCATTTTCAAATATACGACTAACCTGATATGAATCACGATACTTTGACGCAAACTTTTTGTTGATACCTAGTGTTGTATCCACATTACGAATAGCAACATATTCACCTTCACTATAATTGATGTTTTTTTCCGGTACATATACTCATTTCTTAACTGCGACTGAACAATGTTTTCACCTGACTTCTTTCTCATAGAACTCAAGTATCGTTGCTCCAAGTCGTTGATCTTGGTTTCCAAATACTCAGCGAGCTCATCCACACTGGGTCCTTTTTATAATATAATATAAATTAATACACGGTTCACTTGCTACTTTAATATGCTCAATTTCTCGTTCTGTTAAAAAGGTACTAAACTCTAAGGAGGTAAAACGTGTCACGGTCTGTTATTACTACTACTAGCGACTAGCTTCGCGTGTGCTTTCACCGGGAATAGCTTGACAAATTTTGTAAATGCGTCAACTACCACTAACAAGTGCGTTATTTTACAGTTTATGCTCAGTAAAGGCCCTAGGTGATCAATATGAAGAGTATGAAACGGTACACAAGGTTTAGGTATGCTGTGCAGCGTCCTATTGTGGATAGTTTTTGGGTGCGAATGCATATACACGGCAAGCAGTTCCTAATAAATTTCTCCACCTTACTAAGAATAGAGGGGAACCAATATGACTTTTTTAAATTATTGACAACCTTGTCCGCCGCTAAATGTCCAAATTTTTCATATGCTAATATAATTAACTGGTTTTCCATACATGAGGGAGCGTACAATCGCAAGTTATCCTTCTATCCTATCTTGTAGACAACAGCGTCTACGAATTGGAAACCAAGCACATCAGCATTCTCCAACATCTGGATCTCTCAGCTGTTCAGTTTGTAATGTTTAATACATATCTTCCTTTGTCACACCTACCACGCCAACAATAGGTAAAGATTGCAATAAACATTCTTCTAAGAACTCTAGTTTTCCACTATGTCTATACCCTACTTCTTGCATTATGACTTCCGCTTTTCTCTGATCCCCTCCCCAGGCCTCTTTACTATCGTCCATACTACACTTTTGACTCAACTCCACAATATTTGTCCCTTTTATCTCTACCAGGAAACTTGATCTCAGCTAAATCTCTATAATTTTTCAACGTACTACTTTGCGATTATCTTTAACACTAACATCGTTTCCATGATAATCGTTATGCCCATCACTACAACTTTCCACGCACACGTTTTCGTTGTTATCTATATCCTAAGCTCTATGGTTATTTCTATGCTGCAGTCTGCGTTTATTTCTACGCTGATTTCTACGGTTATTACTTTGATGTGCGGGTATCACTATGGTGTTCTCTACGATCGTCACTACGGTTATCTCTACGTTTATCCTTACAGTCATCTCTATGGGTGCTCTTATGCTCATGATTTAGTAAGTCAGCTTGTCTACTCAATGCGTCTACAGGTGACATGTTACTATCAGGTCTATGTTCGATGCGATAGTCGTATTTCTCCGATTCCACAGACCAAAGAGCGTTCTTCGGGTTAATAGCTTTTCGACTAAAAGTTTGGAATAACGAATTGCAATCAGTAACTATTTTAAATGCTCTATGTTCCAAATAGACCCTGAAACGGTGTAATGCGTGAATAATAGCCAGAGTTTCCAGTTCGAAGAATAAAAAGCTACCGGATGCATATTCCCGTCGTCCTGACGCTGCATTAGTATGGCTCCGAAGCCGTGTGCACTAGCATCAGTGTGCAGCCTATTGTGACTGAATATTGCAAATACCGGTGGGTTTGCCAATGCTTAGGGTGTTGTAAGCCTCTATTTGCTCTTTATTAAGAGGAAAAGGAGGTTTGAGGTATGGGATATTATTTTAGAACCTTAAAGTGTGAATCATTTGGCGCTATGCCGTGTTTGTTGACTTTATAACCTAAAAAATCGCATTCCTTTTCTAAAAATAGATACTTTTTAAGGTTAACCTCTAAGTTATATTCACTTAATCAATCCACCAGTTTCCCTAAAATATCTGCATGCTCCCCTACAGTTTTGTTGGCCACAACGATATCATCCATGTATGCAACAATTTTCTTAGCATTAATAAGATCCCTGAATTAATAAAAAATAAATCTCTGGAAAATTGCTGGTCCGTTCGTAAGTCCAAATGGCATTCTTAAGTATTTGTACTGACCTTAAGGTGTCACGAAGGACGTGAACTGCACGGATTCCTTATCAACCGATATTTGGTGAAATCACGGTTTGAGGTCAAATACCGAAAAATATTGCTTGTTTTCTAAATACTCTAAGCAATGCTCAATAAGAGGCAGTGGGAAATTGTCACGAACAGTAAGTTTATTAAGGCCTCGATATTCAATACACATACGAATTTCACCCGAATTCGGAGCTTTACTATGTTGAATTATCTTCTGTTTTAATAAATCTTTAACAATTTCCGCCACAATTGTTTGGGTCTTACAACATAAAATAAAATTATATATGTCTTCGTGACAAAATTAATTTGGCTTTCAATTTGGCCCTTAATGGGGATGCTGTTCTCTCCTAATCCATAATATTTTTCAAAACATGGTCTTAAAACTAGTGATTTTGGATCTAAAGATTCATCCAGAAAGCTTACTGGACTACTAATAGAACAAGAACGGCACGAATGTTACATCTCTGCTCACCAGGCAAAACTCATAAATCAATTAACGGCGTTACGGGAATTGTCGTACACTCCTCCAGCTTTTCTCCAGACAGATTTTCTACTTGCGGCGCTGATTTGTGCTCATTAGCGCTGGCTACGGGCACTGACGGTATCCCTCAGGTTTTTTTGGCTTCTTACATTCATACATCCGATGCCCTAACGGACGACAGTTGAAGCACCTTATTTCTCCTGTTTGTTGACCCAGTGGAATCCTTAATCTGGAAGGGCCGCAACCTTAAGGGCGGGACACAACGGCTGCTGGTATCTGACGAAACTGTTCATACCTGAGGAGGAAGGAGGAAGGAAGTACAATACTTCATAAGTACAGCGGCTCCTGTCTTGTCTTGCAGTCCATTGACAATAAATTGAAAGCCAATGTCGATACTACCAATGAACACTTTCGCTTTTCTTGATTTTGCAGGCCTCCAGCTGCTACTAATATACCAAGTTGTCACCTTATGCCGAAATGTGTGGATTAATTCTTCCTTCATATCCCTCCAATTTAATATTCCGGTATTGTGCATGTACATTTGGGCAGATACGGCTAGTGAGCGTTTTGCATAAGCAAAGCGTTTCATTGGACACACTTTGTTAAGCTCCATAATCTGCTCGAAATCACGAATTCACATGACCACGGGGTAGTTATCGTTATCGGAGAAAGGGCGCACCAAGGCTTCAACATCTTTCACACGCAGTCAATCTTTTTGCACTAGTTCAGTAGGGATTGCAGCGATCTCCATTTTGCATACAAGCATACAAGTTCTCCAAATTGTAACATTTAAATTTGAATTTCAGTCGCACAAGTTTTCGACATTTCACATGATTGGCTGGCAATTGCATCATTTGGCTCTTGCGATGTATGCAATGGTTTTTTTGCCATTTTGTTTTTCCCCGAAATTTCTTCAGAGACCTGCGCCACAATGTCGGTGTGGCTTTTTCCAAAACTTTGTAAGAAAGCGCTTGGTTCAGATTTTGTTTATTTTTCGGTATATTGCATTGTCCGAACGATCAAAGATACGTATGGGCCTACCCCACACTTGATATGTAAAGTTTATACTTCTATATTCACTTATTTTTCTTTATTAACGTCGCAATGCAGCCGACGCGCGCAAGATCAATCCAAAAAGTAAAAAGGCATCGAAGTTGGTTGTACCGATATTGTTATTCCATTCTATATCGATGTAACCATTAACATTTTTGTATCGATACATACATCGCTTATAATTAGTCCAAATTTAGTTAAGGCTGCTACATAAATGTACTTTAGTATAATAAGAATGCATTAAAACAAATTTCATCCAATTTGGTTAAGAAACACAGAAGTTATTGAAGAAAATGTATTTGTATATTGGCAAACCACGTGGTGGCAAGCGCCAGACGCAGACGTTTTCTGCATGCGTGTGCACACATACATACATATGTACTTATATGCATATTCATATGCGTGAGCTCTTTTTCGAATTCTCAACCGATTGTTTTAGCATATGAGTTTCTAATCTCAGATTTGGATACAGGCAATCAAAATGCCGCTGTAGTTCGGTGGTAGAGACGTTGCCTGGCGCGCTAACAGACGCGAGTTCGAGTCCCGCTGTGTCAACGGAGTTTTTGTACTTTATTTAAACTTTTATTTTATTTTATTTTATTTTTTTAACTTAACACACTTCTTGGTCTAAGTGCAACTTATTGCTGGGATAATGGCGATTTGAAATATTCTGGAGCAACAAAATGGGGGAAAATTGGTATTTGGCATGGACACTCTCAAAGAGCTTTCGCAGATCAACTGCAACTAAGAACATATAGATATAGTTTCCTATTCTGTAAAAATTTTGCGAGAAATTTCACAACTACGGCATATTTAAATTTGTATGACCGCGCAGCGCAAGCATTAATTTTTATTATTTATTTGTATTTTATTTTACTAAGTAAAATAACAATGAATGCAGAGGGGTTTAATTAAATGTATGTAACGACAGCTCGCTGCTGGGTTGCCATCTTACTTATTTTCTTCTAGCTTTAACGATACATTTCGATCGGTATATCACTCAATCTGCTCGGACTATCGTAGCAAAACTTCAAAAGCTCTCGTATATATTGCTAACCGCTTTTGCACACTACGACGTGCTTCGTCCCTTGCGCAGACTACCGTCCGCAGTGATAAATATTTGTAAATATATTACTATTTTGTCGACAATACCTCAATAAAGAGAACAAATGCATGTAAATTTAAATTAGGGAATTTTGCGGTCGGCACCAGAAATCTAACGAAATTATTTTTTCGCCAGCCAAAGCCAGCAACCCATTTGCCGCGCCGAGCGCAGTCTATGTTAAGCATTTTACACTCTTCGAGTTGTGAGAGCACAAGGGTACCGATTTCGTTAAGTTGTCAATTTTGCGAAAACCAAGCTGCCTTGTAACATTTCGTAGTTCGGCGTTGCTCATCTTAGTATTTATATTATCTTTGGTTTAACACTGTGGGAGATATATGTTTCCACATTTTGTGGGGGTGGGGTGACTGGGGGACGTTCTAGTGGGAGGGTATGATACCAGAAATGTTCAGACCAAATTTGGTGACTAACTTCCCAAAATTGGGAAACCCTTTGCTTTTTTATTTGCTTATTTGCTTATTTATTTGCTTATTGACATTGTCGCGGAATATTATTAGTTTTATAATTAAGTTTGAATGTTTAACTGTTATTATCGAATATGCTAAATGGTGTAAAGCATCGATTATTATTATTTTATTTGGTATCGATATATGAGCACAAAAAGAAGAACGACTCTGAATTTGGATAGACAAGAACGAAGCTGTAAGAAAAGAAGCGAATTAAAATAAAGTTTTGTATTGATTTTATTAATTGCTGCAACATAAATGGTCCTTCGAGCCGGATCTTTAACGCGAGAAATACAGTCCACTACAAAAATTCAACATGTGGCAATTATCAGAGAAATCAAAACAAAACTTAAAAAGTTGGAAGTCGCAGAATTTGCGCGACGTCTATTTCGCAATATTTCGGAATTTCGTCATAGAAAAGCGTCGTGAAGCGTGGTCTTCGTAAATTTAATGGCTACCAGTACGACGAAGAATAAAAACAACAGCATGCAGAGGCGATTGCAAGTGCGTTCCTAAATGTGGAAATTCAAATATAGAGTGTATGCATATTACGCTCAAAATTGTCGACGCTATTTCATACAATTATTAAAACGAATTCATAATGGGACTACATGATACACAAGTTCTACAACAAATTGAAACATTAGATGATTTGATTTAAAGCGTCAGCTAAACAACGCATCAAATGAAGGTGCCTCAGCAGACCTAATCGAAGAGCAAGGCGAAGCAGTGCAACGGATGGCATTGGAGTTGAGGGTTTTGCACGCACGTGCAGAAGCTTTGGTGAGTAAAAGAAACATCACTGAACACCACTGCTGCACTAAGTCGTTCGACGTCTCCCCCTCTTTCCATTGCAAAATCATTTCCATTAAAGATCAGGACAATCAACCAAATCAACAGCTTTAAGCCAATCAAATAAAACAGTTGCCTAGGAGCGAAAGCCGGTCTGGTCGAAAATGAGACAAAAACAGGCATCCCAATACTTCCAGATATTAATCAACAAATCACTGTCGTCAATATGCTAGCCAGTTAATCTCTTGGCAAGAAGCACATTGAATTCGACAAATCCTCGTATTTGGAGTGGCAGCGACTAGCAAGGAGTGTGGATTTTCTGGAGAGGAGGATGTTTACCGACCCAACAAGGCTCTTAAAGGTATAGCCCGGCAAAAGGTAGACATTCTGTTGATGTCTGCAAAGGAGCCATCAAAAAAATTCGCAATTCTGGACAACATCTATTGAGCCACAGAGAACTTTGCATTTGAGCTAATGGCAAAAGCACAGAATATTGAATTTATCAAAGAAATTAGCGATTTTTAGGAATTTAATTGTTCAGTTCAAAACTTAAATTTGCCGGTGGATTATGTGAGATTCAAATTTATCGACACGCAAAAGTTTTTTGCAATGCTAATTGATCGACTAGATGAGAGCTATCTCCGTGATTGGGGATTGTTCTTAAAAGGAATAAGTACAGCAAAATGCGACTTCGATACCTTCGCCGAATGGACTCAACAACAATCAAGCTTGAATCAAGCTATAAGTTTTTATAAAAAGATGAGCGACATCAACAACAAGGCAAGGGACTTTGCAAGCAAAAGTACTGCCTGTTAGTGTTGCCTGAAATTCCATAAGGGGCAATGTACGCAGCGTGCAAAGTGCAACATTGACAATTGTGAGCGATACCATCATCGCTTACAACACAAACCAAAGACGTCCCCAGAACCAACAAACAGAGTGGAGTTTAGTGGATGCATACAAGAAAGTACTCAACAGGTGCTCCTGAAAATGTTGCCTGTAACTTTATACGGGCTTAAAGGAAAAAAACAAATACTAGCGTTCCAGGATGAAGGAAGCACAACTACTATGTTGGACATGGGTATAGCACGAGAAGTCGGAATACAGGGAAAAAATTAACCATTCTGCTTTGGTTGGACAGGCGGATTATATCGTTATGAGCAAAATACCGAGACTGCAAACATACAAATTAGCAATGGAAGCTAAAAATAGGTCGTACAAAATGTTCGCTTTATTAACAAAAATCAATAATAATCCGTACACAAAAATGGTAAATTTACATAAGCTGGATAATACTATGCCTAGGCTTCTGATTGGACAACAACATAGAAAATTAATCACATTACAAACCATCGTCAACACTGGAGCCAATAGCCCAATCATGTCAAAGACGAAACTTGAATGTGTTATGCATGGTCCTGTAAAAGCAAATGTAGCCGGATTAAACTTGGTATGCTGCCATATGAATGACGAAGGCCTGCAGGATATGGTCAAAAGTCAGTTCAGCTTCGAGGGATTTATTGTCTTGCCAACTAAAGTGGATAAAACTACATCAGTAGACGAGCAACTGGCCATCAACAAAGTATCTGCGTCGATAGTTAAGGTAGCTGATCATTATAAAACAAAGCTACCATGGAAAGATGACAACATCCAAATGCCAAATAGCAGACCAATGGCTGAGCAAAGGTTAAAATGTCTTGAACGGAAGTTGCTGCGCAATCGAGATATGGGTAATGCGTATCAAAAGGAAATTGATAAACAGCTTGCAAATGGATATGCCATAAAATTGAAAGAGCAGCAAATTCTCCAATCGCCAAAGCTCTGTTTCCTGCCACACTTCGCAGTTATTAATCCAAAAAAACCTTGGAAAAGACTTGTGTTCGATGCAACGGCGGAATGCAATGGTACCTCGTTAAACCAAAATTTACTCACTCGACCAGACTGGCTTATATCGATAGTAGGCGTATTAATGCGATTCCGTTTGTATCCAGTCGCATATGCTGCGGACATAAAAAAAATGTTCAATCAGGTAAAAATTGACAACGACCACACAGCATCACAATGCTGATTGGAAAAACTTGCAAATGGAAAAGGAGCCAACAGTTTATCGAATGCAGTCAATGATATTTGGCGCAACATCTTCGGTCTTCATTGCGCTGTTTAATAAAAATTACAACGCTGAACAGTACAAAACTTCGGGCAATCATCGAAAACCATTAGGTAGAGGATTATCTGGAATACAAACCAACGGTAGCAGAAGCATACCAAAGCATACCAAAACAGCAGTAAGTCAGATATCTTTCAAAAGGTCCTTGGGATAATTTGGACGCATGAAAAGATTTCCTACGTTTTTCAACGTCAACAATGCATTGTATATGTGATAACCTATTAAACGGGCAAGCACTGCCAATAAAACGAAAAGATCTCGCTGCTGTTAATTCTGTGTACGATCCTCTGGGATTGGTGACGCCCACAACTGAGCTATTGATGCGCGATATATGGGAAACTGGTATTGGATGGGATGATGTCATCAAAGGTGATCCTGTGAAAAAATGGCAAGAGTGGATAACCGATTTTAAACTGTTAACAGAAGTACACATACCAAGATGCTACTCACTATACTATTCAGCAGCAAATAAAAGCAGCAACATTTCTGCAAGCCAACGAGCAAGAATGGCCACCGCAGCAAAATACGAAAAAAATCGTAATAGCCATGGCTTTCCAATAACAGGGGCATGTATTAGAAATGATCGCAATGAGAGTATCAACATATATGCAACTTTTTCGAGTAACTGGTTGGATAAAATGATTGGTCGAAAACTTAAAAGCAAAAGCATTTAAAACTCAAATACAAAGAGGTGATCTGCAAGTTGACGAAATCGTCTAAGCCAAAACATATTGACACAAAGCTGTTCAAAAGACGTGTTTCAATGCTGACCTAAAAATTCATCAAAATTGGCAAAAAAAAAAATCTGGGTATCAACATTTGACAAAATACAGCTTAAACGTTGATTCAGACGATATTCTTCGTATAGAAAGCAGATTACAACGAGCCAGCAATGTAATGCCAACAAGTCCGATCGTATTGGATGTTGACCATGAATACACAAGGCTTCTGATACACACAGGTGTGCAGGTGGTAGTACATGGATTTAAGCAGAACTACTGGATGCCTAAAATGAACAGCAGTATTAAAACACGTCTATGGTGCAGACAAAGAAAAGTAAAACCGTTAAAGCCAAAAATGGGATGGCTGCCGAAAGAGAGATTTACCACCATTAAAAAACCGTTTACATCACCATGAGTGGATTATTTTGGTCCGTTCTTCACTCTGCGGAAGCGATACGGAGTTTAATTCACATGCTTGACAACAAGAGCAATTTACATCCAAGTTGCACATTCACTAGACACCGACATATGCATTATGGCAGTGCTCCGAATAATTGCTCGTCGAGGTGAAATGAAAACACTATGGTCAGATAATGGGACAAATTTTCGAGGTAGTGCTATACAGCTCGCAGAGGCTTTGGAGGAGCAAATCGAAAAGACTATAAAATCAAAAATTGCTGTCAAGGAATTAACTGGAACTTTATCCCAGCAAATGCTTCAAATTTTGGTGGCTGTTGGGAACACTAATTGGATGCGTTAAGAGAGCTCTGGAGGCAACACAGTGATTTGTGAAGCAGAAAACTTGGTCAACAGTCGGCCATATTTGCTGGAGTCAGACGATCCTGATGATGGAATTGGATTATGCCCAAATGACATAATTATTCAGCAAAGCGTAAGCATTCATGCTCCGTGACATAACGCCGAAACCTTTGAAAAGCACACTTGGCGAGCCAAGTACTGATCGAGTGCTTCTGGAAACGGTTCCCAAAAGAGTATTTGCCAACACTGATCAATCGTCCAAAATGGACAAAGAACTGCGAAAATCGATGTACTGGTGAAATCGTCGTCATTAAAGATCCAATGCCAAGAGGAGATTGGCCCCTGGGAATTGTGCTAAGGACTTTTACTGGGGAAGACAATGTGGTGCGTGTGGCCGAGGTGAAAACGTCAAGTAACATTTACCGTAGACCAGTCAGCAGCCTTTGTAGATTGCAAATTACAGCCCGCGACAAGAATTATCGCGTTGAGACCAGGATTCGACACTAAGGAGCGGATTATGTCGCGGAATATTCTTAATTTTGTTATTAAGTTTGAAAGTTTAACTGTTTTAATCGAATATGCTAAATGGTGTAAAGCATCGATTATTATTATTTTATTTGGTATCTGTTTGGTCAAACTAATTTGAATCTAACAGATCTTTTGATTTAATTGCTGTTAACTTGCCAATTGTTGATTATGTATAGAAACTCTGCTAATTCTTGCTCATTTATGTAGATATCGATAGTTATTGAACGAACCAGTTCGAGTCCGACTTCTAAAAAGAGCAAATGTACGCGCGACTTTCGTCGTCTCAAAAACCCATATTGTTAATAAAATAGTATATACACCGCCCAGATCTGAAGTTTCATGTTTGCCTAAAAAAAGGTTTGTGCAATAAACATTTGGCGCCCAACGTGGGCATTGTTTAAATAAATTATTTACAATTGTGTGGATTATGTCGCATATTGTCATATTTGCAAGTTCGGTGTGTTCATGTACACGCATAAGTACAAGTGTATAAAACCAATCGAGGCGAATTCAAATTGCTTGCAATGCTTATAACATTAAGCTAAACTCGATTAAATAGTTAACAAATTTCTTCGCTGCCTGAAGTAACGGTTAATGTGCTGCAACTCTTTTGCTTACAGAACTTTCGTTGTGCGTCTTGGCTACATTCGCCGTTACATTCACTATATTCGCTCACACGTGGAATCTCCGTTAATCATCTCGTTGTTTCCATCGTATTCGTCTCCATAGAATTCGCTGCATTCGTCGCATTCATCGCTGCTACTAAAACAGCCAGTTTTCTGCACGCAATCATCGCATCAGTCGCTGCCTTTAGTAGTTCATATCAAATTCGTACTTTGTTCGCTTGTGTAGAGTTGCCGCTGCGATCAATGCCGTTGCAGCTCATATACATACATACACATATTTCGTCGTTCTTTGCTGGAACACGTAGAGATTAGGTTCGGTACCAACCGTTGCTTCTAGCAAAAATCTCTTTCTTCGTTTCGATCTTGTTGCACATTTTTCGAACATGTCGCAAGGAACATTTCGCGCATTAAAACTTTGGTCGATGGACAAGCTGGAGAGGACTGCAAAAGACCATCGACTGAACTTTAATGCCGTTTAGGCATTTTGGATTCGTATTTCAAGGATGCTGCCGCACCACCCATTTCGTATCATTCTCAGCCATCTCAACTACCTCGCTTGGCTTTGCCCACCTTTGATGGCAATCATTCGGAATATATAACCTCGATCTGGCCATGTCCGTATGTCTGTCCGTCCGTCCGCCCGTCTGAATGAACGCGTCGATATCGGAAACTATAAGAGCTAGAGACTTCAACTTTTCGGTTATAGACTCGTCCATGGCACAGATCAAGTTTACTTCAAATGATCGATAACCCACACCGTTTTCCTAAAATCGCTAAAAATCTACAACAACCTCTAATTTTTTCAGCTAGTTTGATTTGGTTCGAATGAATATTTATATATACTTAAGCACTTGAAGAATCTATTGCATTAAGATTCACCAAAATCGGTTAAGAAACACAGAAGTTATTAAAGAAAACGTATGGTAAAATTTGACAAATTTGACAATCCAAGTGGCAGCAAGTGTTGCAATAAGAGATAGGGAATACAATTTTGTATTTTTAAGTTCGTGTAAGCCATATTTAAATTTATCGATAACCCGCCCCGTTTTTTTATTATCGATATTTATCGTTTTTTTTACGCGGTTTTTTGGGCATATCTCAAAAACTATAAGAGCTAGAGCCACCTAATTTGATTTAATATGTTCTCGTAAAGGATACGCAGACTATGAATATTTAGGATTTTGGATACCTCCCAAGCGTAGACGTTTTCTGCATGCGTGTACACACATACATACTTACATACATATGTATTGCATATTCATATGCGAGAGCTCTATTTCGAATTCTAATGCGATTGTTTGTGCATGTGTGCTATTTTCTTGGCTTTTGACAGTAAAAATTAGAATGCTGCGGTTGCTCAGCGATAGAGATGTTGCCTGGCGAGCTACGAGACCTCGGGTTCGAATCTCACTTTGAGTCAATGTGTGATCGGAGTTTAGTAATGTTTATTTAATATTTTATTTTTTAAAAAAATTATTTTTAAACTTAACACATTTATTAGTCCAAGGGCAACTTAATGCTGGGACATAAACGATTTGAAATATTGTGGAGCAACAAAAATGGGATAAATTGGCATTTGGCATGCACAACATGCAACCAACATTTGAAATAAGTTTCCTATTTTGTGAAAATTTTGCGCTAAATTTCACAACTACGGCATACTAAAATTTGTCTGCAAATATTGAAAGCGAGCACGAAGCGCAAGCAGTAATTTGTATTATTTATTTGTATTTTATTTTACTAAGTACGGCTGTGATGTCGTCTGAATGAATGCAGAAAGCTAATTAACTGTATGTAACGACAGCTCGCCTCTGGGTTCAGGGTATCTCCTAGTCGGGCACTCCCGACTAAAGCCATCTTACTTGTTTTTATTTTATTTTACTAAGTGTGGTTGTGGAGTCGTGTGTATGAATGCAGGTGGTTCAATTAAATGCATGTAACGCCAGCTCGTCGCTGGGTTCAGGGTATCTCCTTGTCGGGCACTCCCGACTAGAGCCATCTTACTTGTTTTTTTTGTTGTTGTTTACTTTACATAAAACAATTAATAGCATGCACGGTGTCAGGTCGAACATCAATTTTAACGTTCACTATTAAAATTTGTTGCAGTTTTTAACGATTGTTTTTAATTCTTGTTGGATATCTTAAACTGAACTTGGGGACATGCGAATTAACGGTTGGTGGTGCTGATGGATGTTTTTCAACGATTTTGTAACTTACAACTTAACAACTTAATAGAATTTCGTCACCACAGAAAACTAGTGTTCGGTGGTACTGTAGTCTAATGCGCTCTTTAGGTGCGGGAGTTTCAAGTTAAATTCACACTCCTGACGCAAGGGGTTTTCTTGCGTTTTCTAATAATTCTAAATTTGTCCAGTTTTTACCGATTTCAAAAAATACTCCTTTCTTTCACTAACGGAATATATTGAGTTTGTGCAATGTCCGTCATGCTGTCCTCTCGTCTATCCGAATGAACGCAACTTTTTTCGGCCCTAGTGAAGCTTTTGACTTGAAACTTGTAATATATACTTTGTATATATACTGCTTTTAGACACAGTGCTACGATTTTTGTGCCACGCTCACTGGGAGGCTTGCAAATCGATAACTTGTCGGTACACCTAAAATCGCAAACACCTGGTGACCTCCCACAAAGATTGAGACCTATCCCGGCCACGCTCACTAACACGCCTCCCAGCCACCCGACCCCATGATCCCCGAAAGCCTATATCTCCCACAGTTTTAGAGCTAGACTTCCCAAATGTAAAATGTAGATTACTGGTCACCCCCTTAAGATAAGGTTGTACCGGTTAACCGTTACAGCAGTTGCACATAGACCAAGTTGGTCCTTGGTGTTGCCGGATTCTTTTGGTCTTTAGGAGTCGTTTTCATCCTGTAGTATGTGTATGCGTTTGGCAAATGGCAATAACGCATTTGGAGTGTGTTTGGCAACATCTTCTAGCGATGCAAGCCAGTGTGCATTGAGTTATTTGGCTCTGTGCCGAGTGGGTGCCAGGCAGCCGCAAATGAAATGTACCAGTGCTTCAGCAACTCCTGATTTTTTACATTTGTGGCAGCCTTCATCTGTTGTAATGCCCAGTTTGTTGGCGTGAACTGCTGCCAGACAATGTCCAGTCAGTACTCCTACCATTAGTCGACTTGATAGCTGCAGTAGTAAGTGAGGGAGTTTTCGATCCCACGTTTTGCAGATGATTTTGGAGATTTCGCAGCTAGTTGTGTTTTTCTACTTTGTATTAGCTGCCACCCAGGCGGTCTTTTCCAGATCGCTATATCGGGACCTTAGTGCGATTTCCATAGTTGCTGAGTTTTCGTGAGATAGTCCGACACCTTCCTTAGCTTCATTACCATCAATGCCCCGGTGGCTGGGAACCCAATAGCTGTGCACTGCTCTAGCAGTGCTTAGTTCATCTACTGCCTCCCTGTTTGCCAGGACATTTTTGGAGGAAATAGCAGATGCTTGCAAGGATTTTATTGCTGCTTGGCTAAACACGAAAATGTGGATTCTTTTATATCTTCGGTGTAGCGCTTGGGCAACTTCTGTCGCTTTCCTTAATTTGTACAACAACCTGATTTCTGGTTCTGTGTTCTGCTTATTGCTTCAGTCCCGAACACCAGTCGTCTGGACCCCTTGACGTTGTTGTACCTTTGAAATTGTTTCGGGGAATCATATTGTTTGTGCTTCTCTGTATTTCCCTACCAACCGAGCTGTGTTCAAAGCTTAGGAGTGTCATGTATCCAGTTGCGCAGAGACGTTAAACTGTCTATTTTGCAAGGAGTCGAGCTTGGATGTTGACACACATTAGTGTTTTTAGTGCCTTAATTGAGGTAGACCTCAACGCCCCTGTGATGCAGCCTGGCGTTGGGTCCTTTCCATAAGCTTGATGTATATGAATTTCTCTGAGGCTTGCCACCATACCAGGACGCCCTAGAGTTGGATCGGTCGCACTACTGATATGTATATCCAATGCATGAGTACTGCTCAGCATCTTTTGCGATGCATAGAGCGCAGCTGTAACCTTCCTCACCCTTTCTTCTACATTGGATTGCTATGTCAGTTTGGTGTCCAGAACCACTCTGAGATATTTTATATTTTTCTTTGTTTTAGCGGTACACCGTTCAACTTTGGCGGGTACCACCGTGGTACCTTGTATCTCTTATGAGAATGAGGTCCGTCTTGTCCGCATTGATGCTAGGACCGGCTCCTGTGGCCCAGCTTAGTATCTCTTTCAGCGTCCATGATTGAGCTGAGAGTCGATGGACATTTTCCCGTGATTATGCTTATGCCGTCCGCATACGCAGTTATCTTTGGGGCTTTTTTCCGTAGTTTCCTCCGCCCACCACTATGTTCCATAACAGGGGAGACAGTACTCGGCCTTGCGGTATACCTCTGTGTGCTTCCCTTGTTATGGTGGTTCCCCACTCCACACTGACTCTTCTGCAGCTCAGCAGATTGTGTATCCACAGGTCTATTGTTGAGTGGGATACTGTAGCTCTTAGGCTTCGCATTTCTGCTTCGCATTACTGCTTCCGATACATTGTTAAATGCGCCTAAGATGTCCAGAAACACTCCCATGGCGTATTCTTGGTGGTGAAGTGCTTTCTTAATGATCGCTACTACGGAATGTAGCGTTTCCGTTTTCTGTATGCGTGTTAATTTGGCTCCATGGTTAGGTACGCATTTTCCTTTATATGGAGATCTATGAGTTTCTCTAGTGTTTTAGCGGAAAAGAGGTGAGGCTTATCGGCCTGTAGTCTTTAGCTGCACTTGAATGCACTTGCCTGCTTTAGGCAAGAACACTACTAGTGCTGGCCTCTAGGCTACAGGCACGTAGCCAAGCCTCAGGTATTCTTCAAGCAGTGGTTGTAGCCATGGGATGATCCTATTTCCGTCCAACCCAGGGAACTTGTAGCTCGCGAGCGAGTCTAGAGCCCACTGGAATTTCTTAGTACTGATTATTTCTGCGGGTATCGCAGAATTCGTTAATACTGTATAGCTCGCGAGCGAGTCTATAGCCCACTGGAATTTCTTAGTATTGATTATTTCTGCGGATATCGCAGAATTCGTTAATGTGCGGAATGTGTCTGGTTTAGTGACTTCTGTGCTGCCGGGTTAGTGCGCGTCCACAAGCATATCGCTTATCTCTTCCCTGCTGCTTTCCGTCTTGTACATCCTTCTATTGGTTTTTGAGCTCTGGAGTCCACCAGGGCGGCCTGGTTCTCCTTTTGCGTTTTGATGGTCTGCATGATGCATGATATGCAAAGGTTAGGTGTCGAACGAGTGTCTCTAAGTACTGCTCTATACCTTCCCTTGATGAGATTGCTGGTTCTGTATGTACTCTTCTATCAATTACTCTTCACAATTTTACCCAGTTGATGTTCCGGGGATTTCTGAATATAGTTTGGAGAGGGGTGTAATTGAATTTTACATTAAATTGGATGTATTTGTGATCTGAGAGGGGGGTACCTCAAGATCCGTCCATTCCGCTTTTTGTGTACTCATCCCTGCTGAAAGTGGTAAGTCTAGAATGTTTGATGAAGTTGGTCCCACGAAGGTGGGCTCTTCATTAACATTTTCTATTCTTAAGTTAGATCGTCCTATGAAAGTTAGTAATGACTCATCTCTATCGTTGATGTCCGGACTGCTCCACACTGTGTGGTTATGCACTGGCGTCCGTTTCGACGATAAGAGGCTGCCTCCTCATGTTTGCTTCTTCGACAAGTCTCTTCAGTTCGTCGCGAGTTCGCAATGAGCGTAGGTTCGTCCCTGTTGCACTTTAGCGCCACGACCGTGATTAGTAATTAGACATTGGAAAAGCATATATTCCTTTCGCCACAAGGATGGCAATCCTATTCGTACGTCTATCGTTATGTGAAACACGTCGGAATTGGGTGACTTAAGTCCGGAGACCTTGTTGCCCGCTGCCAACCAAGGTTCCTGCACTAGAGCCACATCGCGGGCCCTTGCTCCAGGCCTAGAAGAAGCTCCGCCGACGTTAACTTGCTTTTTAATGCAAGCTCAGATGGAGTTTCTTCAGCTGCATGACTGATTGATTCCTCCATCACAGCTTGACCACCAGCGTCGTGTCGCTGTCTTGTCTTGCTCTACCACGCCGACCTTGAGCGCATTGTCGTTGTTGTCCTCGGGATGCCGCTTTTTGAGGCGTAGGTATGCGCTATCTACGCTCCACGCCATCTTCCCGAATCTGGAGTACAGACTGTCCTCGGCCTCTTTACTGATTTACAGGACCATGTGCTGTCCCTTGCCATCGGGTTTAGCGACATAGATTACCTGTCAGTCAGCGGTAGGCACGTACGGATTCTGCCACCTTAGAAGTCTTAGTGCTTGTTTCTTAGGGACAACCTTAGAGAAGAGTACGTTCGCCTTGGGTACGGACGGAATCAGTATTCTGTCCATTACCTCTGACTCTACAGATACTTTACAACTTAGCCACAAACCGGTGCTTTCACACAAAAAATTCATTTGAACATCATTATGTTATTTAAACGATAAAGTATTAATATAATATAAATATAATAATAATAATAATTAAAACTAAAAGACTAGTTTACAAAGAAACAGACTGACGAAACTTTGCTGAGTTACGCAACTCATTAAAATACTGCAAATCAATACTTAATTATTATTTTTTTTTATTTATAGAATAAAATTCGTTGGATGAGTCCCAAAGCACCTCCAAATCGTTTACGGCAAGGTATCCCAAAGCTCATGCCAGAATTAATTGATCTTGTTCTGCCAAACTACTTATCGTATGCGCAACGATTATCTGAGAAAGACACCATATTAGAGTTTTTAAAGGATCTTAATAAGGTAAGGTTTTTAAACATTGTGACTTCTAAAATAGTTTGTTTTAGTAGGATCAAATTAATAGCTGACCTATGCGTAAAATTAAATAAGTTCAGAAATAAGAAACTTTAAATATAGAATAGAAAAATGAAACAAATTTAAACATTTAAGGATAATTTTGTGATTATGTTGGGATCGTAAATGAAATACTATTCTGGACCCTGTATTTCTTCAATATGCACTCTTATAATTTTTCACGATTTCTGGCAATAGTTCGAAAGCTCCAACTATCTATTACAATCTATATTTTGTGACTATCGTCTTTCCACAGGCTGAGTTGGTATCAGTGTGATGTTTTACAGTTACTGTATAAGGATAACCAATCGTTGCTGATTGCATCAGGTGTCGCCCAAAAATATCGTGTTATTTTGATGCTCTCTTTTAGCACTTAAATTGACATGACTGAGAATTACCTGGAAATAATCTATTGGTGAATAGATCGTTGCAAGAACGAGTTCGGCGCTGAAAAACGTGCTACTCTAGGGCAACTTGGTCAAACGCGGAGAATGGCGGCCGACTCAGTCCATGTTATTTGCGTTTAGCTGCTACAAACATTCTATTCGTCCAGACGAACCTGCTAACATCCTCTTTCCTTCTTATACGCTGATTTTTTTCTATAATTTTAATTTATCAGTTTATTTGCTTGTAGTATTTTTTACTGCCATAGACAGAAGCTCGCAAAGAAGTCTGTAAAATATCTATTCTGAGTCTTCTAATAATCTTTTAAGTAATAACGATAGAAAGAGTTTTGCAAGTTTTGTTTCGTGCTCTTAAAATATGTCTCACCGCTACCTTTTAGGCCTGACTTAGAGCCAATTACGTGCATGGCCTAGGTTTTATGCTAGCAACTGTATAGCTATTTCAAGAACCTTCCAATTCTATTATCAGCAGACTTTGCTCACGATCTTGCCTTGCGAACGCCGTGTCACTCTTTCGAATCTTTAAACTTGTTGAATATTCAATCGAGTCAAACAACGAAAAACAGCAAAGCCCATAAAACCAAAGTCGTTTCTTCTGTGTGCTTTATACCCTGTTTTTGACAAAAATAGTAAGATTTTAACAAAAACAACAAAAACCATATTGACCGCGGTTTATGAAAATTGGGAAAATTCTTTCGCTAGCAGTTGTATTTATAATTGTCAAGTCCCACAACTAACTACAAAACTAGAATATATTGTATGCAATTTAGATCATTTACTTTTAGAAAATACAATGTTCAAATATTTTTGTATTTATTTTTAGCTTCAAGTTGAACAATCACGCCGAGGCTTTTGGGACAGCTCTGTCTTGTATAATATATCCAGTTTGCAGGCTGTGTATCCAGTTGTAAGTAACAAGTGTTTTCTAAAATTTAAAATTATGAGTGTTATTAATGCTTATACTTGGGCATCCAGCTTAAATGTACTTTGACGACAGTTATTTTAAGAGACTGAGTGCGAGATCGGGAGATCGGAAGCCGGAATCCTGCTAAAATTTATTCAATATTGACAAAAAAAAACATTGTATAAATAACATAAGCATGAAAGAATGTCCTAATTGAGAGTGTCAGACTAGAAGATAGCCTGAAGCAAGCTACGAGCTGTCGTTACATACATTTCAACCCTCTTACATGCATAAATATATTTATTTAAAATAAACCATATATACACACAAATAGAGCTGCAAGCTGCTCACTTTCCTTACCGGCTGTGCTTAGCTCCTGAAAAATAAATTCTAAAAAACCTTTTGAATTAATCGTATGATCGCCTGATCTTTACGAAATTTTCAGGACGCAAGGCTGTAACTAACTTGGTGTTACTCGTTTACAAAGTGAAAAGAGTATATTGCGTTTGTTCAATGTCCGTCTTGCTGTCCGTCCGTCTGTCGGTCCGACTTGAAATTTTAAATATATACGCGTGTATACCCGTGTTAGGCAACGTGTTGAGGCTTTTGGGGTGCACCTATTGTGGGCGTAGCAATTCGCTTAAATCTATTTACCTCCCTCAGTTTTAAAGCTTAAAGCATACAGATCTCCAAGCATCTAATTTATTACGCATGTGCTTTATTTTTAAGGTCTTTCATGCTGTCCGTCCGTTTGTCCGTATGAATGCAACTTTTTTCGGCGCTATTAAAACTAGAGATTCGAAACTTGGATATATACTTGTAGTTATCTGTTCCAGACAAAGCGTTAAGCATTTTTTTCCGGCCGCGCCACCTCCCTCCCCTGTAATCGCAAAAATCTATATAACTGAAAGCACAAATCGGTAGCACTTGAATACTTCCCACAATTGTAAAGCTAATAGCTACCAACTTTTTCATATAGATTGCTGGTGACTTCCCCCAAAAATTGAGACCTTAATATCCCCGCCAAGCCCACTAGAAGGCCCTCACCCACCCCGTTCCACAAATCGCAAAAGCTTATATCTTACACAGTTTTAGAGCTAGATTCCCCAAATTTAGATGGTATCTTATTGGTCACCCCCCTTTAAAGATCGTGGAAGCAACTTTCAGCCATGCCCACTCCCGCTCCCGCAAATCGTGAAAATCTATATCTCCCGCAGTTTTAGAGCTAGAGTCCAAAAATTTGAAAGGTAGATTACTTTAAAGACCTTTAAAAACAATTTCACTGGGGTCGTGGCATTTCGATAAAATCGATGTGTCTCTGTTTAAAGAAAAGTTAGAGAAATACATTACTAATGACCTCTTCTGAAGATCGCACAAAAAATTTTTTTGTTTGTTTTTTTGTTCCTGTAAAGAACGCACAAAAAGTGGTTTGAATTCGAAATCGATATTTTTCCTTCGGTTTTAAAGCTAGCTACATAATTTTCAGATAGATTACTAATGACCTCCTCTAAATATCGCAAAAAGCGTTCGCGAATCGCAAAAAATCGATCAAATCAATATATCTTGGGGCGGGAAGCTGCGAAAATCCATATCTCCCGCAATCTTAGAGCTAGAGTCACCAAATTTAGTAAGCAGTTTTGTGATGACCTCCTCTAATAGAGCCGAAAACTTTCGACTACGCCCACTTTCCCCTTCACAAAATACCAAAAATCTACATTTTTCAGAATAACATTAATAATTAGGACCGTGACGAGTATTGCGCTGTCGGTTACGCCCTAATGGAACGATCTTACTTGTTTCTTTTTATGATTTTTATGGCTTTGTGCAAATCTATGTAATAGGCAGAAGGTCTCCGACCGCATAAATTTAATATATTCTTGATTATCAGCGAGTTGATGTAGCCATGTCTGCCTGTCTGTCTGCTAGGAGCTAGAGAGCAGAACTTGGACTTTTTAAGTTCGTGTATACCATATGCTGATCAAGATGATTTACATGTGATGCCTGGCGGGCTACCAGACTCGGGTTTGGATCGTCGCTGTGTCAATGGAGTTTTCTTGCCGTTTGTTTTTTATTTTTCTTTTTAAAACTTAACAGACTTTCTGGTCCAAGTTCAACGCAAAGCTAAGACATCGGCAATTTGAAATACATATTCTGCAGCAACGAAATGGGGAACAATTGGTATTTGGCATGCACACTCTCAAAAATCTTTCGCAGATAAACTGCAACCAACATTTGTGCATTCCTATTTTGTGAAAATCGTCCGAGAAAATTTACAACTACGGCATACTAAAATTTGCTTGCAAATATTAAAAGCGATCGCGAAGCGCAAACATTAATTTTTATTTTTATTTATTTTTATTTTATTTACTAACTGCGGCTATGGTGTCGTGTGTATGAATGCAGAGGGGTTTAAATAAATGCATGTAACGGCAGCTCGCCGCTGGGTTCAGGGTATCTCCTAGTCGGGCATTCCCGACTTGAGCCATCTTGCTTGTTTTTGTTTGTTTATACTAGTTTATTATTTTTATGTGCACACAATATGCAAGGGTACATGTTCTAGTTGTTTTCACACGGTGAATGAGTATTCCGCTGTCAGTTACCTCACCCGAATGCAACGTTCTCTCTTGTTATACACAGTACCCATTAAAAAAGTGTAAAAAGGGTGTAATGGTTTTGTGTAAATGTGTGTAACAGGCAGAAGGAGGCATGTCCGACCCCATAAGGTATTTATATTCCTGGTCAGGAGCAATAGCTGAGTCGATGTAGCCGTGTCCGTCTGTCAAGTTTTTCAATTGATCGATAACTCGCTGCGTTTTCTTACACAATCCGCTATAAAATGGTCGGGGGTTCCCGACTAGGAGATACCCTGAACCCAGCGGCGAGCTGTTAAATACATTTAAACACTTTTCCATTCATACACACATTCACGAAGTCACACATACACACACACACAAACGCACGAACTAATCTGCGCACTTTACACATCAGCTGCGCTTGGCCCCACCATAGAAAATAAAATCTTGAATGACTTCTAAACTAAGAGTATGATCGGTATGTCTGTTTAGTGTTTAATAAGAACATCCAAATCTATGTACAAACCAAAGCGCAAGTCTGTGGTATTTGATTTTCGTTTTTTTTTTATATGGGTGACGAATGGGGGGAGGTATCCAAAATCCGAATTATTCATAATCTGCGTATCCTTTCCGAGCACATAATAAACTAAATTTGATGGTGCTGCTCTTATAGTCTCCGAGATATGCCACGAAAAACCAAGTCCTAAAATCGATTTTTATCGAAAATAATGAAACGGAGCAAGATATCGAAAAAAATGATAAACTTGTACTGCGTATGGATTAGGAGAATTTATAGTTGTTTAGCTTGGGTTTTTAGCTTTTGTAGTTTCCGAGATCGCTGCGTTCATATAGACGGACAGACGGACATGGCTAAATCTACTAGGCTAAATCTGCCTGTTACATACATTTCCACAAAACCATTATACCATTTTTAACCATTTTCAATGGGTTCAGGGTATAATAAAGCGATTTAAACAAAGAATAAAGTTGTTGCATGACAAGTCAGAAATGAGCTCAACATGAACAGCCTTTGACCAAAAGCAGACAAATACTGCCATGAACGTCTTATAAGGACTTTTATTTCGTGTGCGATAAGAAGTAAGAAATTGACTACAGAGGTCGACTCCTGAGACACGAAATGGTCGTTTGGCGAGGATCCGATCCGCTGGAAGCGCGTTCATGATTTTGTTCACTAACCGCGGCTTATAGTAGAGGCAATGTATGCAGCGTCTGACCACCTTTCGTGCTACTTCTCGTGCATTCACAATCCATACTTGCTGACGAAGTAAACCAATTAAAACTTTCGATTTAGCATGAAGATGTTGTCGGTGTAGATGCTCGACAAATCTGAATGTGAAACTATGCCTTTCTGGAATTAAAAGAGGAAATTTTGCATAAAATAGTACCGGTGCCTTCGCTAGTATGCCAGAAACACGCCTAACTGTTACTGTTCGCCAACCAAAACTAACATCTGCGAGAAAATGGCTAAGCTTCTGAAATGCAGGTGGAAGAACCTTGTTAGCCTTCAGTAGGCTGATTTCTTTGCTATAAGTTTCTCGCTGAATACCGAAAACGATAAAAATGAATGTCTGTCTCAATTCAATAGCTGATGTGTGAAGCAAGTCGTAGACAGTATAATTGAAATTTGCCTTTACTCTGTTAAAGACTCGCAACACGTAAGCAATGACTCGCAAGGTACTACGGTACGAGGAGCATTTATTGATTATGTTGCCAATTAAGCTTCCATCGATGAGCTGCTCATTCTTATTTCCCTCTGTACCAGTGTGATGCTTCGAAAGACAAAAATTTTGGTCCAGTAAACCAAATAGTTCCATGGAGATCACTAGCTTGACATCCTCTACATACTAGGTCCGCTGGGTTATCCTTCCTGAAAAATTGTCTCCATGTTACATTAGCTGCGATCGCTTGCATTTCCGATATGCGATTATACGAGATACAAGTCCAAGTAGATAAAATAGACGGGCAGTAACAGATACTACTGTTCGTTTAGTGGTAACACGATTAACTGGCAAATCATAGCGAAAACAAAAAATATCCTGTTTTCGCTGCCATGATATGCCAAGAGCTTGGTAATATCTTTGCTATCGACCTTGAAGTGAAATTTCGAAGCCTCTCCAGAAAGGCTAGTATTCCATTAAGCAAGCTCCAATCCGCTTTTGAGAGTGCAGTGGTAGCCTCTGTAGTCTTCATTTGCAGCTGTTCAACAGTATCGGCTCCGGTGAGAAGGTCATCAACATACATTTCTTCTTTTAGAACAGCACATCCAACAGGTAATTGTTCCTTATAGCGGTCTGCTGTAAAGTTCAAGCTGCGAATGGCTAGGAATGGGGCAGACGACATGCCGTATGTCGTTGTGTTTAAATGGAAAATTTGCAATGGTTGATTAGGTGTTGGTTTCGATCTTGTGGATCAATAAGATACTGCCTATACATTTTCGATATATCGGCTGTAATTGCTTGGAGAAATAGGCGAAAAGAAAGCAATGTCAATATAAGACCTTGTTGAAAAGTCGGCCCAACAAATAAGAGTTCGTAAAATGAACAATGTGATGATGTCTTAGAAGACGCGTGAAAGACAACGTGAAGTTTCGTAGTTTCGCTTTGAAGTTTCAGAACGCCATGATGGATGATAACATAATGTGGGTTCTTGGGATCGAAATTGGTTATGGGTTCCATGTGATTTAATTCCAAATATTCATTTATAAAGTTTGTATACATTTCCTTAAGCAGAGGCTGACGTTCTAAACGTCGTTCAAGCTGAAGAAACCTGCTTTTAGCTATTTCAATAGATTCCTCAAGTTTCTCAGATGAGTCTTTAAATAGTAAGCGAACCGGTACGCGCCCTGACTGAAGGAATTCTGTGTTTGCCTGGAAGTGATTTTCACACTCCTGCTCTTCCTTTGTGTAGATTTGATTTCGATCATAGGGCACATCTCTCAACTCTTCAATCTGCCGGAACCTTTTCAAGCTGTCATTTAAAGTAAAGGTCCGTGCCATATTGCAAGAATAAATGCTTGAATGGAGTGTTTCATGAATTTTCCCACCTACAATACAACCAAGCGAAGTGTTATCAGACATAGTAAACCGGGTCATAGAATGATTTTGCCTTCTGTTATTAAGTCAAAAAACTCCTGTGTACTTATAAGTAGTTCTATCCGTTATGGCTTAAAGAATAGAGGATCTGCTAGCTCAAAACCTTATGGAATAGTCCAGCCAGATACATCAATGCAACGCTCAGGCTGACTAAAGGAAATATGGGCTAGGAAATCATGTGGGCTCGTATTTCACCTATTCCAGATTTTTTTCATAATTCTGCCTTTGATATGGTAGCTGAAGTCATTTGGCAAGTACCTCGAAAATGAGATTAATTTCTGAACCCGAATCTAGCAATGCTCGGGCAGGTTTGGAAATGCCAAATTTATCTCGAATTAAAACAATTGCTGTGGGAATTAGTGCTCGCCATGAGTGGCGAAATCATCGAAATTCAATGAATAGCTTCGTGGTTGGGCTGCTTGGGTACTTGCGAAGATGAAGGTGCTGCTTGCTCCGAAGGAGAGACTCGATGTACGGTTTTGTGATGTAGTCCTTGGCAGATGCGGCATCGAGATTTGTTTGAACATTTGGCCACCATGTGGCCTTTACGCAGACAGTTGATACAAAGAGATGTTTGTTTGACAAATGCATTTTTCTCAGCAAAAGGGAGTGATGTGAAGGATGGACAACTAGCGAGGTTATGATCAGTAGCTATGTATTTGGGGCAACTACTTTGGAAAATAACAAACGATATTTTGCTTTGATTTGGCTTGTCTTTCAAAGCTGTTTTTTCATGAGATGGATGTTTTAAGCTGGTCTCTAAAAACTGACAATGGCAACTGAGTGTTCCATAGCACGCATCTCAGGCTGGCAGTCTTTCAAACTCTTGGACTCGATCATATGCCAGCTTTGTGTCGGAATCCACCTTTAATAAAACCAGATGTATTAATATGGCATTCATAAAATCAGCTTCAGTTCCTAATGACATTAAAGAACCACGTAATGCAACAACAGTATCAAAGATTGTGCGAAGAGGGGCCGGATCAGCTATGTGCTCTACAAAAATAACAACCTTCTTATCGTACCGTTCTTTCAATTGGTTCATAGCTTTTGGATAGTTCTCTTCAGACTATTGTAAGGGTGTAACAACACTAACTCCTTCTCTATTACTTGGATAGAGAAAATGCTTATGTACAGATACATTAGATCTTCACTGGACGCGACCACTGTCCGCAACCGAGCGGTCAAAGGGTGTCCACAGGGCGGGGTCCTGCCTCCACTTCTTTGGTCCCTAGTGATAGATGAACCAGTGCATGAAACTATCGGAGTTGGGCATCGATATCATAGGGTAGGCAGATGACCTGGGAATAATAGTCTCCGGAAAGTTCGGCCTAACCATCACCGAAGTGAGGCAAACGGCTCGCAAACAGAAGGCGACTATCGTTCCCTTTACGAAACGATACAACATCTCTACATCAGTGGGACACTCGTCGAGCTTTCCAGTGAGGAGATATATGTCGGTGTAAATCTGGATAAGATACTTAACTGGCACTCGCACTTAAGTAAAACGTTGACCAAAGGTGCTTATGCCATGTGGGCAAGTTCTTGGCTCTTCGGGGTTGCGACTCCCAAGCCATCAGATGGCTGTACAGTATGATGTTGTCACTTACGCTGCCCTCGACTGGTGGCCAAAGGTCCAGCAAGCCACCGCCATATAAAAATACAGCAAACTTCAGCGGCTCATCTGCCTAGAAACTAAACTATCAAATGGGTTGCTAGCAGCAGATATAGGTCATGCTAGTCTGCTAGATCATCAACACTACCATCAACCGTATTTTTTTTTTTAATTTATCGCTGACTTAGATTAGGCTATCGCCAATCTAATGAAGCCTTTGTATAAATTATTTTACTTTCCGTGCATTTATGTTCTTTTCCTAAAATTTGGAAAAAATCATTTATTATTTCTCTACATAAAAAAGAAAGCAATGTTCAGAACTCTAGAGGTATTTCTAAGTTGTCTGCTATAAATGATGTTATTTACACCGACTTCAGTAAGGATTTTGCTTCTGTTTAGTTAATCTTTTTGGATATCGAAATAACTTAATTCCTTGGGTCTCCAATTATTAAACTCTGGCAACTCAAACCGTTTCTTTTAAAGTCTTTGTCTCTAAGCCTGTTAATGTCACTTCCGGAATACCACAAGGAAGTCACCTTGGTCCGTTGTTATTCACATTGTTCATAAATGACCTTTTTTCTGTGATTCGTAACTCTCGGGTGCTGATGTATGCCGATGATGTAAAACTTTTCCTGTCGTCTTTTAATTTTATATCTGGGCAAAGGTTACGATCCGATCTTGACAGTTTTGATACCTGGTATCAAGAAAATATATTAAATCTTAATTGCAGTAAGTGTAAGTTAAGTAAATTATAGTTGGAAAGCTAAAGTTAGTTCGATATGTAAATATGTATATAAATTTATTTAGCATTGTCTGCCGACAAGAAGAAGATAGCATACACCTGCATACGAAACCAATAAGAACGTTGCCGTCGGGTGTAACTGATATTGGATTACTCGTTCACTGTGTAATAATAACTAAAAAATGTACCCTAGCACTATGTGTATTAATAATAATAATATATAAGTATAAAATACCAAAAATTTCAGGTCTCTAACTTCAATAGCGTTCATACGGACAGACGGACAGACAGCATGACGGACATTGCACAAATCCAATATAGTTTCACTTCATGAACGAGTATTAAAACAGTGGGCGCAATTAAATCAAACAATAATAATGCGTTACGTTAAACTGCACAACTGGCTATTGACTTTATAATCATACAACGCCTAACATACTCCCCCGTTGGAAGCCTGCCTTTCAACAGCACCTTTAAGGGGCGGCAGACACAGCTATGGTCGAATGAAAGAACTGTGGGGCCCACAGTACGGTAGAAATTTTGTTTGGCTGTCTTAACCGCTGTCTCCCAAAGACCACCGGAGTGCGGGGAGCGCGCTGCAATAAACCGCCAGTCAATGGTTTCGGCCAGGCAGAAATCTAAAAGAGCTTTCTGAGGACTGTTGCATAGGAACAATCGCTTCATTTCAAGCAACTCGCGCACCCACAAATTGGTTGCGTTTTCCGAAAAAATATGTCGCGGCTTTCGTCTGGACCATAGACAGTGCTTAAATACAATCGTTGACAGTTGCTTGATCAGTTCTAGAAGAAGACGTCAGAAGTCTACGCGTGTGATTTCGCAGACATGAGCTCCGTTTAAGTGCTGCACGGCAAATCCGCCATAATGTGCTCGACTAATTGGGGCTAGGCCCGAAAGCACCTGATGTATCTGTTTACGGCGTTGTTGACTGTATTCCTCCCTTATAGGCCGATACTGAGCTCGAATAAGTGCCAGTAGCGCTCGAGGTCCAGTGTGGAGATTACGTTCATGAAATTCAGTAATAATAGCTAGCGTTACTGGATGTTTTCTAGGTAAGATGATTGGCTGGCGGCCATCAAAATCTAATCTAATCTAATCATCCATGCGAAGAAGTCCAAATTAATCCAAAAAAGGGTGATGTTAAGCTAGCGAACTAGATTATCCCATTATTGAGTCCATAGACAAAAGCTGAGTGCTGCTGGGAATATCAGAAACCTTGAGCCCCGTGCACCGAATTCTCTTAGAAAATTTGTACACGTCAGAATTTGCATACTTGGAAGTTGAGATTCAGTGATTTGACAAGCAGCACATATCGACGTATCTCAAGTGTCGGTTTCCCAGACAAAATGCTGGTGGGCCACTCGTCCTTCACAAATTAGAGCAGGCCCATGAGCCCATTGAAAGCCCATTGAAAGTACGTCTGCTGGGTTTAAAGCTGTAGGCTCGTAACGCCATGCCATTGAGTTCGTCAGCTCCTGAATTCTTTTTGTTACAAAGACATTAAATCTTGAAGGCTTGTCCCTTATCCAGGAAAGCGCAACAGCAGAGTCACACCAGCAATAGTACGACCCTTTAAAAACCTCCAAGTCAACGATTTCAGTCATGATTATTAATTAATTATTTTATTAATGGTAAGCCACTTGATCAGATTGAATCGGTTGATGGGTATCATTTTAGATCAAACAAAAACACCTCTACACGAGGCAACGATCTAGGGGCGAACGCACATTCCAACCCCAAAATTTCTGATATAAAATTTGGTGACGAAGGATATTAAATTGAATATATGATCAACTCCAACCTATAAAAAACAAGTAAGATGGCTCTAGTCGTGTTCCCCCGAATAGGAGATACCCTAAGAACAGCGGCGAGCTGTCGTTACATACATTTAAAGCTCTTTGCATTCATACACACATTTACAAAGTCACACATCCACCCACACTTTACACATTGGCTGTAGCCGAAAAGTTTAGGTTTGTAGTTTTTGTAGTTTCCGAGATCGCTGCGTTCATATAGACGGACAGGCGGACGGACGGACAGATGAACAGACGGCCATGGCTAAATCAACTCAGCTCGTCGTCCTGAGCAAAAATAGATATACTTTATGGGATCGGAGATGTTTCCTTCTACCTGTTCCATATATTTGCAGAAAGCCATTATACCATTTATACCCATTTTCAATGGGTTCAGGGTATAAATAGTAGGGCATTCGGCACATCGCAAAAAGCTATTTTTGCTGGATTACTATTTTTTTAATAATTAATCGTTACCTGGTGTAAAGGCGTTTGTTTGATATGAGAAATTTTTCGGATTACTCTCAGTGTGACTTTGATATTTACTAATATACCCCATTACCATGATCAAGGGTGGGTCACATATAACTTTGAACAACCATGAGAGAATAACGCGTGCTATAACTTGTATTTTTCACAATTTTTCACTAAGAATTTATAATGTGTAAACCTGGTTTCTCCAGGCGGTCCCAGGTATGATTGTGGATCATCGAGTCTCTACTGGAACAGGTCCATAAAGGAGCTGTATTTACCCTCCTTACTAGTTGTCTCCCCACGAGGTCACTCGCTAGCCGGTTGAAGTGTCGCTGGAGGCGCCCGTTGTGTCTACTAGCAAAATTTTCGACCTGGCTGTCTACTGTCTGGATATTAAGACCATTGTGTAGGGCAGAGTTTCTCATATACCATTCTGCGCCAGTCATTTGGCGCAAAACCAGGTTTTGGAAAGATTGAATGCGTCGTCGACTGGTCCGCGACGTAATGCCCCAGGTCTGGATACCATTCCTCCATGTCGGCGCAATCACAATATTATATACCGTTCGTTTACAACAGAGCGGGAGTGGGCTATTGGGATGTAGCATCCAGCTGGTCTTGGCCAACTTAAGGCGGCACTTCTTCAGTATTTTTGATCTCGAAAGCAGAGCCTTCTGTCTTAAAGCCGAGATATTTGCCAACTATCTACACTGCCGGGTCCTCATCACGCCTCAGGGTGAAGTTGACCGCCTGGCAATTCGAAGCATTTAGCTCTATGTTCCACCTGCGAGCCCTGGGCCCCGTCAACGGCTTCAGATTCGCAGCGGACAGAGTGGAATATAGCCACGTCATCCGCAAATGTAGCCATCTGGAATTTACCAGGAGTAACAATTCCGTTCAGGTCGTCTGGGGTGAGGATGTGCGCAGTGTACAAGTTGTATAAGAAGGGGCCCAAACCGCTGCTTTGTGGGACGTCCGTTTTGATACTCCGAGGAGGAGAGATCGCTGCCCTCACCTTAACTTCGAACTTTCGCTCCAATAAATAAGAGCGCAGGAGTAAGAAAAAGGGTGCCGGCAGGCTAATCTTGATTTTTTTATGCAATCCTTTAGTCCAGACGCGGTCAACGGCCTGCTTCACGTCAACAAAAACACAATAGCTGTACTCTTTGTCGTCATATTCCTTGAGGATGTGGTTAATCACCCGGTCAGGAAGAATGGCTGCACGATCCATAAGCCTTACAAGTCTGGCGACAAACAGTCTTTTCCAGTGTCTTTTCGACAATGATGACAAGAGGCCGATAGGATTCCGGGTCATATTCTGGCTTGTCCTTAGAATGGCGTTGAAGATGACAGTTATAAAAATGAAAGCGCGAAGGGTGCAGTGACAGATTCCATCATGACCCGGGGCCTTGGGTCTTGGCAGGGCTCTAACTGCGTTAATCACCTCCTTAACGCGGATGGGATTAATGGGTGTAGACATCTGCAGTGGAGTCTTCAGTGCTCGAGTTTTCATTAAGCTCATCCGGTTTAGCCAGGGCGACGGGTGTAAACCGATCCTCTAGGTGGCTGGCGAAGGTATCGGCTTGCTATCAGAGAGGCAGTAACTGTTGCCAGGGCAAAGAAGCGGAACGCAGCCCTTATAGTTAGCTGGGTGGTTGCCTCCACAGTGACGGCATGTTGCTGGACATTCTCTGGGTCTAGTGCAATCGGCAGACCGCGTTTGATGCAATTGTGTTGCTTTCGGCAGTAAATGACCGTGTGCACGTATTCTTGACATCTATGGCATTGCGCCACGTCCTGGTTTCGTCGAGCAGCTTCCACCTTGAAAACTTGCTTGCAAATTATTTTGATAGTAACAGCGTCCTTGTTGTTGGCAGCTGGCACCGAGTTAACAAACTGGATGTTCATTCGCTCTTTAGAGATCTGCTGGTCGGGTTGTGCATAAGCTCGCGATTGAGCGTGGAATGGTGAAGGCCTTTAATTGAGTCTCGTAGTTTTACCCATGTTGGATTTTATAACCAGGCTATCTACATCTACGAACTGTGACAGCACTAGTCACACGTCATGAATGTTGCAGATACCGTTAAGGACTATGGGGGCGGCTTCTTTTCACCAGAGGGAGTTTTGTTTTTAGCCGTTTGATCAGGCGATCAGGAGATAGTTCTGCCGTTGGCAGTAGCATTAGGCATTAAGGGAGCCAAGTTCCATGTGTCGCGTTTGTTCGCAGGGTTTGCTGAGTCGTCTTGCGGGTCGTCATCATCAGGTGGGGCCAGAAGGGCATATTTGGCGTTGTCAAAGTGGTTCAGTGCATGTTTGTGGACCGAGCTGACGCCAGCCATTTTCTGCTTACTGTGCGTGTCAGGCGACGATTGTGTCCACCACGTTGAGCTTGCCAGTTTTCCTGATCTGCGATTCAATCAGACGGGCTGCAGCAGTGTTGATCGCAGATTTAACGTTATCAGTGGTATCAAGGCTCCTTAGAGATATGTTGGACTCATCACTTGAGGCGCTCGGCTCAAGCTGACGTCTCATATCCACGTCGGCGCCGGCTGTAGGACTAGGCCGCTTTCACTATGTCGCCAGCTGCATTGGTCTTCAGTTTCTTCTTTCAGGAAATCATCCCAAAGACTCTTCTTGGGGGTCATGCCCTCATCGTCATCCGTCATGATGTTGCTGCCTTACAGCTCTTCAGCTATGCTGCGGTTTCTTATCCAACTGATTTGTTTAAATTTTTATTGGATTTCAACTTTTGGTGAACCTTCTCAATCAGCTGTTCTATACAAATAAAAAAATACAGATGTTCAAAGTGAAATCAGTTCCGAAGCAGATTTAATATATATTTAATAAATGAAATATCCAGATTTAATGTATTTATAATAAATGAAATATCCAAAAAGAATTTTAAACTTTATTTGAGGGTATAACCCTGAACCCATTGAAAATTTTTAAAAAGGGTATAACAGCAGAAGGACCCTATAAAATTTATATATTCTTGATCAGCACGACGAACTGAGTTGAATTAGCCATGTCCGCCTGTCCGTCCGTCCGTCTGTCCACCCGTCTGTCCGTCTGTATGAACGCAACGATCTCGGAAACTACAAAAGCTAGAAACCTAAACTAAACGACTATAGATTATCCTAATCCATACGCAGTACAAGTTTTTCAATTTTTTTCAATATCTTGCTCCGTTGTATTATAATCGATAAAAATCGATTTTAAGACTTGGTTTTCTTGGCATATCATATGGCGTATCAGCCATCAAATTTAGTTTATTATGTACTCGTAAAGGATACGCAGATTTCGGATTTTGGATACCTCCCCCCATTCGCCCCCCATATCAAAAAATCAAAATACTACAGACTTGCGCTTTGGTTTGTACATAGGTTTGGATGCTCTTATTAAGCACTGAAAATTTCATAACGGTCATACTCTTAGCTTAGAAGTTATCCAAGAATTAATTTTCCATAGTGGGGCCAAGTGCACCTGATGTGTAAAGTACGAAGCTTACTGCGTGCGTTTGTGTGTGTGTGACTTTGTGAATGTGTGTATGAATACAAACAGCTTTATATGTATGTAATGACAGCTCGCCGCTGGGTTCAGGGTATCTCCTAGTCGGGGGCACCCGACTAGAGCCATCTTACTTGTTAATTTAAGATTTATAATTCAATTTCAACGTTTTGCAGCACAGCCTCAAGTCAAAGTCAGCTCTAGGGGTCAAATTTCAAACAGCAGATATTTGACGAAATCAAAATCCGCTTCGCCAACTGATTTGAATTTTTTAAAAGTGAATTAAAATCAGTTGCCGCAGTCCCCAAATACACTTATGCGCAAAGAAACAGTTCAATTCATTTAAACAAAATCTTGACGCATTGTCAACATATAAATACAATAAAAACTGACTGGCAGCGCTTGTTATTTTAGCAACGCAAACGTATGAAGGTCTAATGTAAGAGCAGGTACACTAAACATAGAATATCTTGCAAAAACGAACAGCGCATAGACAGCGTTTGTTGGAAGCGGCGTTGGTCAGCAGCGGCCGTTTGATCAATTCCCGTTGGCATGTGTTGTGCTTATGCACGTTAGGCATTAACTCTTCTAACTTTAGTTTCTGTTTGACCTCAAGCGGTTATCAGAAGTACGGTATGTTACTTATTTATAGATGTGGAGTGTTTGTTATGAACGTATTTGTTTTGTTATTATTGTTGAAATTTGTTAGGGAAATCGGAGTCATTTGCAAAGTTACGGTATTCTTCATCCGTTGACATAGGTATAGACCTTCACTGCAGACAATGATCAACAAGAATAGTGTGATGAGCGTGATTGTATTTATTGATGATTATGTTTTAAGATGTTGCAATTGTCCTGTAATATTTATATGCAAAATTTCCAAAGCTTCCAGGGATAGTATTTTAAGACGTTCGGCCTCCACTGGTGTCATGTGGATGATTGGCACTCCTGGTTTTAAAATTGTTGCTTCTACGTTGCCATATTTCTTGCCGTTTATGATATCGGTGTCGTTCCAGAAGTGAATCTACTATATGCCCTCTATTTGATTATAGGTCTCACTCCACCTTGCTATGCCACTTTGATTTCTGGTATATGGTCAGCTAAGTTGGGGATACATTGGGTCTTATTTAGATTAAAAATTTTATTCTTATTGCATATCTTAATATGATAAATGTTTTACAATAGTTTGGTATTTGATATGATTCTTCGTTGGTCAGGAAAATTTCATTTTCTTTTATGAATAATATTATTATATTTTTTTTTACTGTTTTTAACAATATATTTTGAAAATTGCTCATTCTCAAATTCGAACATTTTCTTAACTGAAAGTTAACTATTATAGAAAATTTTGCTGATTTTTTCTAACTCTTGCTCATTCAAACGTATGGAATTTTTATTTTCAACCTTACCTATTGAATTGCGTATCTTATGTTAATTACCTCTTTTTTTGTAAACCCAATCTAGTTTTGCAAGCTTATGGCTATGTTGTAAAAAACTGCTTATGGAGTTTTTCAAGTCGTTGGATGTTTTAGTCAGTACGTTGAGTCTTTCTTCTAGCTGTGTATTGATAATTACATGCTGGTTGTTATTTGATATGAAGTTGTTAAGAGTTCCCTCTAGCATTGTAAAGTCGTCGAGGTCTGGACTACCAGCCACGTATTTCCAAACCGTTCCGATCCAGTTTATTGATCTAGTCTGTCCTTTATTAAATGAAGTAATTGTATGAAATTTGGTGAAGGTTTGTGTGATTTCATGATGTAGAGTGTGATAATCGTTGACGTTTGTAATTTCCCAATTCCCTTGTCGAGTGTAATGGTCTACGCATCAGTATAGTTGGTTAGTTCCACGAATCCGTACGTAGTCGTTAGGCTCATTATAATGAGCATTCTGAAAATGAATTTTAGTTTTTTATGTTGTTTGGTCAAAATTCGGTCGTCGTACATCTGTCTTTACAATTTCGCTTTGGAATCTTGCTGTTAATTTTTATCCCAACTTTGGGTTTCTTTTTTATGAATATTTTGTGTCCTGGTATGTAAGTTTTTATCCGTTTTCTGGTCGTCAGCTAGCTTGTGTAATACGCGCCGTATCTGCATACACTGTTAGAAGTGCGACTATACTCTCTTAGTTAGTATGTGGACTCTGGATACCTGTCGCCATCCAGTTTCCAGGTTTCCAGTTTCCATCCAGGCTTCAACCTGCACTGTTGGGCCTATCTTTGGAACCGCAGCTGTAGGACTGCCGGCCTCCACCCTCATAAGCGGTGATGTTGGTCACCAAGGGGAGCATCCGGAAAGACCACCAACTTCCTTCCTGCCTGTCTGATATGACAACAACAAGTGTGTGAGGGCGAACTTTACCCATATCAAGGCGTGCAGTTCGCTCGAAGTTGAGCTGTTAGAGGAAAGCCAGTTCCCCCGGGAATGATTTCAGCACCAGCCAATGGAGGGTAGTGCAGCGGGCCAGGAGTGGCGCCATGCTGTGACGGTAAGGCAACAGTCGCGGTGCCGGCTGCTGCTGCCCCAACAACAAACACGAAACCTGGCTCGGGTCCCTCCACTGGCTTGGCTGCTGGGCATGCAAATGGTTCGACCTGTGATCAGGTTCCCTCATCTAGCAGAGACGCTGGTCTCGCTAGGAGAGTGGTCCGCGGCCGGACTTCGAGCGCATGCAAACCGGGGCCGCAGCAGCAACGACTGGCAGCTAGCAAGGCGCAAAGTACAATGAGGTACAAAGCGTCCAAGCTACCGAATGGTGTTCGTGGGAACGACTCCCGACAAGGCAAAAGGGGTTGCCTTATTTATCACTCAGTGAAGGAGAAATGAGATCAATCAATGTGCTTCAGGCGAACCTGTACCACGACAGAGGAGCGTCGGCCACCTTGTGCAGGATTTTCGACGAACAAAACATCAACCTGACTCTCCTCCAAGAATCATGCTTAATTGGTGGCCAGGTCCGAGGATTAAGTTGCGGCTCATGTAAGTTGTTATATGACCGATGGGGTGGAGAGCCTTTCGCAGCTATCCTTCTGGATAAAAGCGTGAGGCACTTCCCTCTAATAAACTTTATCTCCAGGGACATAGTGTCGTCAGCCATTGAGGTGGCTACGGCAGAAGGAACGAAGGAAATTGTAGTGGCGTCTGCATATTTCCCTGGCGACACCGACGCCACACCGCCGACGAAGGTTCAGCGGCTCGTCGACTTCTGCCGAAGGACGAAAAAACAGCTAGTCATTGGCTGTGATGCCAACGCCCATCACACTATCTGGGGTAGTAGTGATGTCAACAAAAGGGGTGAGTGCCTTCTTAAATATCTTTTGTATAGTCAATTATAAATTATAAATAAATAGAGGGTGCAAACCCACTTGTATAAACGCAATCAGGGAAGAGGTATTAGACCTCACTCTGGTTATCAAAAATTGGCGGGCTACCGATAAGGCCATTCTTTCAGAACTCCCAGGCCAAGCGGAACTCCTTTCCAATTCTGTTAACCCAAAGAAAACAAATTGGGATGTACAAAGCCTTAGTGGCTTCGAAAGTTGACCAACTTACTGCCAGCTTTAACTCCACGAGGAAGATAGAATTGGCATCAAGACAACTTCATAATGTGTTTTTAACCTCCTACCATGATAGTGCGGCCCTAAGACCCCATCAGGCGAAACGTGGAGCGAAGGCCTGTCAAATCAAAGGAAGGTCAGGCGGCTCTAAAACAGGGCCAAGTGAAATAGAGAATAGTGGGACACATACAGATGCGCTGTGTATAAGAACATTAGACGCGCCAAACGCGATACCTGGCGCACCTACTGCGGAAGTGTGGAGACATTAGTGGGACACCCGTCGAGCTTTCCAGTGAAGTCTAATATCCCGGTGTAAAGAGACTTAACTGAAACTCGCACTTAGATAAAACGTTGGCTGTACAGTATGATGGTTATGCCTGTTGGCACTTACGGTGCCCTTGTCTGGTCGTCAAAGTTCCCGCAGGCCACCACTATACAAAAATATGTGTCATGCGTACATGTTCTATTGCAGCACTGAAGACAGTCTTAGGACTGAATCCACTGCATTTGTACATAAAGACCTTCTTTACCTGCTACCTGCTTCTTTAAGCTTTCTGAGGATTAAACTCGCAAATGGGTTGGTAGCAGCATAGGTCAATTCCTGGCTTGAGGATCTGCGACCTAACGGATTTTAAGACCACGGAACTTTTATTCGGGGCGACTCTTATGCCAGACCGTAGGGAATGGGATGATGGAAACTCTTGTAATGATCGCATAAGCCTTCAGTGGCTCACAGACAGAGCAAAAACTAATCAAGGGGTTGGTGCGGGGATCACAGGACCCAACACTAAAATCTCGATTGCAATGGGTACCTGGCCCAGTGTTTTTCAATCTAAGATCCACGCCATTGAGTCCTGCACCAGACATATCCTTAACAAGGGGATAAGAAGAGCCATCTTAGATATCTTTTCAGATAGCCAAGCAGCCATTCAAGCTCTTTCTTCATGGGGGATTACCTCGAGACACTTTGTTGGGTCCCAGGGCATTCCGGAATTTCCGGCAACAAAGTTGCAGACGGGCTAGCTTGGGCCGATTCCGCAACACCCCTTCTTGGACCTGAACACTTTTGTTGGTTAACCGGGGCCTCTGCCAAAGAGTTGATAGAGGAATGGTTAAAGAAGGAGAGGGAAATCTATTGGTCAACGAAACCGACGTTACGACAAGCTAAAGAGCTGGTCAGCCTACATAACGGTAGAAAGACCAAAAATCGTTCAAGGGCGGAAATACGGCTCTTGGTGTCCTATCTCCGGGACACCCCATAGTCAACTATCACCTCCGCAAAATGCGCCTATCCCCTAACACAGAGTGTGAACTCTGCAGAGAGGATGTCGAGATAACAAAGAACATTTTATGTGATTGCCCAGCCATTATTTAAAGTAGGAGGAAGTATCCATACAGAAAATTTGTTACTCCTGCCCAGATCAGAAATTCCTCGACAAGGGATCTCCTCTTCTTCATAAGGGAGGAATAGCGTCTCTTGTCCCTTTAGGGAGCATGACACAAAAGACCGCCCTTCAGTCGATGTGCCTTTAAAATCTGTTGTGAGACTCCTTCACAAATAATAATAATAATATGGTTTTTCAAATCCGTCATTGTTATACCCTGAACCCATTGAAAAAGGTTAAAAAGGGTTTTGTGCAAATGTATGTAACATGCAGAAGGAGGCATCTCTGACCCCATAAAGTATATATATTCTTGATCAGGATCAACAGCCGAGTCGATCTAGCCATGTCCGTCTGTCTGTCCGTCCGTCCGTATGTATGAACACGTCGATCTCGGAAACTGTAAGAGCTAGAGACTTTGCGGCTATAGACTCGTCCATGGCACGCACAGATCAAGTTTATTTCAAATGATCGATACCCCCACCGTTTTCCTAAAATCGATAAAAATCTACAACAACCTCTAATTTTGTAAGCTTCTTTAGTAGATTATGAGACCTAGAGGCACAAAATTTGGTTCAAATAAATACTTATATATACTATAGCACTAGAAAAATCTATTGCATTAAGATCGGTAATTAATTAATTAAAATCGTTTAAGAAACACAGAAGTTATTAAAGAAAACGTGTGGTAAAATTTAACAAATTTGACAATACAATGTGCAGCAATTATCGATAACCCGCCCCGTTTTCTTACAATCGATATTTATCACTTTTTTATCCGGTTTTTTGAGCATATCTCAGAAACTATAAGAGCTGAAAAATGTGTTTTCGTAAAGGATACACAGATTATGACTGTTTCGGATTTTGGACCTCCCCCCATTCGCCCCCCATATCAAAAAAAGCAAAAAAAAAAAACACAGACCTGCTCTTTGGTTTGTACATAGATTTGTATACTCTTATTAATATAATACTCGATCATACTCTTAGTTTAGAAGTTATTGAAGAATTCATTTTCCATAGTGGGGCCAAGCGCAACTGATGTGTAAAGTGCTCAGCTTGCTGCGTGCGTTTGTGTGTGTGTGACTTTGTGAATGTGTGTATGAATGCAAAGAGGTTTAAGTGTATGTAACGACAGCTCTCCGCTGGTTTCAGGGTATCTCCTAGTCGGGGACACCCGACTAGAGCCATCTTACTTGTTTTTGTTTAATTCAGTCTATATTATCCTGTATATACGGATATACGGTATACGTTTAATAGATCTTAGATCTGTTTATTAACCTCGTCTTTAACAGACATGGGGAACTGATCAAATTTAGAAAATACCGGTGAATCTGAATTGGTTCTAGTTTCTGCCTTTACATCTGTTACGTAAGTTAACATTTCTTTCAACTGATCTAAATATCTGTTTTGTTGTTCTGTTCAAGGCTGCAAACCGGGTTTGAACCGAACCGGTTAAGCCTGGAACTTTTGTTATTTTTAAATTTTGAACCGAACCCAAAATCGAACCGGTTTGAAAAAAGACAGCCGAACCTGAGGCCGAACCCGAACTGAACGGTCATTTATTTAAAAATGGTTTGGTTCATAAATTTTTATTTAATTTGAAAAATGTTTTTTTTTCTTAGTTTTTTACTTTATACACTTTTATTTTATTTATTTATACCTGCTACGTGAAAAAATAATACGCTAATATGCACACAAATATGTTCATATGTATGAACATATGTATGTACATAAATTCTGTCTGCTTTTATATTTGCTGATTTTATTTTTTGATGGAATATTTTCTCTTTTTTTCGCTCACACTGACGAAAAAACGAAGTCCAACAAAATTATTGGTAAATCTGTTGCACATCAACAAGCACACACCACATATGCATTTACATATATACATACATAGGCATGTGTGAAGCACGCGCATAACGTTTTATTAGTTTGATCACTGGCACCACAAATTTGCAAGACGCGTTTCGTTTCTGATAATTTCGTGCTTAAGAAAAAGCAGCAGGCAAACGTGCAATTTTTAAATTTTTAATAAGGCCGCCGAACCAAGGTTTGAACCAAAATCTAAAGGTTCATGAACCGAACCCAAAGCCGATACATTGGTTCGAGGCGTGAACCGAACCAACGACATTTTTTTTGTGAATGCAGCCCTGGTTCTGTTAAGTGGTCCGTTCTGGTCACAATGCTGTTTATGGCCTCATATTTGTATACCCTGGACCCATTGAAAATGGGTAATAAGGATATAATGGTTTTGTGCAAATGTATGTAACATGCAGAATGAAGCATTTCCGACCCCATAAAGTACAAATATTCTTGATCAGTATCACTAGCCGAGTCGATTTAGCCATGTCCGTCTGTCGGTCCGTATGTCAGTCCGTCTGTATGATCGCGTCGATTTCAGAGATTACAAAGGCTAGAGAGCTGAACATGGACTTTTAAGATTCGGTTATACCATAGGCAGATCAAGTTTATTTAAAATGATCAATAACTTGCCGGTTTTTTTAACCATATCTCAGAAACTATAAGAGCCAGAGCCACCAAATGTGGTTTAATGGGCTGCAATAGGCAATATATAAATGTACAATAGTACAATAAGAATGCATTTAAACCAATTTGGTTAAGAAATACAGAAGTTATTAATGAAAATGTATTTGTATATTGGCAAACCACGTGGTGGCAAGAGTACACACATACACACATATGTAAATGCAATTCATATGCGTGAGATCTTTTTCGAATTCAAAACCGATTGTTTGTGCATATGTGCCTATTTCTTAGCTCAGACTTTGACGCACACAATCAGAATGCTGCTGTAGCTCCGTGGTAGAGGTGTTGCCTGGTGCGCTATCAAACGCGAGTTTGAATTTCGCTGTGTCAACGGAGTTTTTGTACTGTTTATTTAAATTCTTATTTTATTTTATCTTTTATTAATTTTTTGAACCTAACACACTTATTGGTCCAAGTGCAACTTAATGCTGGGACATCGGCGATTTGAAATATTCTGGAGCAACAAAATGGGGAAAGTTTGGTATTTGGCATGCATACTCTCAAAACGCTTTCGCAGATTAACTGCAACTAATATTTGAAACATATAGTTTCTTATTTTAACATACTAAAAGTTGTCTGCAAATATTATTAATTTTTAACATTTCTTTGCATTTTATTTTACTAATTGCGGCTGTGGTGTCGTGGTGGTTAGTTCAATGTATGTTTTTCTTTTATTGTTATTTGGATACAATTTTTGAAGTTCGTAACTCCTTTATTCATTTTTATTTCGGCTTCCATTGTGATTAATTTTAATTATTAATTTTATTATTATTGCAATTAACAATGATTAATTTTAGAAATTGTGAGATACAGAAAATATAAAACTATACTATAAATATAAAAATCAGTTGAAAATATGATAGAATTATTTTAGGCAAGACTTTGCTTTTCACAAGATGTTTGTGTTTGTATTGTGGTGTTGGATTTATTTATTCTTTATTTGTGTGTTTGTATAATTTTATGCGCGAAGCTCGTTTTCCTTTGTCTGGTTAGAAGCAAAGTATCAAGTGTTAGAGAAAAATTGTTAAGAAAATTTTTATTTTAATTTTTTTATTTTTGTGAAAGCCAGTTGCTGGTTTTTCTCTTTTACTTTGGAGGGTCCGGGGAAATTGCAAAGTTGGTATGTTTTATACTACACTTTGTACTGTGTAATCTTTTTTAAATATTTTTACGCTTATTTATATTTGGCTTACGTTGCCTTAATTTTGTTTTTTTCTTTTTGGCAATCCTACTCGGATTTTGCTGTCCATACTCCGCGAAAGTATTCTTTGAACGGGTCGTACAGAATTTGCAGTCCATCGATGTGCAGTGAAATAATTAAATTAGCAACTGCTGCAACTCTCTTCCTGGCTAACCAAATTAATAATCAGGAGTCTCCCACTTTTTTTTAAATTTTTTTTTCGAATAAACTGCGAACCGTTTACGCGAACTTAGTAACTGTTTTGCTCTCTCGTTAACGCGTGGCTGTCCCTGCTCGGGCGCCAGTTAAATAAAGATGTTATTTCGGTACAAAAAATATTGTTTTATTTAACGATCAGAAGATCTGATCCGATAGGTTTGATTACAAGATTCAGACTAAAGACTAATTCCATGAGTGCAATGTTGCCAGTGACTGTGTGGACTGACAGCAAGAAAGAGTAAGTGTGCCGTTTGTTTTGTTAGGATGGAGCGAGATAGCGGATTTGTTTGCAACTTGCTCCGTAATACAACAGAGCATTACCCGGAGTTGCTCTCAGAGAATATATGTTTGTATATACATTTATGTGCAAATCTTGAAGCACAAATATCACAAATGCCGAAAATTGATATTTTTCTATTTTCGGTTGCTTGTCCCTTTCGTTATGTGAAATTTGTAAAGGGTTTGCCACTGTGGCATCAAGACTTCGGATGTTTTGTAATGATTGTTAGTGACATTACTTAAAAACGGGTGTGCTGGATGAGAATGCACGCACAAGTGTGCGTATATGAATAAGTATTCATATGTGTACATGTTTATTTAATGTTGTGCTTGTGTGCCCATGGTTTGTTGGTTTATATGGATTTTCAGCTTTACGCACATATGTTTGTATGTGTGCATATGCAGTTCTTGGTTTGATGATGTTTTATTGGCCGCTTATGCGATTTAATATTGGTCTTGGTCGTATTTCTATTGTATTATTGGTCCTTGACTGCTGAATTATATTAGGATAGGATATGTAGAGGGGTTTTTCCAAAGTCGTAGAACAAAAGTTTTTTGGTTCATGATAGGGAACAAGTCCACAAAGTTACAAAAGCTATCGCAACGATATAATACCCGAAAAATTATACCGAAATTAACATATCATATTTGGAAACACACAAAAAATTAATTTCTTAACGAACGAGTTATCAGATTTGAATAAGTGAGGTACCATTCATAACGGGGGCGTTTACAAAAATGTAGACTTTTTCTAAAGCTAATCTCATGAACCACTCATCTGGTCATGTTTTTCTATTAGTTTAAAAGATACCTTTCGATTGGTATGAAATTCAATTTGATCGGACTAGCGTAGCAAATCTTCAAAAGTGCGCGTATATATTTCTAGCCACTACCTATCTAGACTACCGTCCGCGAGATCGTATCGAAAGGCGTTCAAAATGTTGTCCAAGCAGAGATGTATTCTATATATGACTTTTACAGAAATTTTAATTATATATCAAATAGTAATAAACTTTTACTAAATTAAAGAATATATTTTTCTGCATTTTTTCAGTTAAATTGGACTCTTTTAATTCCAAAAGATTGGAGTGGGCCCATAGTTGTAAGAAATGCTGACTATCTTAAAGCGTTACAAGGCTTTCTTACAAAGTATCCATCTCGCATTGCACATAACTCAATGCTTTTACTAAGTGCACTTGAAATTTTACCCAAAGATTATCCAACTCCGGAGGTATGCACACGCTCTACTATGTGGGCCTTGCCAGAACTAGCGTCAGCATTATATATTTCACAATATTCTACAGTAGATTCAAAAGATATAATAAAACGGGTACAGCAAATAATGAAATCATCATAATACAATTATATTTTCGAATATTCTAATTTTAGGCTGATATAATATTTAAGTCACTAAAAGCTCACTTAAAACGAGCTCCTTCTTTGAAAGGCGCTGCACTTGTAAAGCTATCAGCTTTAAAAATACAATCTAAAACATGGGACGGATTTTCGAATGAAACACAATTAACGCAAACAACGGAACATCTTAAAATCAGCCCAGATAATTGGCTGAAAAATATTTTAGAGATATATAAAATAAATAAAATAGTACCCAACACAATAAATATGGACGCTAGCTCCCATGATGCGTAAGTTTTACGAATAAAAGTACAAATTAATCTTAACTTATATGTAATTTCAGATGGGCATATCCTATTGTGTCGACCATATTTTATGATACATTAAGCCATTCTATTGGTCGGTACATAAACCCGACGATCATATCTACTTTAAAACTAAGAACTTTTATTTTTCAATTCACAGTTGTTCCTTTGTCGGTCATATTAATACCGTACTTCAATGCACGTTTGCCTCCGTATCTGCATTATGCTTCAATTGGTGTTTCAATTGCCAAGGAAATTTTGCGCTCAATAACGAAAAACTTTGATGATAAGGCTATGCGTTGTGTGCCACATTCTGTTAATATATTTTCGAACTTCAGTCGAATGGATATCCTTATTCATTCTGGAGGAATGCAGATTTCATATCATTCTATGCTTTCGCTGACTGGTCCCATCAAAGGAATGGCTCGACTCCCAGGACTAAACTTGACACCAACACAAATTTTTTTTCTAGTGTCTGCTCAAGAGCTTTGTGAAGAATCAAATTATTTGGGAATTGATACTAGCGCGTTAGAGTTTGACAATATGTAAGTTTATAAGACACGTTTTTTTAACAAAATCCAAAAATTAGCGATCAAGAAGTCTTCTATCCGATAAATCATACATAAATTTATTTTTGAATGACATTAAAAAAACACAAAACGTTTTAAATAGATCACCAACTACGGAGAGAAAACTATCGCATCGTTATGTGATGATAAGCGATCACCAATACATGCTATCTAGCCTTACAATAAGTACCCTGCAGTTCGCGGTATCAAATCGGTGACAGGGATTTCGCTTTCGTCAAGCCCTTGCCAGTGCGTTTTACTGGGACGTTTCCCGTTGACATGTCGTAGGACGGTGTCAACGGTGGAACGACGTTGCCAGCGCTGGCTCTTTTGCGATGCGCGCGGAATAATGTAGATAAAGCGTCGCTCGAGTTTCGCTCGGCTATTGGAATAGCGGTGCACCCTAAAGAGTTGGGCGAGTGGTGAATTGGTATGGCGTTGCATCCCCAGGGGTCAGGCGAGTGGCCGATTGAGACGGCGGTGCACCCTAACGGGACAAATATAGCAACCTGGTTCAGTATTCAGTGCAGCCCACTCGCCGAAGCTTTTCATATGGCAACGCCGTTGAACATTTGTTTTTGCACCGAATAGGAAGATTTACTCGATTCACCAAAAAATGCATAATTCACACTCAAATGTCAAACAAGTTTTTTGCACGGACTGGCAACATTTCCGAAAAGTGTTAACAATTTTCCCTCAAATTGGCATCCATTGCTAGAGTGATACCCATTTTGGAAACAAAAAGGTTAACATCGACAACAGCACTGTTTTCCAATTTTAACTCGATAATCTTTTTTTTCGATATATCGGCACATTGATGATTATCAACACTATTTTCTAATCCGATATACAAAATCGATGTTCATTTCGGATTAACATCACTAAAAAATTCTTTATTTCAGATTGGGTTGGCTTATTGCTCAAGGCGGCAGCGCGACTGAGGTTTTTAAATGTCCATCAGGGTCCATGATTAATAATCAAAAAACCTGCAATGTTCTTTAAATGCAAAATGTGTAAAAAATAAAAAATTAACTAAAAATATTTTAGTCAAGAATTGTAATGAATTACATTATTTTATTTTCTGTCTAACAACGCAGTATATCGACGTTTGTAGAAGTTAATTTTATTTTGTTAAGTTTCTTTATAAATTATGTTGATACCGAATTTTTGGAAATTTGTAAACAAAAAAATATATCCTTTTGTTATTGATTTAAGGAAAACGCAATGGTTTTACCAAAAACAGCTGAAAAATGTTCAAAACAACAAACGCAATTTTCAAATATTTTAAAATATATTTATATTTATACCCTGAACGCATTGAAAATGGGTAAAAGGGGTATAATGGTTTTGTGCAAATGTATGTAATAGGCAGAAGGAACCATCTCCGACCCTATAAAGTATATACATTCATTATCAGGACGACGAGCTGAATATATCCGTCTGTACAAACGCAGCGCTCTCGGAAACTACAAAAGCTACTAAAGCCGTACGCAGAACAAGTTTATAATTTTTTTTCTCGATATCTTGCTCCGTTTCATTACTATCGATAAAAATTGACTTTAAGACCTAGTTTTCTTGGCATATCTTGAAAACAATATGAGCTAGCGTCGTTGTCTTAATATGTGATCGTAAAAATTAATGTAAAGTGCGCAGCTTGCTGTGTGCGTTCGTGTGTGTGCGTGTGTATGTGTGACTTTGTGAATGTGTATATAACGATAGCTCGCCGCTGGGTTCAAGGTATCTCCTAGTCGGGCACACCGGACTAGAGCCATTTTATTTGTTGTACATTTATAATTGATTTACATCTCAGCGGTTTTGGAGCTAGAGTCTCCAAATTTGAAAGGTAGATTACTGTCACCCCATTTAAAGATCATTAAGAAAAATGTCCGACACGCTCACTGAGGGCGTGACATTTCAATAAAATTGCTGTTTATCCATTAGTTTTAAAGTTACAGACATCAATTTAGGCAGATTACTAATGACCTTTCAAGATCGTACAAAACATTTTTGGTTTTGTCCACTGGGGTCATGGATAATCGATTAAATCGATATATTTCCGTCGGTTTTAAAGCTAGCTATATCATTTTTGCTTAGACAGATAACTAATGACCTTCTCCAAAGATCGCAAATCGGAAAAAAATAGATCAACTCCATATATCTGGGGGCTGGTAAGCCGCGAAAATCCATATCTCCCACAATTTTAGAGCTAACGTCACCAAATTTAGGTTGCGGTTTTCTGATGACCGCCTCTACAGAAATTACCAAAAATCTATATTTTTCCAAAATAAGAATAATAATTTAGACCGTGAACGAGCAGTCCTCGGTAGATGAGTTGTCTAAGTGCTCAGACATTTAGGCAACTAAACAACGGAGATCCGGGTTCGAATCCCAGGCTAGTGTATGGATGTAGTTTTTGTCTTAGCCGAAGGACATAGCAGCCAGTGCTATTTAAAAAAAAAGTAATGTTGATAGCTTAAACTATATCCTATACTTTAAATAATAATAATAATAAAAGACCGTGAACGAGTATTGCGCAATCGGTTACGCCCAACTGCAATGTTTTTATGTTTTTGTTGAATATTTGATAGGCATGGACTTATCGCCAACTACTTCGAGATGAGCAAATGAGTCATGCACTATCGATGAAAGTCATTATAAATAGCGTATTTTCGATTTGGCGCAAATTTTGTTTTGACACAGCCTATATTTAAAAGCGAATAGATTGCAACTAGTTTTTCTTTAAATATATATAAATTCAAATGTTAATTATAATTGTTTATTTCATAGTTTATTAAATGTTTCCCAATAGATATTCTATATTATAACACAATGCCTTGATATTTATATATAATATATATATTTATTTTGTTTTTTTTTTATTTTTCAACAACCTAATACAGATAAATAACTTTATAATTTATAAATAAATATAATATAATAAGATTATTATATATTTATATATTATAAGAGTCCCGTCATATTCAGTATTAGTAAACAAATAGTAAATATCCTTAAACAAAAACATTGTGTCGTATACTAATGTATTTAAAAATTTATATATATTTATCATATAAACTATGAAATAAACAATTATAATTAAAATTTGAATTTATATATATTTAAAGAAAAACTAGTTGCAATCTAATCGCTTTTAAATATAGGCTGTGTCAAAACAATTTGCGCCAAATCAAAGATACGCTATTTATAATGACTATCATTTGCTCATCTCGAAGTAGTTGGCGATAGTCCATGCCTATCAAATATTCATCGTCAAGTGGTATCGATACGGAACAACCTTTGGTATCGTGCTGGCACCGATATATCGGCAACTTTAATTTGCTTATATTTACTAAACCACGCAATAAAGTTAAGTTCCGCCGCCGGAAATGGAATCCTCGTAAAAAACTAAATAAGATTGACCTAAACCTTAATTTATTTGGACACTCTTTACCTGGGGTGACGATAACGAAGAATTACCCAAAGTTAATTGGTAGGTAGGGGACAGTTCAACGCCAATTTACAAACAGGGATACACAAGATCGCACAAGCTTTTCTTTTAACCTTGCTTTATTGGACAATCAAAATTACAGCCGTCAAATAATCACGCGGTATACAGCGCTGCTGTGCATTCGAGGCACGTTGTTAACGCGCCGTAGTCAAGAAAATAAGAGAGACAACCAAAGGTGGTCCATTTGACAGCTTAGGGGTGAGGGCCTAAGCCGATATATCGATAACAGGGATCAGGTTCAGCTGAATTTTCTAATAGACGTATCTACACAGCAGGAACAGTGGAATGGGGCAATATGGCGGGAGACAAGTAGAGACCATGGAATATAACAGGCTGCGCGATGGTGAGTTGGGCATATGTAGAGACACCGAGCCCCACCCAAAATTCAAACGGATCTCTTTTAAGTCCACAGTGGCTTGGTAACATAGCAAGCAGTCGACGCCGAGCAGGCTACGCGTATCGCCTTCCACTAATGAAAACGGCTGCGTGAGCGGTCGACCTGCTATAGCAAATCCAAACGATTTTGAAATACGTGGTATTCAGTATAAATACTCAGAGAAAAATGTTCTCGCATGGCCGCGATCAACGCGTCGTAGGGGCACAAGGTTGTCTCCGGCAATAAAGCCTGGAATTGCTGGGCCCGGCCGCGCAAGCTCATATAGATTTTCCGGCGCTTCTTTTTCTCCGACTAATAGCACTCCCCCGCCAATTCATCCAGCAGTCGTTGGAACTCGGTCCAGGGTCTAGTTCCGTCGTATACGGGGTCGGCTCCGTATCCGGCATCTCTATCAATCCCCAAGGAAAAGAGAGACTATCATTCGCGGAGTGGCTCACTACTGGGGCGGAGCATGGAACGCTGGGAGCTGTGCCGTCAATTTCGTGTGTCGTCATGCCTCATTATAGGCGCACTCTGGTCGAGGTGCCGTGACTTGTTCTCTTTTTCGGGCCACGTGGTATGCAGCGTTTGTACCACCGTTTTCTGGGGCTTAGTCAGCAGCTTTGTAGCTCCGCTATCTCCCGCTCCTGCAGGCTGTACAGACATTCGTGGTGTACTCGATGTAAGCTTATTGTTTGTTGGTGGAGGCGTGGCGACGACTGTGGTTACTGCTGCGTCGTTGCATCCAACTGTGCCATATGAACCTTGCAAGCCGCTTAGAAACTTCTGCTCGAACTGCTGCTAACGGGCGTCTATTCGATTATCCATTCGTCGCTCCAGCAACCGATCCCGAGCATCAAAGCTGCTGCTGTTGCGAGGCTGTCTCGAGTGATGCTTGACGTTGGCGAGAAGTTTTTTTAAGCATTGTGGGCTGTGTCGTTGCAAACACATTTAAAGCCAACTCCACACCTGACACCAATGAAGCAATATTTGGCCACTGTTAGATGACTTCGCAACGGGTAGCCGAGCGGAACTAGGTTATTTGGTAGGTAGGGGCTAGTTCAACGTCAATTTACATCCAGGAATTCTCAAGATCGCATAAGCTTTTCTTTTAACTGTGCTTTATTGGACAATCAGAATTACAGTCGTCAAATAATCTCGCGGTATATAGCGCTGCTGTGCATTCGAGGCATGTTGTTAACGCGCCGTAGTCAAGAAAAGAAGAGAGAATCACAGATGGTCCAATTGACAGCTTACGCCGATAGCTATGTTCAGCTATGTTCTTCTAATAGATGTAACTTCACAGCAATAACATTAAAATGGAGCAAAATTGGTTCTGCTGTTTTCGTTACAATATAAATTCTTGATCAGGATCAACAGTCGAGTCGATCTAGCCTTATCCGACTGTCTGTCCGTCCGTCCGTCTGTATGAACGCGTCGATCTCGGAAACTATAAGAGCTATAGACTTCGGCTATTTACTCGTCCATGGCACGCTCAGACAAATTTATTTCAAATGATCAATAGACACAACAACCTCTAATTTTTTGAGCTTTTTTCGTAGATTATGAGATCTAGAGACACAATTTGGTTCGAATGAATATTTATATCACTGCGGACGGTAGTCTGCGCTAGGGGCGAAGCACGACGTAGTGTGTAAAAGCGGCTAGCAATATATACGCGAACTTTTGAAGTTTTGCTACGATAGTCCGATCAGATCGAGTAACACACCGATCGAAAGGTATCATTAAAACTAGAAGAAAAACATAGAAAAACATGTGGTTCATGAGCTGTCAACGATTCGGAAAAATGTACATTCTTGGTGCTGATGGGGCCGTTGGGGGCTTTCAGAAATTCGTTCAGGTATATACAATTTGTTCTACGACTTTTGGAAAAACCCGCTAGTTTGGCTGAAAAGCTAACCCAAAAGTCCGCTACGATTGACACCCCCACAGTTTCCAAACCACAGATGATATAGATATGTTCTATATATTGTTTGTAAGGTATTTTTAAGAACTTTTGGGCGTACCCTGGCGTTTTTGTTCTTCGTTTTTGCAGAAAAGTTTCTCAAAAGAAAACAACTCTACGATTTTGATAAATGTTTTATATTTTGTAAGCATTGAGCTTCCGCAACTTTATGTGTATGCCACATATCTAGGAGAATTCGTTTTTGCAAGATATTCCTTGTTTACTGTACATATCCCAAAAATTGTAAATTAGACATTCATTTCTCTGCTTAACTGTATTTACGGATTGCGTCAAATGATTTTGATTCACCTTAAGAAAATTTAAATAAGTAGATGGAATGGATTTTAATTTAGGCAAACATCTATTCTTTTTGAAATTTGGCGCTAACAGCTGACTTTGATTTAAGGTTGTGCCGCAAAACGTAAATAAACATTCCAATGGTTTATTTTACTAATACAAATTTTAATTTTATGTGAAAAATGTCAAAATAAAGATTAAAGTGTTCTTTGCTGTATATTTTATAATATTTATTATGTAAAGTGTTCGCAGGTAACTGATAGCGGACTGGCCACTCTGCCGCTTTGTTTTGATTTTGGATGGAACAGCTGATTGTGTATGTTTGCCAAATGAAATCAAATAGAAATTTAATCAAAACAACCTCAAATTTTATAAGCGTATTTCGTAGAAATATATTGCATTAAGATTAATTAAAATCGGTTAGGAAACACAGAAGTTATTAAAGAAAACGGAAATCAAATTTTAAAAATTTGATATTATAATTGGCGGCAAGTGGTGCAATAAGGTCTAGGGGTTAAAGTTTGGGACTTTAAGTTCGAGTATACCATAGGTCAAGGTTATTTTAAATTATCGATAACCCACCGTTTTCTTACTATCGATATTTATCGGTTTTATTTATCGGGTTTTTTCAGCATATCTCAGAAACTATACGAGCCAGCCCCACCAAATTTGGTTTAATGTGTTCTCGTAATGGATATTCAGATTATGAATATTTCGGACTTCGGATATGTCCTCCCATCTTCCCCCATTAACAGACAAAACTTTATAATTGCAAGTACTGCCACAATTCTTACTACTTAAGCTGCTCGTCAACATATAAATGTACTATAGTATAATAAAAAATTTCAAATTTCATCAACATCGGTTGAAAAACACAGAAGTTATTAAAGAAAATATATTTGTATGTTCGTAAGCCACGTGATGGCAAGCGCCAAGCGCTGACGTTTTTTGCCATTCATGTGTGTATACACATTCATATGCGTGAGCTCTTTTTCGAATTCTAATGCGATTGTTTGTGTAGTTTGCTATTTTATTAGCTCAGATTTTGACAGACAATTACATTCTAGAATTTACTGTTTATTTAATTTTTTATTTTATTTTATTTATTTATTTTTTTTTAAACTTAACACACTTTCTGCTCCAAGTGCAACTAATTGCTGGACATCGACGATTGAAATATTCTGAATCAACAAATTGGTATTTGGCATGCACACTCTTAATAAGCTTTGGCAGTTTCCTATTTTGTTAATAATAATTAATATTAGTTTCTATTATATTTTACTAAGTGCGCCTGTGGAGTCGTGTGTATGAATGCAGAGGGGTTTAAATAAATGTATATAACGATTTAGGGTATCTCCTGATCGGGCACTCCCTACTAGAGCCATCTTACTTGTTTTTTGTTTTATTTATTGAATCTCCACATTTTCTTAAGGGACTATTAATAACAGCAGGCAATAAAATTAAATTGCGAATTTGTATTCTTTACCAAACCTACGTTTTCTGATATATATATATGGAGTCCCAAGTAAGACAAAACACTTTAGACTTTTTTTTTTAAATTTTTTAAAATCTCTTTTTTCAGATGTGGTCCTTCATTTTTGATTCGAACTTTAAAGTCCCAGGTATGCCACCCATAATTAATTTTTCTGGCTGTTTCATTTTATAATCACATAAATATTTTAATGGATCAGCAATTACAATATCGCTTATTAAAATTAATGCAGAAACGACCAATTTATATCATGTTATACTCACAGTAGATACAATTTCAGTTGTTTTGACCGAGACGTGGCCCCCTAATTTATAGATAAATGTTCATAAAACAATCCGAAATGATATATATAAATAAATGTTTATTAAAACGATTTACTTTTTGTTTCTTAAAGTATTATTTGTTATTAAGTTTTCGAGTATTTTTGCGGTACATAGTCGGTATTTTTAAAATGGTTCAAGTATCATGTCTTTCTGCTTACGGTATTAGAAACAGGTTCTCGGTTGAGACCCCATACAAACCTTGATAATGCCGCTACATGGATTTGAATTGTTAGTGAAATCATTCTCTGTGTTCATCGCTGAGCTCACCTAAGTTTTGCGGAGACAAGTTCAAGTCGGAATGCATGAAATTCATTTTTAGTGATATGATTTTTTAAAATCAATATTTAAACGATACCAATATAATCCGCACTTCGATTCCAATACAATCCGCACTTTTGTTGTTGCCCAAAAAGTGTGCAGAGAATTGTCGGAATGAGTTACAGGCTGCTTTCTCATCTGAAGTCAAAATAAAGTATGTCGTTTCCCAACAGCTGTCAAATCTGTGGGCCATTCTTGAATTTTTGGAATTGACAGAAGTGGGAAAACAGTTTTTAGATACTTTAGTGCTTCATCTTCCGTATCCAATGGCTTTAAGTTTTCGATCAGTCCAAGCTAGGTTTGCTATGGTAGCAATATTATGTCATCCAAGCGAATTTTGAACAATATGAATACCCAAAGTATGTGCTTCTCGTTTTGGCCAATCCTTCCTTGAATAATGATCACGAAGAGCTCGAATATCCCAGAGACAGAGAAAGCAGCAATACTTTGTATAACCACCTTTTAATCCGGATAACATGGCTATAACTTTCAAATCGCAACAGACCTTCAACTGATACTTTTATATTTGATACACTCAAGCAGTTTAGCCATGGTTCCATAAAATTCTTTCATATCATAGGGGGAATGGGCATGGGCGATAGGAATGGAGGGTTTCTGATTTCCATTGTAGTGTAATAGATATTCTTACTGATTTCGATTCCTGAACGGCGATGCTAACATTTTCCTTAGTTAGGTTCAGGTTCCTTTTCGAATCATTTAATTCCTTGTTGCATTGGACTATCGCGCGACTTATCGCGAATTATCGGGCACAAACGCGACCCTGGTGGGAAATTTATCGAGGAGAGCAGCTCTGTTCATCGTATCACTGGCGTGAGTGTGGCCGAAAGTGAAAATTTCAAATTTATGGTTATGCCCAGGCGCACAGACCCCATATAACGAGTGCTGTATACTAAACTTCGTCGTAAGTATGCAAGGGAAAAAGTTTGAATGTGTTTCAATTTTGTGTTTCCAACAGATGGCCAATAGCTGGTCATGCCGCCAAAATTACTTTTGTTGCAATTTTCCTCTTTGCTGCTAAGTTTATTGCAAAATTCTCTACTGAGGCCCAATATTTCGGAACTGCACTTTTTGTTTACATGCATCTCATTCAAGCGTCATAACCTTCATCTCATCTCTTTACAATACCAACCAATGAGTGTGCTCCAAAAAAGGCCGACGCCTCAATAGTCTGACACGGTCCCTGTCGCCATATAAGCGGAATATTAGCCATCCATATCGCACAATTCTCGGCTATACATTTTATATTAGGGTATATAGCCGAAGATAGCCATATAATATTGATTAACTGGCCCATGAGCCCGGGCACGTCCGAAGAGCCGTACGAGCCCCGCTTATAGGTCATAAGTAAACGTTTCAAGTTTGTAAATTTAGTAACTAAGTAAATTATTTATTTATCTGTATATTAATTTATTCTCCTTCTTATTCGACTATTTATCGCATATTTATTTATATATTTATTGACCTATTTATTAATTTAGTTACTCAATTATTTATTAAATTATGTATTGCCGAGGCTAAATTCTTACCCGGTTATATTGTTAAATCCGGCGTTCGGATTTTGCCAAATTTGCCTGCATTGGTATATACATACGAAATTCTGTCCCCCTCCTTTTACTTTTATTAAAGATCCGATTGGGTAGGACAGGGATTGAGGGACCCTAAAGCAGCGAAACAGTATATCTGCGCCATGTCTTAATTACAGTCGCATTAATCAATTTTCCTTTTAATTTATATTAGTCCAGATTTCGCACCTGCTCGATTCTCAAATCATTACGTTTGGAATTTTAAACGCCCGCCAACCATTAAGTACCGCCATCTAGTGGTCAACACTGTTAATTAAAGGTAAAACAATGTTTACCTATTAAAATGTTATTTTTGAGCGAAACAATGAAATAAATCTGCAGTCAGCTCCAATTTAAGGGCAACGGGAATTGAAATTACGTAAGTACGTCGCGGCCGATAACACTGGGCCTGCCAACTCGTCCGATCACTAGTGTGTAAGTATGTACGTTCATATGTAGCGTGGTGTAGGTTAAGTTGTTTTGCATTTTTTACCGACTAGGGGTAGGGTTGAGGTTATCCACCCCTTGGAATACGGCGGTAGCTGAGGTTGCCTGAGGTTTTTATACTCTGAACCCATTGAAAATGGGTAAAAAGGGTATAATGGTTTTGTGGAAATGTATGTAACAGGCAGAAGGAATCATCTCCGACCCCATAAAGTATATATATTCTTGATCAGCACGACGAACTGAGTTGAATTAGCCATGTCCGTCTGTCCGTCTGTATGATCGCAGCGATCTCGGAAACTACAAAAGCTAGAAATCTAAACTAAACGACTATAGATTCTCCTAATCCATACGCAGTACAAGTTTATCATTTTTTTCCGATATCTTGCTACGTTTCATTATTATCGAGAAAAAGCGATTTTAAGACTTCGTTTTCTTATCATATCTCGGAGACTATAAGAGCTAGAGCCAACAAATTTGGTTTAATATGTGCTCGTAAAGGATACGCAGATTGTGAATATGGATTTTGGATACCTCTCCCCATTCGCCCCTCATATCAAAGAAACGCAAACGAAATATTCCAGACTTGCACTTTGGTTGTACATAGATTTCGATGCTCATATTAAGCACTGAAAATTTCATAACGATTATACTCTTAGTTTAGAAGTTATTCAAGAATTCATTTATAAGGTATATTTTTGGTTTGTTCGTATTCCGATAAATGTCAGAACTATACTGTGCAGCAGTAAATGTGGTACGCAGTTACAGTGAATAAAAAAAGTTAAGACACACGAAACGTTTTTGAGAAAATGTGTAATTCCTCGCCGCAAACCGTTCATTTCGCCTGTCAATAAGAAAAAGAGGCTGGAGTTCGCCGAACTCCATGTAAATGAACCGGAATCATTTTGAAACAGTGTCATATTCAGAGACGAATCGAAGTTTAACCTATTTGATTTAGACGGTGCACAGAAAATTTGGCGAAAACCAAACAATGAACTGAAAGAGAATAATGTCCTCAGAGCAGTGAAACACGGCGGCAGTAATGTTATGGTGTGGGGGTGTATGGTGGCATCTGGAGTGGGAAATCTACTATTTATTGATGAAAAAATGGACAAGCACCATTATACCATTAATTTGAAAGAAAATTTGGCTCCCAGTGTAGAGAAATTAGGATTGAATGGGAAACCATATTTGATTCAACAAGATAACGGCCCTAAACATATGTCGTATCTTGCGCAGGAATGGTTTATTTACCATTGTAAGCAGTTAAGAACACTTTTACAGTTTTAAGTTAGGTGTAAAAAAAGTTATTAATAGCTAAACTTTGAAAACAGTGCTGTGCCAAAACAAAACAGTTACACATATGTGGGAATCCAAAAGCAGACCAGATGAGGTCGATCATATAGATAGTTAAGTATTCGAGTAACATATCGATTAATATTTGCAAAAGTACGGTCGGTGAATCAACTCTGCCAACTATCGCATAAGGGGGAGAAGAACAAGTAAGATGGCTCTAGTCGGGAGTGCCCGACTAGGAGATACCCTGATCCCAGCGGCAAGCTGTAAAATAAAAGTAAATAATAAAAATAAAAAACCGCGCTTCGCGCTCGCTTTTTATATTTGCAGATAAATTTTAGTATGCCGTAGAAAAAATCTTTCAAATGTTAGTTGCAGTTGATCTGCGAAAGCTTTTAAATTTTTTATTTCAATAGTCGATGTCCCAGCATTAAGGTGCACTTGGATCAGTAAGTGTGTGAAGTTAAAAAAAAACTAAATAAACAGTACGAAGAAAACTCCGTTGACACAGTGAGATTCGAACTCGCGTCTGGTAGCCCGCCAGGCAACACCTCTACCACCGAGCTACAGCAGCATTCTAATTGTGTTCGTCAAAATCGGAGCTAAGAAATCAGCGCACATGTACAAACAATCGCATAAGAATTCCAAAAAGAATTCACGCATATGAATTGCATTTACATATGTATGTATGTGCATGTGCACACACATGCAGAAAACGTCTGCGCTTGGCGCTTGACACCACGTGGTTTGCCAATATAAAAATACATTTTCCTTAATAACTTCTGTGTTTCTTAACCGATTTTGATAATATATACAAATATTCATTCAAACCAAATTTTGTGTCTCTAGGTCTCATAATCAACGAAATAAGCTTAAAAAATTTGAGGTTGTTGTAGATTTTTATCGATTTTAGGAAAACGGTTGGGATTAATGAAATTTTTAAATATACTTGATCTGCGCATACCATGGACGAGACGATATATAAAGTTGAAGTCTCTAGCTCTTATAGTTTCCGATATCGAAGCGTTCATAGAGACAGATGGACATGGCTAAATCGACTCGGCTATTGATCTTGATCAAAAATATATAAACTTTATGGGGTTATATTCTGGCTATAACATACATTTGCACAAAACCATTATACCCTTTTTACAGATTTTTAATGGGTTCAGGGTATAAAAATGTATGCTCGCGCTTCGCGCTCGCTTTTAATATTTGCAGGCAAATTTTTGTATGCCGTACTTGTAAAATTTCTCGCAACATTTTTACAAAATAGGAACTATATCTTTCAAATGTTGGTTGAAGTTGAGCTGCGGAAGCTTTTTGAGAGGGTGGATGCCAAATACCATTTTTCGCCATTTTCTTCCTTCAGAATATTCAAATCGTCGATGTCCAAGCATTAAGTTTCACTTGGACCAATAAGTGTGTTAAGTTCAAAAAAATAAATAATAAATAAAATAAAATAAAAAATGAAATAAACAGTAAAAAAACTCTGTTGACACAGCGATATTCGAATCCGCGTCTGGTAGCCCGCCAGGCAACACCTCTTCCACAAGCTACAACAGCATTATAATTGTCTCTGTCAAAATCTGAGCTAATAAAATAGCACACATGCACAAATCATAAGTTCTTGTGGTGTCAATTGACCGTCGAGGCGTGAGAGCGGTGGCCAATTTCCCCTACTATCGGTCCTCAGTGCTGCAACGCCGTGCCAGTCCAAATCGGACACGAGCGGGCACAGCCTTTGTATTTTTGCATTTACTTTTTTCGGTTTGTATGATCGGCTTATTCTATCGCTGCGTAGTAAAAAAAATATATTGCCTTGCTCTTTACGCATATGTGTCGATCTCTTTCCCCCGCATCCGACAGTATGCGGACATGTGTATAAGTTAACAGAAGGTAACGCAAGTTCATTGTAACTTGATATTACACCAGCCACAGACGCTGACATTGCTCTGGGCCTGATGTCTTGCACAACGGCAGCGCACGAGGCGCAAGCTAAGCATTCTAGCGGCCGTTGTGAATCGTATTCAATAGCTTAAGTAACTTTCATTTGTATTCCCTAGCTTAGTTTTATTTCGGTTTTGGATTGCGGCGCATCGGCCCAATATATTCTCGCGTAATTCAACTCACTCACTGGTCCGAACGACCTAGAGTTTTAATAAAACCTCACCGTCAATACAACATTGTATTCACTCTTAATATAACAAAGCAAAAGCATATAAATAAATGATTAATAAATTATGATGACTAAATGAAACGTACTGGAGTTAATAAATATTTAAATGGCGCCCAACGTATTTCAAACCATTTTATAATTAAAACACGTTGCGATTTGCAGTGTAAAGAGCCAATCTACCAGTACGAGTCACTCTGTGCTGTGCAGTGTCAAAAAAATAATCGACCCACCAGTGCGAATAACAAAGCTGTGCCTGACCTGCGCTAATTTTGGTCATTGACACAAGCGCAATAAAAATTCCCTTGTTACACTGAAGCCGCTGGAGCTCTTCGGGCAGCGACTTGTCACCAACCTAGCGCGCAAGCGGGTTTGGGCACCGAAGAACATTGTCACTCATAGACGGCAGCATTCGGGACCGCGGCGTGGAAAGCAGCAGCAATAGTAGTAGCACATACAGCCCTTCTACGACCAACTAAAATGTAAGTGAGCCGTCATTTGACGTAAACTTTTTTTAATCTGCGTGAATTTAAATTACAAATTTAAAGTACAAAAATAAAAAATATATAAAAATTGCAACACATAATTGTGCTCCCAGTTCACTTTTGAGTAAACTTTCGATACTTTCGATAAGCATTCCGTTGCCAGTATTTATTCAATTTGCTGTGGTTGATCTGCCCTTGAAACTGTGTTGATATTATTGTTGACAGCGTAGCCCATGAACAAAGCGTTTCGCTGTTACAGGGACCGTTCAGCGCGGGGATCAGAGTCAGACGACTCCGCTACTATAGATAGGGAAACAGAACCGTAGCCTGCTTTCTCGCGAGAAATCGCGAACAGCAAGCAAAAAATAGGAATGGATCCAGACCAGCTTAAGGCTGTGGTGTAGGCCGCAGTGGCCAGCGCCTTGGAGGCACAGAGCGTAGTATTACAACAAAGGGATACAGAGCTGAGGGCATCCATAAACGCTTAGATACAAGAATTGTCAGGCAGAATATCTGCCACCAACATAAAAACACCACCAGTTGAAGCATTCAAGCAGGTCGAAATCAGAAACGACGTCCAATGTAATGAGCCATTGGACGCTGTGAAATGTTTGCCAGAGTTTACGGGGGTACCGGAGACGTACGCCCCTTGGAGGCAAGCTGCGGTAGCGGCATATGCAATTTATAGTAGGGCGAGAGCTAAAATTAAACATTGACCCTACGCAACTTGACATTAATCTTAAGTTTCAATATTTTGCGCCACTTGGCATTACCTTTAAGATTTTAAGTCGCTTGGCGCTATCATTAGGAGACACATATTAATAGTACAGTCCGTTTTGTCTGTTTTCCGCAAGTCTGGGTTTCTGCTATCTCTCTTTCTCGTGGGTGCTGCGGTGCGAGTGACCGATTACTCACACGCCAAATATATCCCCATTGTTGAGGGCGAAGTTCTGGTATGGGAAGTATTCAGCTTCGTCAGGCACACCGCAAACATCTCTGAATATGAGAGAATGATGAAGGAAACAATGTGTGAAATGTTTCCGCAGTTGGGAAGTTATCGCTCACGATTTTCGCATGTCGCAGCACAACCTTTTACTGCCATCTTTTTTCGAAACGAGTGCCACAGAGCAAGCGTACTCCGTTGTACTCAGTTGTATAATTTTCTCTTCTAGTCACTTGGGGTTTCGAAAACTGGATTCTCATCGTTTAACAAAATCTTCATTTCTATCGGACTTTTTCCTTTTATTTCTGATGAATAGCTGTTGATCAATGCTGTTACAGCTTCAGCGAATGGCTTTTCTAAATGTGATTAATCGATCTCGGATTCCTGAGCTGCAGCAGATAACCATAACGGTCTATACTCTCGCAAAAGATCTAAGTTCAATTCACAATCCTCACCAGTTTCTTCTTTTGTTTTCGTCGCTACGTCGACTACTATCTTATTTGCATCATCCTTCGCTTTCTTTTGAAATCGCACTAAATTCTCAGATACAATCAAGTCAACTTCCTTTAATACGCTATTTCCGATAACGGCTGGGTATTTTATGTCGTTTTTGCTAGTAACATGAAAAGTGATTTCCACATGACTGCCATCTACTTCAACTTTGGTTACACAGCTTCCTAGTGTATGCACTTCGCTATTGCAAATACCAACGAGGCAATGCTTTTCGTTGCTCAGCCTAACATTCCCTAGTTATTCGGCTACATCGTCTCGCATTTGAAATTTACGTTATCGCAGAACAATTCCTTAAAAATGCTTTTCCCATCACTATCAATAGTGTTGATCATGACATTAGCATTGCCTTCCTGCTTTTCCTCTACACTTAAAGCTGGACAGTTGGCTGCTCTATGTCCTGATTGGGCACACTTTAAACATTTCATTGACTGCTTACATTCTTTTGCCAAATGTGTTTGGTCGCCGCATTTAAAACATTTCCGTTTCTGCTCTTTCTTCATATCTGGTTTTCTGTCTTCAGCACCATTATGAGTTTTGATCGCATTAGGTACTTGAGGGCGACTACTACGAATTTTCTCATAAACTTTAATTTGTTCTTTTAGCTCGTGAACAGTTCTTGCTTGATACAGATTACTTTTGCTACTCCTCGAATCAGGTATGCCTTCAATAAAGTATTCTATCAAACTTTTTTCATCCACATTAACAGGCTTGCCTATTTCCATAAGGCTATAGATATTCCCTATAATTTTCACCGTGACGCTTACTCCTGTTTTGCAACATACGGTGAACGTCGATTAATGAAACTTCAGTCCCAAACTCAGACAACAATGCTTGTTTGAGTGATGTCCAGTTAGAAATACTATACTGGCTACGCACAAATATTTTTGCTGCTCCTTTTAACAACTGTTTAGAGTATTTGCATTTCTGAAGATCATTCCACTGCACCGCAACAGCGTTATCTTCAAACTCCTGAGTCCATTGTTCAACAAGTGGCGGTCTTGACTCATTAAACTGTGAAAGTGAGTCTTCCACATCTCTCAAAGTAAATGTCGTTCGTCCTACCCATACAGCAGAATTATACTCATACTCAGTTTCATCATCCAAACTATTATCAATTTGCAAATTAAAATGTTCAAATAGTCTGTCTTGCAAATTTGGCTTCCTACCTGCAGTCGGCAAGTTCAACTCTTCTTCTCTTCAGTGCGCTAACGGTTAACTTAATTTTTTCTTAGTTTTTGTATTTTATTTATTATTTGATTTTCTGTTACTGTACACTAGCAACTTTTATCAAAGTGAAGAGCTCAAAACTTAACGATAATTGTGGGTTGACAATTAGTTAAATTTAGGATTAGTTAGGGTTAGGTGTAATATTTATATTCTACGATTCAGGAAGTCCGTTGGATGGGTCCTTTTGAGACGTCTCCTTCTTCGCTTCCTTAGCAGGTTCATTGCCTGAGCATTTGGGTGGTTGCGAAGATTGCGCAGGTAACTTGTTGTCTGCGTGTTAACAACGTTGCCTACCATAGGAATGTGTGTGCCACTGTAACGCACTTCTCAAGGTTAACTGAGATGTTCCACAGGCAGGCCCAGTTCTCAAAACTCCTTAGGTATTCTTGCAGTACATCTGTTGCCTTGTATACACATCGGTTCCTGGCAAGGATTGCCGTATCATCTGCAAATGTCGCAATGAGCAGGTCTTGCCGGTCGTCAATTGGGATGTTGTCTGCCGTAGGCATGTCGTGCGTATAAAGGCAGTATAGCATCGGATCCAGAACGCTGCCTTAAGGAACGCCCACTCAGATATACTTGGTCGGGGCAGCCACGCCATCCTGAACAACTTGATAGAGTCGGTAGTCCGGTAGATCCGGTTGATCCTGGGGTCCTGTGTACGGGCGTACTCCCTACTTAACTTGATGGTAAATGTAATATGTTATTGATTGAAAATGTGTAAAAAGGGTATAAAGGTTTTGTGCAAATGTATGTAACAGGTATCTTCGACCCCATGTCCGTCTGTCTGTCCGTCTATCCGTCTGTCCTTCCGTCCGTCCGTCTGCATGAACGCGTCGATCTCGGAAACTATAAGAACTAGAGACTTCAACTTTTCGACTATAGACTATAAGAAATAATTATAAGCCACAATTCTTACGACTTACAATGCTCGTTAATATATAAATGTAATGTGGTTCAATAAGAATGCAGTAAATCAAATTTCATCCAACTCGGTTCAGAAACACAGAAGTTATTGAAGAAAATGTTTTTGTATATTGGCAAAGCACGTGCTGGCAAGCGCAAAGCGCAGATGTTTTCTGAATGCGTGTGCACACTTACATACATACATATGTACTTGAATGCACGTTCATATACGTGAGCTCTTTTTCCGTCCGTCATACTGTCCGTCAGTCCGACCGCAAATTTTTTCGCCGCTATTGAAGTTTGAATTTTTGGATATATACTCGTATATACCCTCGTCAGAAAAAGTGTTAAGGGCTTCGGAGTGCATCCACTGGGAGCGCGGCAATTCGATTAAATCTATATATCTCCCTCACTTTTAAAGCTAGATGCTTAAAATGCTGACCCCCTCTAAAGATAGCATCCAAACTTGTTTACCTACGCCCACTACCGCGCCCACAATGTCCAAAAATCGATATGTGTACAATATCAATGATGCCAGTGCAACATTGCGGGCGCCGTCTATTGCATATTTTCGGTAATTATTTTTGTTTGGTTTTGACTGCTTACAGAGTCTGACTGCCACACTATTTCGAATTCTTATAAGTTGTGTGCGGCTGATTGCTGATAGATTTTGCACTTGACGTACATGTAACTTGAGCTGAGTTTTGTCACAACTTGATCAACTAGTAGTGCGGTGGTGCAGTATAAAATGCAGCTAAAATTATTATTTTTAATTATTCGCATTCTCTGTCAAGTATATATATACACATACACACATAAATATACATATATTTAATATTTAAAGTCATTAACATTAACACAATTTGAACTACTAATCTAAGTGAGTCTTTGTCTAACATAAATTTAATTAAACCCTTCTGCATTCAAACACACACACAAGTGCACACAGCAAGCTGCGCACTTTACACACAATAACTTCTAAACCACAATAACTCCAAAATATGCATAATCCGCGTAATACTTACGAGCACATATTAAATATGGCTCTAGCTCTTATAGTTTCCGAGATATGCGCAAAAAACTGGGTCAAAAAACCGATTCACACTGATTATAAGAAAACGTTGCAAGTTATTGATCATTGCAATCTTGACGGACAAAAGAGTAAGCTCTGGAATGTCGATATTTTCGTTTGCGTATGTTGACGCCTCAACGAAACATAGAACAGACGACTGAAGCATTATCCTGTCCGATCGAATGTCTTCAATATGACACGGAATGCATTCAGTATTATGAAAGAAAATATCTAAGGCGGAACTATTTACTAAGTGATCATTTTTGGCATGTTTAGGAGGAACAAAATCTCCTATAATAAATAACTCCGAAGCAGTTGTTGCTCTACTACAAGCAACGTAGCTCGCTGACTTTGAGGGTGGTTATACCTTCTGCAGGTACAATTGGAAACTGCCTACGGTCAATGGTAACTTGCTAATTTCTTCGATATTGAAAACTCTTAACTATTTTCTGAATTGGGTTCAATGAAGCTTCTGTACGATGTGTATATTTTGAGCGAGCAAGAAATCCTACACTTTCCTATGAAAATTTCATCCATAAAGTATTTGGAGTGCTGGATTCATCAAAGTCTATTTGCATTAAAATGCCTGTTGCCCCATTGACTAACCCATCCCCTGTATCTATATTAACCGTAATCATATATTTGGCAGTGGTTTTTAAGAGAAGGGACATACATAATCCCTGTGTCTCGGACGACCTAAAGCTACTAACGGCTTCTAAAATTCTATCCCTTTTTGCCGCATTTATATGTGTAGCTTTTATAATATCATAAGCGGTAGAAATAAATTGTTCAGTCTGAATTGAGTTCAGCTTTAGAGTATTAAAGTTGTCAGTTACCGCATTAGTTCTAAAAAGATGAATTGCATCATTTGGTACCACCGTTGGCTGACATATGCGGGACCGGACAAGACTAATGTCATCGGTTGTCATGATACCCGATGCCATATTATTTAAAGCAGAAACAAATAATTGATCCTCCCGTTGTCACATGATTTCTGTGAACTCAAAATATTTGAAAAGGTCCTACAGAGAAGACGCATAAATTGCACTGAAGGGATTATTAGAGTTTGATTCGAAAATCCAACGTTCTCCCACTGGTGATTACTGTCGTAGATCTCCGAAGACTATAACTGAAATACCACCGAATGGAGAAGTATTTTTAAAAATTTGCTTTAAACGGGAGTCTAGCTGGGAAAACATAGGTATTTCATCTATAATAATAAGTTTAAGGTCTAGTAACCTTGAATACAATGTATTGACCAAATCATAACTTAATTGCCTTAAATCAGAACCAGATTGATTTACTGATAGAGAAAACATGGAATGCAGTGTTGATCCGCTGATTCCGAAAGCAGCTTTACCTGTTGGGGCACACAATAGAATTTTAGCGGAACCTAAATTAGTTCCTGGCTTACTATTTTAGATTATGGACAAAGATTTAAAAATTGCTAAAATATCTCGGCTTTTGCCTACACCAGCACCATCTCCAAAAAATTCCTAAAATACGGATTTGTGTTTGGCATTGTGCAAAACATGTGTATGTTGGTATGGTATATCTTCTGCTTTAAATTAAAAGAGCTGACAATATTTATTAATCGGACATTAACATCTTCTGAGTCTGCAATATTATCAGTATCATTAATGTTTATGACATTTATATTATGATTTATTTCAGGCAATCCTAAGACTCTACTAAATCTATCATCTACTACCTCGTGATTGCCACAATTTTTTTCTATTTCTTCTTGAACTGCATTATCGAGAGCATCCTGAAGCTCACTATCATATAAACTATTATATTTTCTACGATTGCTCTCGATCAACTCCTTATTTTGACTACGTAATCCCTAAGCACTAAGTCTACATTCTCGTCCCTCCAAGGAAAATATAACATAACTATCTTCCTAAAGTAATTGCTCCTATCACCATAAATATTAAATCTCCTATATATAATTATACTAGAAGTAAGCCTTTTCGTTACGAATCCACTACCGTCGCATAATGCGTAAACTAATGATTGAGAAGACTTTGGAGTTTCGATATCACCTGCTTCATCAATCTATTGACGAGTGCCATTATGCCTTTTGCTAAAACTATAAAAGCTGCAAAATCGACAAGGCATAAATTTTCTAAAGCGTCGGGGCGCTGAACATAATGATCTAAAAGTCCTAGTTCAAATATTGATGTTGAGTCTTCGGGTAAATTTTGCAACTGTTGCCTGGACTTAAGTACAAACAACTGTTTGGCCTCTCCTAACTCGATTCTCTGGCAATAAAGTATTTGTATGTACTTCAGCGTTACTGCTTTCGTATAAATGCATACCTAAACAGCAGTAAACGGCTTCCTTGGCAGATATCTCTGTACCCGAAATAAATAAAATGTATGTCGTTTATGTTGAACTTTTGTTTTATAGTCACATTACCCCTACTAATCTCACTGACTGCCTCACGCATTTATTTGGAAATACCTCTCTGGAACTTGTTAATATAATTACCGACGTAACTGCAGCAAGCATAGCGATCTAATATGAACTGTATATCTATATTGGCTCGGTGCAAAAATATTTTGGGCTTCTTTAAACTAGACCCAAGTGCGTTTATATAGCATAATAACTAAGGTTAAGTTGATCGTGATACAAAAAGTTATTAATATTGCTAAGAAAATGTATGGCTTCACGATCAAACGGATAATCTAATAAGCCCTGTATTTTTTTTTAAATTCCTACGACGCACATGTCTTTTTTGTGCATCCTCGGCTAACGGGAATAGAATTTCTGTTTGGGGCATGGTAGGGTATGGAATACCAAATCTGCAAATTTTTGGCCTCTAACCTCTCGCCTACATGATTGCCCGTGGTTATGTTTTTGATACTCTTTTTTCATTAGCTTTAAAAGCTGCCTGAACCGAAAATCAATATACCTACAAGTTACGGGATCTGCTCTAATGAGACGGGCTTTTTCATTAAAATGCAAAACTGATATTGCTTCTTCAGAAATATCTAACTTATCAACATTTTTTTAAAACTAACAGCTCCGTCCACCTAGTTTCTGCTAACGAGAAGGTTATGAAAAATGTTGGAAGGCCAAATTGCCTAATCATGGCCATAATCTTCTTTTTTTCTACTTCCCAGTGAGCCGTGCGAATACCTTTCAAAACCCTATATCCATCATCGTGGCGTATTAAATTGTCTATGTGTTCTTCATCAAGAGCGTTAGCGTTATTAATCATTTCCAACTTTGTATAGTTAAGAAATAATTGATCAGTTCTACAACCTCTTCTATCTGCATTTCTAAGTTCTGACTTAACTATGGTTGCAAAACTCTGTGAGCATTTGCTTTTAATGCCAGCAAAGCAAAAAGCGAATTGCATTAGCAAATTTGGAGGGCCTAATGGTTTCAGCCATGAAACCATGGATATATTCCCTCCTACGCTTGAGATTAATTTTAACTACCTCGTATTCATTGAACGCCCTTGGAATGGACGTCACAATATTGGCTAATGGAATTGGTACATTGACCACTGCTCCTTTAATTGCATTTTGGTGGCCATATCCCAAGAACTTTATTATCGTAAAAGGCGTGGGGCAACAAGCCGTTCCTCCAAAGGCGTCAAGCCTTTTAAACAATCCGCAATATCGGGAAAATCGAATACATTTGTAATGGAAGCCTTTGGTTTTTTTTTTTCCTAATTTAATGCTGCGACTGCATGTTTCGAAAAACTATTCCTATATTCAACAGATGGATATGTAGAAGATATATATAAAATATCTGAATTAACATTAGCACTAGACTTGCTTTCAATTACTTCACGCGAAATTTCGTCCACTTAATGTGGAAACCACAATCCTTTGCAACAAATTAAAACCTGATCGGGTCCCTGCTTGACTGTTCTATTAAATACAGCTATTAGGCCTTCTAAACTAGTGCTTATAGCTTGAGATCTTCTATCTGGAAACGTATTAGCACGTTCTTGCCTGTTCCTGATTGCATTTCTCCTATTTTCTACTATCCTATTTTCTAAATTGCTTCTGTGCTGGCTTACTCTCGCGACAAACTACTATTGGCATCAAAAGCATCCTGTCGTGCTTAAACGACGTAAAATGTTGGCTAATTGCTCTAGCTGTCTAACTGGAGAATTAGTGCGTTGTGTAGCGCGTCGAACACTATCTCGTCCTTGTTCGTGTGCCCTATAAACTGGGTCTTGTCTGCGACTCGATCGTTGCGAAGAGTTTACTATTTGCTCCAGTTGTCTAACTGGAAAATTAGTGCGTTGTGTAGCGCGTCGAACACTTTCTCGTCCTTTATCGTGTGCTCCATAAACTGGGTCTTGTCTGCGACTCGATCGCCACGAAGTATTTACCATTTGCTCCAGTTGTCTAACTGGAGAATTAGTGCGTTGTGTTGCGCGTCGAATAGTATTTTGTTCTTGTTCGTCTGCCCTATAAACTGGGTCTTGTCTGCGACTTGATCGGCGCGAAGTGTTTAATATTTGTTATAATTGTCTAATTGGTGAGTTTGTTCGACGAATTGCGTGACGAACAGTATCTTGTTCTTGTTCAGTACTCCTAAAAATTAAATTATTTCGACGAATTTGATGACGGTGACAATCTCCAATTCTTTCAACTTGGCTAAATTCTTTATTTTTCCTACGCTCTCTTTGAGAAACTACGTTGCTTAATCTTTCCTGCTCGGCACATTCAGAATTGAACCTATTTATCTGATTCCTAGCTCTTTGTCTTTGAGATCTATTTATTGCGATAATCTTTTAACCCTAGGCATTTACCCATAGATTTATGTATGTATAAATGTATATGTGCTAATTATTTAAAATATATACTAAAAGTCTCTATAATAAACTATACAATTCTATATATTTATAATATAATGCAAGTGGTTTTTTTAGCGACCTTTCTATTGGATAAGGGTGAGTTTGGCTGGCTCTAGGTCAAGTTATTGGTTTATTGAACCAATGATAACAACAAGGTATAAATCACCAAAAAGTGAGCAGGTTGTCTGTATAGCTATTTCAAGAACCTCCCGGTTCTATCATCAGCAGACTTTGCTATCGACCTGTTGCGAATTACAAGTCCTCTTGTGTGCTTTATACTCTGTTTTGGCATACAACTGTTTAGGGAAACAACTGACATACAACTGTTTATAATCGTTTAGAAATTTTCAGTGTTTAATGAGAACATCTAAATCTATGTATAAACCCAAGCGCAAGTCTGTAGGTGGTAGGTATCCAAATTCCAAAATATGCATAATCTGCGTAATACTTACGAACACATATTAAATATGGCTCTAGCTCTTATAGTTTTCGAGATATGCTCAAAAAACTGGGTCAAAAAACCGATACACACTGATTATAAGAAAACGTGGCAAGTTATTGATCATTTGAAAGAAACTTGATCTGCGTATGGTATATACGAATCTATAAAGTCCAAGTTCAGCTCTCTAGCCCTTGTAGTCTCTGAAATCGACGCGTTCATACAGACGGACGGACAGATAGACGGACATGGCTCGACTCAGCTATGATGCTGATCAAGAATACATATACTTTATGGGGTCGGAGATGTTTTCGTCTGCCTGTTACATACATTAGCACAAAACATTATACCCTTATTACCCCTTTTTAATGGGCTCAGGGTAAAAAAACATTTGTGTTAACAAAGGTAGTGTTAATCATATACACCAGCCTTGCCACGGCACGCCATTACTGTTGTCAACAAAAACTAAGGTTTTAGCAAAAAAAAAAAATAACAAAAAACAAATATTGGCGGCTGTTAGGGTAAGAAGGCGAAGCCCTTTCCCTAAACAGTTGTATGCCAAAACTATACTCTGTTTTGGCAGGAATACAGGAATGCCGAGCAGGAAAGATTAAGCAACGTAGTTTCTCAAAGAGAGGAAAAAAAAAGAATTTAGCCAAGTTGAAAGAATTGGAGATTGTCACCGTCATCAAATTCGTCGAAATAATTTAATTTTTAGGAGTACTGAACAAGAACAAGATACTGTTCGTCACGCAATTCGTCGAACAAATTCTCCAATTAGACAATTATAACAAATATTAAACACTTCGCGCCGATCAAGTCGCAGACAAGACCCAGTTTATAGGGCAGACGAACAAGAACAAAATACTATTCGACGCGCAACACAACGCACTAATTCTCCAGTTAGACATCTGGAGCAAATGGTAAATACTTCGTGGCGATCGAGTCGCAGACAAGACCCAGTTTATGGGGCACACGATAAAGGACGAGATAGTGTTCGACGCGCTACACAACGCACTAATTTTCCAGTTAGACAACTGGAGCAAATAGTAAACTCTTCGCAACGATCGAGTCGCAGACAAGACCCAGATTATAGGGCACACGAACAAGGACGAGATAGTGTTCGACGCGCTACACAACGCACTAATTCTCCAGTTAGACAGCTAGAGCAATTAGCCAACATTTTACGTCGTTTAAGCACGACAGGATGCTTTTGATGCCAATAGTAGTTTGTCGCGAGAGTAAGCCAGCACAGAAGCAATACAGAAAATAGGATAGTAGAAAATAGGAGAAATGCAATCAGGAACAGGCAAGAACGTGCTAATACGTTTCCAGATAGAAGATCTCAAGCTATAAGCACTAGTTTAGAAGGCCTAATAGCTGTATTTAATAGAATAGTCAAGCAGGGACCCGATCAGGTTTTAATTTGTTGCAAAGGCTTGTGGTTTCCACATTAAGTGGACAAAATTTCGCGTGAAGTAATTGAAAGCAAGTCTAGTGCTAATATTAACTCAGATATTTTATATCTATCTTCTACATATCCATCTGTTGATAATAGGAATAGTTTTTTCGAAACATGCAGTCGCAGCATTAAATTAGAAAAAAAATAAACCAAAGGCTTCCATTACAAATGTATTCGATTTTCCCGATATCCCGGATTTTTTGAAAGACTTGACGCCTTTGGAGGAACGGCTTGTTGCCCCACGCCTTTTACGATAATAAAGTTCTTGGGATATGGCCGCCAAAATGCAATTAAAGGAGCAGTGGTCAATGTACCAATTCCATTAGCCAATATTGTGACGTCCATTTCAAGGGCGTTCAATGAATACGAGGTAGTTAAAATGAATCTCAAGCGTAGGAGGGAATATATCCATGGTTTCATGGCTGAAACCATTAGGCCCTCCAAAGTTGCTGATGCAATTCGCTTTTTAGTCAACACCGAGCTTTACAGGTTCCCTTCGTTGCATCAGCTGATGATAGGGACTTGGTAACCCAATTAGAAGAAAGATCTGCGCAAGCCTCCACAAACGAACAAAATAGGAATATAGAAACAAAAATAAATAATCAGGAGGCCAGGAAACACTTTTAGAAAATGTTCCTATAGAAAACATTGCCATGCTAAATAGTCATAGCTCCTGGAGAGGTTCATGGTCCTTTGGATATGATCGAAGATTGTGATTTAGAGGAGCTGGCCTTCCCAACTATCTTTGCTGGCATTAAAAGCAAATGCTCACAGAGTTTTACAACCATAGTTAAGTCAGAACTTAAAAATGCAGATAGAAGAGGTTGTAGAACTGATCAATTATTTCTTAACTATACAAAGTTGGAAATGATTAATAACGCTAACGCTCTTGATGAAAAACACATAGACAATTTAATACGCCACGATGATGGATATAGGGTTTTGAAAGGTATTCGAACGGCTCACTGGGAAGTAGAAAAAAAGAAGATTATGGCCATGATTAGGCAATTTGGCCTTCCAACATTTTTCATAACCTTCTCGTTAGCAGAAACTAGGTGGACGGAGCTGTTAGTTTTAAAAAAATGTTGATAAGTTAGATATTTCTGAAGAAGCAATATCAGTTTTGCATTTTAATGAAAAAGCCCGTCTCATTAGAGCAGATCCCGTAACTTGTAGGTATATTGATTTTCGGTTCAGGCAGCTTTTAAAGCTAATGAAAAAAGAAGGCGATGTTTTCGGTTGTCATAGAGTCACCAAGTTTTATTGGCGACTAGAGTTTCAGCAACGAGACTCACCACATATTCATGGCATGTTTTGGCTGAAAGATGACCCAAACTTGACTTGTCTGATGAGTCAAGCAATTCTCCAGAAAAGTCCTTTATTGATCAGTTTATCACAACTGATACAGGTAACCCAGATGTAACTTCATTTTTGGAGTATCACACATAACCACGGGCAATCATGTTGGCGAGAGGTTAGAGGCCAAAAATTTGTAGATTTGCTATTCCATACCCTACCATGCCCCAAACAGAAATTCTATTCCCGTTAGCCGAGGATGCACAAAAAAGACATGTGCTTCGTAGGAATTTAAAAAAAAATACAGGGCTTATTAGATTATCCGTTTGATCGTGAAGCCATACACTTTCTTAGCAATATTAATAACTTTTTGTATCACGATCAACTTAACCTTAGTTATTATGCTATATAAACGCACTTGGGTCTAGTTTAAAGAAGCCCAAAATATTTTTGCAGAGAGCCAATGTAGATATACAGTTCATATTAGATCGCTATGCTTGCTGCGGTTACGTCGGTAATTATATTAACTAGTTCCAGAGAGGTATTTCCAAATTAATGCGTGAAGCAGTCAGTGAGATTAGTAGGGGTAATGTGACTATAAAACAAAAGTTCAACATAAACGACATACATTTTATTTATTTCGGGTACAGAGATATCTGCCAAGGAAGCCGTTTACTGCTGTTTTGGTATGAATTTATCCGAAAGCAGTAACGCTGAAGTACATACAAATACTTCATTGCCAGAGAATCGAGTTAGGAGATGCCAAACAGTTGTTTGTACTTAAGTCCAGGCAACAGTTGCAAAATTTACCCGCAAACTCAACATCAACGCTTTAGAAAATTTATGCCTTGTCGATTTTGCAGCTTTTTATAGTTTTAGCAAAAGGCATATTGGCACTCGTCAATAGATTGATGATGCAGGTGATATCGAAACTCCAAGGTTTTCTCAATCATTAGTTTACGCATTTCGCGACGGTAGTGGATTCGTAACGAAAAGGCTTACTTCTAGTATAATTATATATAGGAGATTTAATATTTATGGTGATAGGAGCAATTACTTTAGGAAGATAGTTATGTTATATTTCCCTTGAAGGGACGAGAATGTAGACTTAGTGCTTAGGGATTGCGTAGTCAAAATAAGGAGTTGATCGAGAGCAATCGTAGAAAATATAATAGTTTATATGATAGTGAGCTTCAGGATGCTCTCGATAATGCAGTTCAGGAAGAAAGAGAAGAAAATTGTGGCAATCACGAGGTAGTAGATGATAGATTTAGAGTCTTAGGATTGCCTGAAATAAATCATAATATAAATGTCTTAAACATTAATGATACTGATAATATTGCAGACTCAGAAGATGTTAATGTCGGTTAATAAATATTGTCAGGTCTTTTAATTTAAAGCAGAAGATATACCATACCAACATACACATGTTTTGCACAATGCCAAACACAAATCCGTATTTTAGGAATTTTTTGGAGGTGGTGCTGGTGTAGGCAAAAGCCGAGATATTTTAGCAATTTTTAAATCTTTGTCCATAATCTACAATAGTAAGCCAGGAACTAATTTAGGTTCCGCTAAAATTCTATTGTGTGCCCCAACAGGTAAAGCTGCTTTCGGAATCAGCGGATCAACACTGCATTCCATGTTTTCTCTATCAGTAAATCAATCTGGTTCTGATTTAAGGCAGTTAAGTTATGATTTGGTCAATACATTGTATTCAAGGTTACTAGACCTTAAACTTATTATTATAGATGAAATACCTATACCTACCTTAAAAATACTTCTCCATTCGGTGGTATTTCTTTTATAGTCTTCGGAGATCTAGTTATCACCAGTGGGAGAACGTTGGATTTTCGAATCAAACTCTAATAATCCCTTCAGTGCAATTTATGCGTCTTCTCTGTAGGACCTTTTCAAATATTTTGAGTTCACAGAAATCATGTGACAACGGGAGGACCAATTATTTGTTTCTGCTTTAAATAATATGGCCTCTGGTATCATGATAACCGATGACATTAGTCTTGTCCGGTCCCGCATATGTCAGCCAACGGTGGTACCAAATGATGCAATTCATCTTTTTAGAACTAATGCGGTAACTGACAACTTTAATACTCTAAAGCTGAACTCAATTCAGACTGAACAATTTATTTCTACCGCTTATGATATTATAAAAGCTACACATATAAATGCGGCAAAAAGGGATAGAATTTTAGAAGCCGTTAGTAGCTTTAGGTCGTCCGAGACACAGGGATTATGTATGTCCCTTCTCTTAAAAACCACTGCCAAATATATGATTACGGTTAATATAGATACAGGGGATGGGTTAGTCAATGGGGCAACAGGCATTTTAATGCAAATAGACTTTGATGAATCCAGCACTCCAAATACTTTATGGATGAAATTTTCATAGGAAAGTGTAGGATTTCTTGCTCGCTCAAAATATACACATCGTACAGAAGCTTCATTGAACCCAATTCAGAAAATAGTTAAGAGTTTTCAATATCGAAGAAATGAGCAAGTTACCATTGACCGTAGGCAGTTTCCAATTGTACCTGCAGAAGGTATAACCATCCCCAAAGGCAGCGAGCAACGTTGCTTGTAGTAGAGCAACAACTGCTTCGGAGTTATTTATTATAGGAGATTTTGTTCCTCCTAGACATCCCAAAAATGATCACTTAGTAAATAGTTCTGCCCTAGATATTTTCTTTCATAATACTGAATGCATTTAGTGTCATATTAAAGACATTCGATCGGACAGGTAATGCTTCAGTCGTCTGTTCTGTGTTTCGTTGAGGCGTCAACATTCGCAAACGAAAATATCGACATTCCAGAGTTTACTCTTTTGTTCGTCAAGATTGCGAGATAGCCCCTAACGCAGTGCATCATAAAAGGGGTATCATCATTTACGTTAGGAATAATACAGTTAACAATATTTCACATTGTTTAAGCGGTAGAAAACTATCAGGATCAGTCGTTTTTAAATATGCCATATTTCGGTATAAGTCTATGGGTTGCTTAGTAATTTATAAAAGTCCGACTTATCCGTTAGCTATGTTTAAAACAGAATTTAACGATTTTTTTCAGCAAAATGAGTTTTTCAAAAATAATAATAGTGTTATTTTAGAAGATTTTAATTTATGTTGAAATAAATTAGATAGGTGTAGGGTCTTCTAAAATAATTTAATAGAAAGGATTTAAAAGCTTGTTAGATTTGAAAACGTCGACAACCAATTGTGACTCGCACATTGATTGGGCATTTTCGAATATTTCCAGTGAGGACATTAGCGCTAGGACCTTGAGTCGGGCACTCCCGACTAGAGCAGTCTTGTTATATTTTTGTGGTGGTTGATGCTTTCTCAAAATTCGTTTGGCTCTATCCAACCAAGAATACGTCCGCAGAAGGAGTTGTAGATCGACTAAAGCGACAGGCAGCGATTCGGAAATCCAAAACAAATAATATCCGATAGAGACGCTGCGTTCTTATCAAACTTGTTTAAAAAACATTGCGACGGGGACGGCATACAGCACATGATGATCGCAACGGGAGTTCCTCGTGGTAACGGTCAAGTAGAACGTATCTACAGAATAGGAATCCCAATGTTGACCAAATTATGTCTTAAAAACTCTAGTAGCTGGTTTAAGCACATTGATGCAGTTCAGCAGACTATAAATAGTACGCCACCAAGGAGCACACAAATGTTTCCGTTCAGACTGCTGACTGGTATAGAAATTAAGCTCAACAAGATATGCAGTTTGCATCCTATAGAAGAAATATATAGAGAAAGGGAAGCAGACCGCAACGAAACTCAGTAAAATATTGCCAAAATACAGCATGAAAATTGGAGAACACATAATAAAAAAATGTGAAAAAGAACTAAAATACAAATTAAACGAACTAGTAGCTTTAAAGAGGTATGGTACTGGATTAAAGATCAAGTCCAAATTCTTCGGTCCTTATAGGAAAGTGGATATTCAACTTTTTAGAGGTATGGTACTGGATTAAAGATCAAGTCCAAATTCTTCGGTCCTTATAGGAAAGTGGATATTCAACTTTCTCATATATTCTGCCACAGTTATGTGTTCCCGGCCTTCGTGATCACCCACTTCTTCAATCTCATATCTACCATGAGCTTGGTAGATATGAGATTGAAGAAGTGGGTGATCACGAAGGCCCGGGGAACACTATAACTGTGGCAGAATATATCAAAAAGTTATAGTCCCAGGCAGATTTATCAGAAGATCCATCATTCGAGTCTGTTCCATTTGACTATCGCGCCATGTAATTATCGGTGACAAACGCGACCCTGGTGGGGAAATTTTTTGAGGGGAGCAGCCGTGTTCATCGCATGACGATTAGCGTGAGTTGGCAGGTCCAAATACCAGAGTGACCAGAGAGACAGACGGTGGGGACTGCCGAGGAGATAACAGGCAGAATAAAAGAAAGAGGCGACAACACGTTTTTTTGGCGGGACGGCAACAAAGGAAATTATCGAAGTGTGGCCAGAAGAGGAAAATTCGAATTCAGAGTTATGCACAGGCGCACAGACCCCGCATAAAGAGTGCTGTCTGTATTAAAGTTCGGCGTAAGTGTGAAAGCAAAAATGTCTGAATGTTTTGTAATTTGGTGTTTGTTTCCAACAGGTGGCCAACAACAGGTCACGCCGCAGTTTTAATTTTGAGGCCCCATTTATTTTCATTCTGCTGCGGCCCAATATTGCCTTGGAGGGCACCTACATACAGCCTTCATGCGCTGATGTTTTTATTGATGGGAACCACCATCATCTTACCTCTCTTCGTCCTTCCAAAACATAAATCGCATATGCGAGCATATTAGTGACCCAAACCGTGGCTCGTCCAAAAAATCTTTTCGCGGCGACCAACAGGGCCAGACGCCCATATAATTGTTGCACGCCTGTCAACTTAAATGTTAAGAAAGTTGCCTATTTATTTATTTATTAATTTATCGGCCTAATTATTCAATTAATTATTTATTTTTTAATTTATCGTCCCATTTATTTAATTATTTATTGCGTATTTATTTATATATTTATGAATTTATTTATTAACTTATTTTTCCATTGTTAAATCCGGCACTCGGATTTTGCCAAATTTGCCTACATTGGCACATATACATATACATATCCCACATTCTGGCCACCGGTACGAGGCAGAAGTACCTGTCTTATATTAATCGACCCCCACCTCTTTTTACTTTTATTGGAGCTCCGATAGGGTAGGATAGGGATTGAGGAAATGTTAAGCGACAGCATATCTGTGCCGTGCCCAATTTACAGTGGCATAAATCTACTCTGAATTTAAATTTGGCAAAATTTTGCACCTGTTCGATTTTTAAATATACACGCTTAATTTGTAACCGCACGCCAAACATTAAGCACAGCCATTTAGTGGCCAACCTGTTCAACTCGCATAAGAAAAGAAATGTTTATTTATTAAATTGTACTTGTGAGCGAATCAAACATGATGTGTGAGTAAGCGTGAGGGAGGGAGAATCACCGAGGCCATGGAATAAGTCGGCCGTCAGTTCCAATTTAAGGGCAATGGCATACAACTTTAAATAGCCGTTGCAGGAAGGCCGGGTACGTCGTGGCCGATAACACCGGGCTTGCCAACTCGTCCGATCATTTGTGTGTATGTAGGTACGTTCATGTGTAGTATTGTGAAGGTTGTATTGTTTTGGAATTTTGTACCGTCTAGGGGCAGGGTTGAGGTTACCCACCCCTGGGAATACTGAGCTAGCTGAGGTTGCCCCCCCGAAACCACAAGACGTGTTACAATTCGAATGAAAGTTCAGGATGGCCGAATGTGGGAATCCAAAAGAAGACCAGAAGCGGTCGACCATATAGATAGTTAAATTAAGTATTCGAGTAACATATCGATTAACATTTGCAAAACTACGGTCGGTGAATCAACTCTGCCAACTATCTCAAAAGGAGAAGAAGAAAAAGAGTCATACAAAGGAAGTCGAGTTTCTGCGTTTACTTGCTTAAGAAACTATCGAAAACGTTATAAGCCGATATTGTCAATTTAAATATAAGTTCATATTTCAAAGTGCTTAAATAAACTATTCAAGCTAAAACAAGCGTTATTCCGGATCCGATAAAACTCGGCCAACCTACATATATATGTATATATATAGCATACTGCAGCGTTCGAAGCATTCCTGTCCATTCGAAAGTTATCTTCTTCCTGAACTGACCAAAGCGTTCCTTTAAATATATGTGTTATTATGATTACAATAAGTATGTTGTTTTATTTACTCACATATGGCTTCACTTCTCTATCAGCATCAGCCAAGAACGACGCAATAAAAGTATTTGGCATTGCTATACCAAGATGCACCTGAGAGAGATCCATCATAACAGCAAGTGCCTCCTCATCCTCAATGTCGAGCGGCAGAAAGCATGTCCACGATTTGATCTTCCAATTTAATATTTCTCATAATTTGAATTTTGCGGTAATAGTTAATAGTGATCAGTTGTTCACTCACTGCAATTGCGGTATTGGCTGGTGCAAACAAGTTTCAAAATTCCTGTAGATAGGGGTAGCGGCTAATTCTCCGGTCACCGATCCGCTTCTAGTAGATGGGAGAATATGGCTTGAGAAAAGCAGGCCATCTGGTCGAACAACAGAAAAACACAAACACTGCCATCTGTTCACGAACACACACGTTCGTGCGCATAATCACATGCTAAACTCATGACTTTTATGAGTGTATTTGAAAATGCGACTTGGGAAGGGTATGGTGAAATAGTAATATCGCAGCAGTCTCTTCATCGATTTCAATGAATAATATCTTAAACGGTGCCAATTTATTGCAACTATGCAAATACACAGGTGAGAAATATAATTTGTTTCGACTTTTCCTTGAATTTTAAAGTAAAAAATCGTAAGAAATACCGCACAAAAAATCATAATTTTCTTAATTCAAAAATATATAGTTAAACAAACAGGATGGCTCTAGTCGGGAGTGCCCGACTTGGAGATACCCTGAACCCAGCGGCGAGCTGTCGTTACATGCATTTAATTAAACCCCTCTGCAGTCATACAGACGACATCACAGTCGCACTTAGTAAAATAAAATAAAAATAAATAATACAAATGTATGGTCGCGCTTCGCGTTCGCTTTTATTTGCAGACAAAGTTTAGTATGCCGAAGTTGTGAAATTTCTCGCAAAATTTTCACAAAATAGGAAACTCTATCTTTCAAATGTTGGTTGCAGTTGATCTGCGAAAGCTTTTTGAGAGTGTGCATGCCAAATACCAATCTTTCCCCATTTTGTTGCTCCAGAATATTTCAAGTCGCCGATGTCCCAGCATTAAGTTACACTTGAACCAATAAGTTTGTTAAGTTTAAAAATAAAATGAAATAAGAATTTAAATAAACAGTAAAAAAAACTCCGAGCCCGCGTCTGATAGCGCGCAAGGCAACATCTCTACCACTGAGCCACAGGTGCAATTAAATCGCCTCCATAAAAATCAAATACTTTTTCTTTATTTACATCTGTGTTTCTTAACCGATTTGGATGAAATTTGTTTTAATGCATTCTTATTGTTCTATAATACATTTACATAGCAACCTGAACTAAATTAGGTGGCTCTGGCTCTTATAGTTTCTGCGATATGCTCAAGCAGCTGCGCTTGGCCGCCAATTTGGAAAGTTAATTCTTAAATACCTTTTAAACTAAGAATAGGATCGTTATGAAATTTTCAGGACGTAACAAGAGCATTGAAATCTGTGTACAAACCAATATACAAGTCTGTTGTACTTGATTTGCGATTTTGTTGGTTTTTTTGATATGGGGGCCATTGGGGGGAGGTATCCTTTATCCGAAATAAACATAATCTGCGTATCCTTTACGAAAACATATTTGGTGGCTGTAGCTCTTATAGTTTTTGAGATATGCCTAGATTAAACAAGTAGGAACGTTGCAGTCGGGTGTAACCGACAACGGAATACTCGTTCACGGTGTAATAACAACGAAAACATTTAACCTACCATTATGGGTGCACAAAAAAAAATAATAAACGAGTATAAAAAAAACAAACAAAAAAATTTGCCTCCGCGCGGCCTCGAACCCGGGCCTAACTCCGCACAATTAACACACAGACCCCAACCAACCATTCAACCTCAAGTTTGACGAAATTCAACTTAAAGTATTTAATAAAAATTATATGCAAAAATTTTAACAGAAAGCAAAAGGAATATAATTTTAAGAAATTGTTATGAACTGTAAAAAGTTTGAAGTATCAAGACCAGCCTCTGCATCAAGAGCGGGAATTCGCTTGTTTTTGGTGTGACGAAATTCAATATAAATGCTAAGAAATGCGTATTTTTCTGAAATTTCTTAGCTAACCATTTCTTTGATAAAAAAGAAAATAGTTAAATTTTATTCATAAAATCATCTGTCTTATTACTTTGTTTACAGATATAATAGAATAATTAATTAGAAATAATAATTTTAACTGCAATTTATACTACAAGTTGGGACAAAACTCAGCTCAAGTTATATGAGAAGTGCACAATCGCAAACAGCCGCACACAAATTCTAAGAATACGAAAAAATCTAGCATCTAAGCGCCATCTACCGACCAGTGGTCACTGACCACTTTATTTTCCATGTGACAAACTAATTGAACAGTTATCCAACACTATTCTAATGAAATCAAATAAGAAGTACCAAAAAGTATGCAATAGTTGGCGCTTGATGGCTTAATTGATGTTGTGCACATATCAAGTTTTGGAAATTATGGGCGCGGTAGTGGGCGTACCCAAAAAAGTATGGATGCGATTTGTAGAGGAGGTCATCAGCAATCTGTTGGTATTTTATGCATCTAGCTTTAAAAGTGAGGGAGAAATATTGATTTAATCGAGTTGCCACGCCCACCGTGGGCGCAACCCGAAAACCTTCACACTTTATTTGACGAGGGTACACACGAGTATATATTCAAACTTTCAAATCTCTAGCTTCAATAGCAGCGAAAAAAACTGCGTTCATACGGACAGACGGACATACGGACATACGGACGTACGGACAGACGGACGGACAGCTTGACGGACAATGCACAAACCCAATATACTAGTTTCACTTCGTGAACGAGTATAAAAACCGATAAACACTGATTATAAGCAAACGGGACAAGTTATCGATCATTTGAAATAAACTTGATCTGCGTATGGCATATACAAATCTAAAAAGTCCAAGCTCAGCTCTCTAGCCCTTGTAGTCTCTGAAATCGACGCGTTCAATCAGATAGACGGACAGACGGACAGACAGACCGAAAGGTCACCTCTGAAAAAATCTCTAAAAAATACCAATTTGGGGAACATTCCAGTAATCCACCTCCCAAATTTCGGGACTTTAGCTGAAATTGTGGGAAGCATACAAGTTTTACCGATATTTGGTTTCAGGAATATACATTTTTAAGATTACAGGGGCGGGAGGGGGCGCGCCCAAAGGTTTTTTTTGTGATATTTGGAGGAGCTTTTCAGAAAAATATATATCACAAATATACTGACCCTAGCTCAAAAACTGTGGGAGATATATGCATTTCCGACTTTTTTAGGTGGGCGAACTGGGGGCGTTCTAATGGGTGTGGCCAATCTACGGGGGAGGTCACCAGCAAACTACACTCCAAATTGGGTGACTCTACCTTTAAAATTGTGGGAAATATTCACCTTTTATCGATTTGCGAATTGAGGTGTATCGACGTGCTATCGATTTGCCAGCCTCCTAGAAGGCGTGGCACAAAATCTTAACACTTTGTCTGAATCAGATAGCTACAAGTATATATCCAAAGTTTTAAGTCGTCTCCGACGAACAGATGGACGGACAGCATGACGGACATTGCACAAACGCAATATAGTAGATTACTTTTTGAACGAGTAAAAAAATAAGTAATACAATATTCACCTAGTAAACATATTTTCGTAAAACACAATAACAGAATAGGGACAAATGCTTTGAAGAAGAAATAGTAAAAGAAAACAATCAATTAACCATTACTCCACACTCTTTTCATAAAAATCATATGAGAAATTCCAAATATCTCTGTCTTATTGCTTACATGGTTTATTTCATCATACAATACCTAATATGAAATTTTAAATTACTTTAAGTCCGACGTAGCTAATATCGAGCTCGAAGATAGTAAAGTACAATCAGAAATTTTAAAATTGTACACCATATTAATGTTAACGATTTTTAAATTACCACAGATCAGTTACAAAAAGATCTGCTTACTAACATTTCCCCAACGAACCCCCTTCTTTCCATTCATTAAAAAGAAAAAAGAAAACAACAAAAGCTCTAGTAAACCACCGGGATTCACCTCTACCGCCGAGCTACAGCAGCAACTTAACCGTCTCTGTCAAAATCCGAGCTAATGAAATAGCCGCATTTGAATTTGAAAAGGAACTCACGTATTTGAATGTGTATATATATATTTCAGTGTTATTATATAAAAATAACTTAATATCAATTTAATACAGAGCTGTGCGAAAAGTAACGAGTTCCGAAGTGCGTAGGTCGTAGGTCGTAGGTCTTTGTCCCCTTTTACTGTTACCAAACAACTCTTTAATTGCCCAAAATTAGGACTACACATGTTGCAAATTCCCTTCTCGTTCACACTCAGCAAAAGGGACCACGTTCAGCAGCAGCTCGCTGCGTCTCACTCCATCAAACCTCTCCGAGTGATTTGCACACACTTACAAATACAAGTGCAGCAATAGAAGACAATATCGAGAAAAGTAACGGAATTGAATCAACAAGACCAAGACAGACAACGAATGGAATTTACAAGCAACGAGTGCACATGCTGTTAATAATTTTATATTAATACGGTACGGCCGTCCTGACCCTTACACGTCCTCGTGTAGCATCACAAATATATCACCATAAACAAATTTATCTCACATAGAACAAGTCATCATTATTCCAACCAAACTTTGATTTGTATCTTCTTTACATTTTAGTATCTCAAACATGCCTGCTTTATATTTGTTTTCTCTTTAATATTGCAACATTTTCTTTTCTTACTTCAATACAATTTTGATTAATTTTTATACCCTAAACCCATTGAAAATGGGTAAAAAATGGTATAATAGTTTTTTGCAAATGTATGTAACAGGCAGAATAAGGCATCTCCGACCCCATAAAGTATATGTATTTTTGATCAGGATTAACAGGCGAGTCGATATAGCTATGTCCGTCCGTCCGTCCGTCTCTATGAACGTATCGATCTTGAAAACTATAAGATATAGAGACTTCAACTTTTCGGCTATAGCCTCGTCCATGGCACGCACAGATCAAGTTTATTCAAATGATCGATAATCCACACCGTTTTCCTAAAATCAATAAAAATCTACAACAACCTCTTATTTTTTAAGCTTATTTCGTAGATTTTGATACTTAGAGACACCAAATTTGGTTCGAATAAATATTTATATATACTATAGCACTGGAAGAATCTATTACATTAAGATTTATCAGAATTTATCAAAATCAAATTAAGAAACACAGAAGTTATTAAAAAAAATGTGTGGTGAAATTTGACCAATTTGACAATCCAATGTGCAGCAAGTGCTGCAATAAGAGCTCGGGATTAAAGTTAAGTTTTTTTAAGTTCGTTTAATTATATTAAGTTCGTGTATACCACAGGCAGATAAAGGCTATTTAAAATGATCGATAACCGCCCCGTTTTCTTATTATCGTTATTTATCGGTTTTTTGACCCTGTTTTTTTTAGAAAATCTCAGAAAATATAAGAGCTAGAGACATCAAAGTTGGTTTCATATGTGCTAGTTATGGATGGGCAGATCACAAATATTTTGAATTTTGGATATAAAAAAAAGCAAATTAAATACTACAGACTTGAGCTTTGGTTTGTACATAGATTTGGATGCTCTTATTAAGCAAAACAATTTCATAACGATCATTCTCTTAGTTTAGAAGTTATTCAAGAATTCATTTTCCATAGGGTGGCCAAGCGCAGCCAATATGTAAAGTACACAGTTTGTTGCATGCGTTTGTATGTGTGTGTATGTGTGACTTTGTGAATGTGTGTATGAATGCAAATAGTTTTAAATGTATAGACCGACAGATCGCCGCTGTGTTCAGGGTATCTCCTAGTCGGGGACTAGAGGAATAGAGCCATCTTACTTATTTTTTCTAATCAACTTAATTTTTGTTATATCATATTCCGATTTTTCTTATAATATTTTTCAGGATAATCACTCAATTCGTAAAATTATATCTCAAAAATACTATTCATTGGTCTTAAGTCAGTATGCTGTCATTGCCATATAGGCCTTCGCAAAACTATAGACTTCATACTTTCAGTAGCTCGGGCTCTAATACTCGTCAAATGATTTCCAACCTCCGTTTCACAATGTTGAATCAACCCAAGAGGAAGAGCTCCATTTCCGATCAGCAACTCCAGAGTATTTGCTTTTGTTGCACGACTAACAATGCAATTTAAAGCAATCTGTACCCTACCAAGAGCATCTTGCCATGACCGGTGACTCAATTGAACTGCAGTTAAACAAGGTTTAAACGAACTCTTACACGTTGGAAATTGACCGTTTGCGCGGCTCGCTCCTGCGGGTATCAAATGAAGTTTGAAGCAAAGCATCTACGTTGGTCAGCTATAATACGGGTTGGTGCCCCAAATAAAGAAATGGAAGATTTCATAGCTTTCAAACGGCTTTTGGCATCTAACTTTAGCGTATGACTTAGATAAACGAATTTAATAAAGGCGTTGACCTGAACAACAACATATTTTTTAAGGTCGATTTTACCACTCAATTTACCAGTTATGTCCACATGTATAGTATGCCAAAGCACACTGACTTTTGTAATGGTATGAAGTTTTGCCTAAACTTTTTCCGAAAGGGACTTAACCGATTTGCAAGTTATGCAATTTAAACTGATAGACTTTATCAAACGTTTTCTTCCATCTCAGGTTATGCACCTGATTTATGCACTTGATTTATCACAGACAATTCTTTTGAACTTTGCGATACAACGCATACCTTTTTTATTTCATACGAATTAGCCAAATCATCAGCAACTTCTCTACAATTTAACTTAGTGATCATATAACTATATCAGAATCCAATCGCTGTTCAACGAGTAGCCGATCGCTTGAAATTTCACTTAAATTTACTCGTTTATCGGGAATTTTACATACGGTCGAATCAGGTTTTGAAGGAAGGTGATTTCTTGACAAAAAGTCAACATGAGCCATGCGCTTTCCTTCTCTACACTGAATTTCGAAATTAAAAGATTGTAAATAAGCCCACCAGTTGTGGACCCTAGGGGTCCTTTAAGGAATTGCAATCAGTATAAACTACAAACTCGCGGCCAAGCAAATAATGGCGAAAATGCTTCATGGATTTAACAACTGCCAAGGTCTCCAATTCATAAGAATGGTACCTAGACTCGGCAGAGGAAGTTCTTTTGCTGAAATATTCCACTACATGACGATTATTATATATTATATCCGCAGGAAGTCGCATCTGTGTGTATGTCAATCGGGTATTGTGGATCAAAGATCACTAGAACTAGTTTCCTTGAGAGGATGGTTATAATTTTCTTTTGAACTTCTTCTTCGCTCTTCCTTCCAAGTAAAACTACTCTTCTCTGAAATAAGAGAACATAGTGGACGTATTATTGTAAAGAAACAAGGCACAAATTTTTGCCCCATGCAGCATCGCAATTTGATGATTGATAAGTGGCAACGGGTACTTGTCTGAAACCGTGTTCGAATTTAATTCTCTATAGTCAACACAGAGACGGCTTTGAACCATTCGTCTTTTTGATGAGTAGCATAGAGCAAACATAAGGAGAGCAACTCGAACGGATAATATTACACTTCATTAATTCACCCAACTTAGGACATACAATCAATTTTTATTTCACCTGTGCTAACTAGTGTACAAGGGATACCTTTAATAAACGCTGTATAGTATCTGTCAAGTAATTTAATTAATTCATCTTTTCATTACCACCTAATTCTGTATCGAGATCGACCAAGTTGCCTGACTGCTCAGACACAGAACAATTATTAACATATTTCGATTTTATAATTTCAAACGTATCAGGCGCTAGCACAACATTAAAATCCTGACTAGGACTTCACGGCCAATCACAATGTCATTATTCCCTGAACCCATGGAAAATGGGTAATAATGGTATAATGGTTTTGTACAAATGTATGTAACAGGCAGAAGGAGGCATCTCCGACCCCATAAAGTATATATATTCTTGATTAGCATCACTAGCCGAGTCGATCAAGCCCTGTCTGTCCGTCTGTCCGCCTTTCCGTCTGTCTGTATGAACACGTCGTTTTCAGAGACTACAAGGGCTAACAAAAGAAGCGAAGCGAACGGACGTCTTGCAGTGTGGTGACCAAAAATATAAAAAAAATAAGAATAATAAAAAATATATATAGAATGGTAAAAATTTAAGCTTTGTTAAATCCGGCAAAATCGTCGATCAACATCAAACCCCTTTACAACTTCAAAAGTGGGATTGCCCAAAATGCCTGCGTGAAATTTTTTCGGCACTCCAACCGTACGTGTGTGAGGATCGAAGCGAATACATACACACACATAAGAATTTCGCAATAATTTCGTTTAAAAAACAAACCAAAGTCCAAATAATAAGTTAGCTGCAATAACGTGGCATTTGATAGAAATGCGACACGCAGACAGCTCCGCATTGTTGCAAGCGGCAATAGAGCCATTCTCGAACTTGTGGAAAATGAGTCTGTGGAGGAAACGATACTGCTAAGGAGCAGCCGAGTGACCCGATTAATTTGGCTTAGATAATAGTAGTCGAAAGTAAGCCGGAACGCTCTCTGAGATTGTTGTTGATTTGGCAATGCTTGCAATAAGTTTTGGTTTGCTCTCATTAAAAGAGTCTCTCGCCTACGTTGAAACGAAACAGATCGTCGTCTTATATTTCATGTACACATGTTCTAGTCTGCACAAAGCAGACACAACGGTTAATTCTACAAGCGAAGAAGAAATCTGCCAAACAGGTTATGGGCCCAGGTTAAGCGGCCAGGGCAATAATATATATGCGTGAAATTGAACAGAAGGCATAAGTGTCGATAGAGGTTTTGTTTAAAGAAAACTTTTTAAGAGAAAACTGTGTACACAACAAGCTTGGAAAATTGTGAAAATGAGTTCACTGTATAATATTGAAAAACTAAGTGACAACAATTATGACACATGGTGTGTGCTCATGTGGAGCGTGTTGACGCATCAGGATTTGTGGGCAGTCGTGTCCGGCGAAAGCGTGAAGCCGGAAGATGGGTCAACAGCGGCATACAGTTTGTGGAAGAACCAAAATGAAAAGGCAATGGCAGTGTTATTTTTGTCCATGTGCGCATCACAGATAAGTGGAGCAAAAAAGTCGACTTGTGCGAAGGAGATGTGGTATGATCTGAAAAAGATGCATCAGCCATCAGGTCCAGTTCGCAAGGTGACATTATTTAAAAGGTTGCTTTAAAAACGTATGCAGGAAGGTGACAACGTGCAGGAGCATGTCTTGGAGTCTTCAAAAATCGTTGAAAATCTCGCAGAAATTGGTATTTCTTTGAACGAAGAGTTGTTCGTAATAATGTTATTGGCGAGTTTGCCGTCGTCATACGAAAACTTTGTTGTTGCATTAGAAGCGCGCGACGACTTACCGCTCAGCGTAATAAAGAGCAAGTTGATAGAAGAAGTGGAAATGCGCAAAAGCAATGAACAACATGTGAGCGCGCAAGCATTTGCGGCGCAGTCTGCAGGCAAAAAGCAGACAGAAAAATCTTGGAATAGACAAAAAAACGATGCTAAGAAGACGAAGCAACGAGATGGAAAGTGCTGGAACTGCAACCAGAAAGGGCATTTCTCTGCAAATTGTCGTAGAGGCAGAGCAGTTGGCAACAGCAGCGATGGAGAGCGTAAAGAGCACAGGAAAAACGACAACCAGAACAGCAGCAGATCGTTCGCTGGAGTAGCAAAGAGTAACGACAGTATAAGTGCTGGTGCTTGGTGCGGCGCCACTTCACATATGTGTGCGCGACGCGAATTGTTTAAGGTATTCGAGGAATACAGACAAGATATTGAGCTAGCTGGAAATAAGCAAATAACGTCGAGGGGACGTGGTATAGTGGTAATTAATAGCCAAAAAGGTTTTAAAATTACACTGAACAACGTGCTGTATGTACCAGAACTGCAATTTAGTTTTATATCAGTTGGCAAGGCGGTACTAAACGGATGCACGGTAAAATTTACTAAGGAGGTCGCAACTTTCAATGACAACGGTCAGATACTAACAGCAAAAAATGTTGATGGCTTGTATGTGTGCGAGTTAAAGAAAAGTGAAAGATTGTGTTTTAGTAAAGAAAATTACGAATTGTTGAAATGGCACGAGCGCTATGGCCATTTGAATATGCAAAGTTTGCATGAGCTTAAAACCAAAGATATGGTTCGTGGTTTGACATTTGAGTCTGCGGGATCAGCTGTTGATATGAAGTACATATCATGTTTAAAAAATAAATGTCATGTGAAGCCATTTGGAAAGTCTGAAACAAGAGCCAAAGATGTTTTAGAACTGGTGCATAGTGATGTGTGCGGGCCTATGAATAAATTGTCGATCGGAGGCAACAAGTACTTCGTGACAATAATTGACGATAAGAGTCGATATGTTCAGGTGTATTTTATAAAGAATAAGTCTGAGGTCTTAAAAGTGTTCAAGAACCATCTGACCATGGTTGAACGGCAGACAGGTATGAAAATAAAAGCGATAAGAAGCGACAATGGCACTGAATATTCCAACAAGGAATTTGATATGTATCTGGAGAAATTGGGCATTCGTCGGCAGCTTACGGTTCCATATACACCGCAACAAAATGGAGTTGCTGAAAGATTCAACAGAACTCTATTAGAGATGGGACGAGCAATGTTAAATAGCGCAGGTATGAATGAATCATATTGGGCTGAAGCTATAGCGAGTGCTGCGTATTTGAGAAATAGGTCTCCAACAAAGGCGGTGGGTGTGGGTGTCACTGCTCATGAAGTGTGGACCGGGCACAAGCCGGTAGTAAAACACTTGAGAATTTTCGGAGCGATCGCTATTGTTTTGAACAAAAGTCAAAAGAAAAAATTCCAAGAAAAAGGGAAGCAGTATTTAATAGTCGGATAATCTGAAACTTCGAAAGCATATCGATTATATGACAAGGATACAGGTGAATTTAAAGTGAGCCGTGACGTATACTTTGTGGAGAGATGCATACAAGAAACAGCTGTAAATATTGAGGCAGTGCTGAACACGGAACACGACAGAGAGTCGCAGAATAAGGAGGACACTGATGACGACATGGTCGATATACAAGATAACCAAAGCAATAAAGCAGCTGACATGGATGCAGTTAAGATTGGACCAGAACGGCCCAAACTGATCAGAACGGGTCTAAGAGGAAGACAATGCAATGTACTAAATATGATAAGCAGCAAGGATATCGGAATTTCAGGTTCAGTAAGTGAGGCCATGGCTGGCCCACAGGCACAAGAATGGATGCACGCAATGCAGGAGGAGTACGGTGCCTTACTAAAAAATAAAACGTGGCAAGGAGTCAAGCTTCCTGCGGGTGAACGAGCTATAGGCTGCAAATGGGTGTTCACGTTGAAACGAGGTCCAGCAGACGAAATTGAGCGCTACAAGGCGCGCTTAGTAGCTAAAGGTTGTAGTCAGAAATTCGGCATTGACTATGAGGAAACGTATTCGTCAGTCGTCCGGTATGCAACTATTCGCATGGTATTGGCCATGGCAGCAGAATATGAGTTGCGTGTGCATCAGCTCGATGTATCGACAGCTTACTTGAATGGCGATCTTGGGGATGACGTCTACATGAAGCAGCCGGAGCAGTTTAATGACGGATCGGGAAGCGTACTGAAGCTAAAGAAATCATTGTATGGCTTGAAACAATCAGGCCGTGTCTGGAATGAAAAACTGGATGGTGTTTTAGATAGGCTACAGGGCATGCGAGAGTGAGCCATGCCTGTACACGAAGACTACAAAGGAGAAGACGATCAACGTTATAGTCGTTTACGTTGATGATTTGTTGTTGGTGAAAAAAGTGAAAAAACAAATCTCTTCTATATTTCAGGTAGTCGACAAGGGTCCAATTGCAAACATCTTAGCCCTTGAAGTTATGCGTGAAGGCGAGACCGAGGCAATGCTGGTGTGCCAAAAGAATCACAAAAGTTGCCTGCTATCACAGTTGGGCATGAGCGAATGTCGATCATCAGCAACGCCGTTGGAATCAAACTTCCAAGTTAATTGCAACAGTGCAAGTTGCAAGAAGGACGGAATATCAATCCATTATTGGATCGCTTATGTATATAGCGTTATGATCACGGCCGGACATATTACACTCGGTGTGTAAGTTGTCGCAGAGGAATGTGAATCCTTACAGCGAGCACTTGGCAGCCGCCAAGCAGGTGTTAAGGTATCGGCACACAACTTTAGATTTGAAGCTGAAGTATGAGAAAACGAGCAAGGCCATTTGCGGTTACTCGGATGCAAACTGGGCAAACGACGCAAGTGACCGGAAATCGTACACTGGATACACCTACATTTGGGGTGGTTCTGCTTTCTGTTGGGCATCAAAGAAGCAGAAGTCTGTCGCGCTAAGTAGTACGGAGGCAGAGTACATGGCTATGACTGAAGCTGCTAAGGAGGCAATGTATTTAAGCAAGTTAATAAATGAAATGAAGTAAACATTTAAGCTTGACACTGTAACTTTACATGGCGATAACCTGAGCGCGATCAATCTTGTAAAAAATCCAGTTTACCATGCCAGAAGTAAGCATACAGATGTTAAGTATCACCATATCCGAAATTGTTTTGAAGATAATGTAAGAAGATAATGCAAGTTGATAGAAGAAGTGGAAAGGCGCAAAAGCAATGAACAACATGTGAGCGCGCAAGCATTTGCGGCGCAGTCTGCAGGCAAAAAGCAGACAGAAAAATCTTGGAATAGACAAAATAACGGTGCTAAGAAGACAAAGCAACGAGATGGAAAGTGCTGGAACTGCAACCAGAAAGGGCATTTCGCTACAAATTGTCGTAGCGGCAGAGCAGTTGGCGACAGCAGCGATGGAGAGCGTAAAGAGCACAGGAAAAACGACAACCAGAGCAGCAGCAGATCGTTCGCTGGAGTAGCAAAGAGTAACGACAGTATAAGTGCTGGTGCTTGGTGCGTCGACACCGGCGCCACTTCACATATGTGTGCGCGACGCCAATTGTTTAAGGTATTCGAGAAATACAGACAAGATATTGAGCTAGCTGGAAATAAGCAAATAACGTCGAGTGGACGTGGTATAGTGGTAATTAATAGCCAAAAAGGTTTTAAAATTACACTGAACAACGTGCTGTATGTACCAGAACTACAATTTAGTTTTATATCAGTTGGCAAGGCGGTACTAAACGGATGCACGGTAAAATTTACTAAGGAGTTCGCAACTTTCAATGACAACGGTCAGATACTAACAGCAAAAAATGTTGATGGCTTGTATGTGTGCGAGTTAAAGAAAAGTGTAAGATTGGGTTTTAGCAAAGAAAATTACGAATTGTTGAAATGGCACGAGCGCTTTGGCCATTTGAATATGCAAAGTTTGCATGAGCTTAAAACCAAAGATATGGTTCGTGGTTTGACAGTTGTTCATCATGTTTAAAAAATAAATGTCATGTGAAGCCATTTGGAAAGTCTGAAACAAGAGCCAAAGATGTTTTAGAACTGGTGCATAGTGATGTGTGCGGGCCTATGAATAAATTGTCGATCGGAGGCAACAAGTACTTCGTGACAATAATTGACGATAAGAGTCGATATGTTCAGGTGTATTTTATAAAGAATAAGTCTGAGGTCTTAAAAGTGTTCAAGAACCATCTGACCATGGTTGAACGGCAGACAGGTATGAAAATAAAAGCGATAAGAAGCGACAATGGCACTGAATATTCCAACAAGGAATTTGATATGTATCTGGAGAAATTGGGCATTCGTCGGCAGCTTACGGTTCCATATACACCGCAACAAAATGGAGTTGCTGAAAGATTCAACAGAACTCTACTAGAGATGGGATGAGCAATGTTAAATAGCGCAGGTATGAATGAATCATATTGGGCTGAAGCTATAGCATGTGCTGCTTATTTGAGAAATAGGTCTCCAACAAAGGCGGTGGGTGTGGGTGTCACTGCTCATGAAGTGTGGACCGGGCACAAGCCGGTAGTAAAACACTTGAGAATTTTCGGAGCGATCGCTATTGTTTTGAACAAAAGTCAAAAATAAAAATTCCAAGAAAAAGGGAAGCAGTATTTAATAGTCGGATAATCTGAAACTTCGAAAGCATATCGATTATATGACAAGGATACAGGTGAATTTAAAGTGAGCCGTGACGTATACTTTGTGGAGAGATGCATACAAGAAACAGCTGTAAATATTGAGGCAGTGCTGAACACGGAACACGACAGAGAGTCGCAGAATAAGGAGGACACTGATGACGACATGGTCGATATACAAGATAACCAAAGCAATAAAGCAGCTGACATGGATGCAGTTAAGATTGGACCAGAACGGCCCAAACTGATCAGAATGGGTCTAAGAGGAAGACAATGCAATGTACTAAATATGATAAGCAGCAAGGATATCGGAATTTCAGGTTCAGTAAGTGAGGCCATGGCTGGCCCACAGGCACAAGAATGGATGCACGCAATGCAGGAGGAGTACGGTGCCTTACTAAAAAATAAAACGTGGCAAGGAGTCAAGCTTCCTGCGGGTGAACGAGCTATAGCTTAGTAGCTAAAGGTTGTAGTCAGAAATTCGGCATTGACTATGAGAGTAGTAGGGAACTGTATGTTCTGTGACAGGAAGTTGCTGTCAATTTAATTACGTGATGTGAATAATTAATGATTTATGACCCTACGTGACCCTAATTAATATGCAGGCACCTGACCCTTTTTGAAGGAGGGGTGTGAGGGGACCGATCGTTAATATGCAGGTACGTGATCCTTTTTTAGGGAGGGGCAAGTGAGGGAACCAATCGTCATGGGCCTTTGTGACCTTTTGATGAGGGGGGAGCTGAGGAAAGTGGCCGTTACATTTTAGTAACTGTCCCTTTTCTGAAGTAGCGTGGGTGCCCGATCATTAAAATTCAGATTTTAAGTGGGAGGGGTTATGAGATCACGTGCGCACAAGTGCACGCATCGACTTGTTCATCTACTTTTTCGGGGGTAGGAAAAGGGACCGATCATTAAAAACTGGTTTAATAAGAGGCCGCTCATTAAAATTCAGATTTTAATTGGGAGAGGGTTATGAGATCACGTGCACACAAGTGCACGCAACGACTTGTTTGTTTACTTTTTCAGGGGTGGGTTGAGAGCTCGATCAGGCACGTGCGCATTTAATTTGCTCTCCCCTTTTCTGAAGAGTGTGAACAGACCGTTTTTCTACACGGCGAAGGAACACAAGTGCGGCGCACACTTGTAAACAGGTTTTGTTAGAGAAAAAGGTTCGATCGTAAATTCTAATGTATGGGATAAAAGAAAGACAACATGTTTTCATTTTACAGATTTTTTGTCAATTTATTTATTGGTTTGCTTATACTACAATTTATTTAAATTATTTTTTCTAGCTTAGGATTAAATAGTTTTATGTATCATTCTATTACTTAATTTAGTGTACTGTGATATCAGGCGTTCTAGTTTTTGTATTCGTATAATATAAAAGTGACAGGCGCAGGTGTCACATCCAGTTATTGTCTGATCTGAGGAACAGGGACATATTGTTAAATGTTCTCCGTATTGCGATGTTCTAATGTGAGATTTTTCGTATTTGGTGAAATATTCTCGGTATTCCGCCAACAGCCGTTGATGCTCAGGAAAAATCATCCCATCAAATTCGGCTAGAAAATCATCAATTTTCTTTACAATGGAGATGTAGCCAAATTTTGAAATTAATCCTATTTCTGTACTGTACTTCTTCAAGATAAAATTAGAACTGAATGCAGCCTTGATACTGGGAGCCTACTTATACAGCTGACTCTTTTTTTAAAAATATTTCTCTATAGTTGTTTGCATCTCTTTCTATTTCTCGTCCCATCTTTTTAGAAATTTCAAAGCATAAACGAGTTAAATCTATTTCTTCGTCATTTCTATAAGTTACATTTAAATCGGTGAACCGTATATAATTTTGTTGAGTCATTGCACATTTGGGAATAATATGGTTATAATATATACTTGTAATTTGATTTTTCAATAATGTATTCCAACATAAGAAACTAATAAGACTTTTCCTTAAACTCGCTAGGTGAAAGCAGCGGCCGAGACTCTTTTATATAATAGCTTTGTTGGAAATTTGTATACATGTCGTAGAGGCTAGCGAAACGTTCTCGTCCAAAATTAACATTCATGTCATCATATGAATACGTTTCAGAATTCAAGTACACTTTTATGTTTCTCAAGTGATTTTGAATTAGTGCTCCATTTAGTGTAAATGCTATTATCGCAAAATGGGGGCGCTCCCTGTTGGCTGCAAGCTTAACATTCCATATATGATGGTAGCCCTCCGCTAGTGCGGGATTAAGATAGCAGTCCCAGCTACGAAATGCTATTGGTAACGAACCACCGTTTTTAGTCAAACTGAACATTGCCAATTTCTTTTCATCGCTAAGTGCTACATGTGGTATTTTCCATGTTATATTGGAAATATTCAGTTTAAATTCAACATCTCCAATTTTCGAATAAAATACATCTTCCATGCTTTTAGTCATGAGTAGTATAAGCTTATGTTTACAATTTAACAAGACTTTATTATAGTCTTCTCCAAATCCAAGTAAGAATTTAAGAGGAACGGAGAAATTAAAATATCCACCGTTTGCTAGCTGTTTATCAGATCCATTAAACCATCCAGAGTTACTAAGCATGTGACTCTCGCTCTTGTTGATTGAAATGTAGTTTTTTAAGGTGGTCGTTGTACCAACAAATCGTGTGTGATCGATTTCAAAGCCATTCAAATCATATCGAATTTCATCAAACACATAACCCATACAATTGTTTTTTAATTTACCAGCGTTAGTAGGTGTGTTGTCAGCCAAACAAATCGAGCCCTCAATATTAATAAAACTCTCGCTCGGTAATACATAAAGATCCTGATTTTGGATTGTAATTCGAATTTCATCATTAGTCTTAAATGATTGAAGGTAGGGTGAGTAACTATGATATTCTTTTTTTATTATGCTCTCGTCGGAATAGGGCTTCTCTCAAACATTCAAGATATCGCTCATTGCGTTCTGATTGTAAGACCCAAAGACTTTAAAAATAATCTGTTTGCAGGTGTAAGAGTTCTCCTTACTGATCTTGTTTCCTCTGTGTTAGAACTCGCAATGTTTGAGGTGGGGTTATTACACGCATATTTATTGTAAATAATCATTGTCGTGGTCTTAAATGTAAGCGAACTGTAACGCTCTCTCTTTACGTAAATTAACTAAATTTCCGTCTTGATCAACAATCCGTAAAATTAATGACTGAATCTCTCTCGTGTTCACTGGCAAATAAATCAGGTTGATAGGTTTCTCGCTCATTTTATAGCCTGGTGGTACGTTGAGAGTAAATTCATGCAACGCATGACTTGATTCTTCGTTCACATATGATCCGCTTACAATATTACACTCCAAGCGACAGGTTGATCTGAGGTATGTACGGTATTTGACTTTAGCTCCCTTTTATAAAATCCAAATAATTTGCCAATAGTACGCTCTCTGTCAAAATATATGGGATGTTCCTTAGTTGAAATCATGACCTGAAGTGTGTTGTTGTTGCTCTCGATAAGTGGATGATTTATTTTTTTGGGTTCTACTTCCTTCATTTTCTCTAATATAACATTACTTATGTCATTTAGCTCGTAGGATCCCACAGGAATCTCGAATACATGTTCTCCAATATGGAATAAATTATTATCATGATCCACATTTGGAATCGAGTTATACATGTGAAAATCGATAAGAGCACATTCATAATCCGTATGTAGTAGAATAGGCGGAAAGTAGTTTGCCGATAAAGTTGAACTGCATCCTGTTAACGTAAGTGTTGTTGACATTTTGACAAGTTGCGTGTAAGTGAAGTTTCAATGAACGTTCTTTTTGTTATATTTCAAATTCGAATGAAGTCTGCAAATCCTCGTCTATACCGTCCGTTATCTATGGGGTCATCTTTACAAATTAATAGAAAGCCATATCTTTCTTTCCAACATAATTGACAAATTTCCTTAAAACAATCAAAATTCATATCAACGCCTACATGATCCTGATAGACGTGCTTCATATTTAGGGCATCTTGTTTAAACATTAGAATTAATAAATAAAATGCATCGATATTGCTATGTCGCCCCATGCAAAAGTACGCACGAATATTATTTTGTTTTTCACACGCTACATCATCAAATATCATTATCGAGTTCTTTTTGGCCTTGTCTGGTGCTATTACACTTTCATTTTCAGAATATGTAAAAAGCCCATGCCTTTGATCGGGCCTACAAGTTTTTTTAAATATTCGTATTTAGGTTGAAATAACGACATTGAATACAAATAAATATTTTCAAATTTTAGTCCATTGGGACTCTCGATCAAACTAATCATTACATTTGTTTTCCCACAGTTAGAAGGTCCAACAATTAGGGCTCTAATTGAACTGGGTAAAAGGCTACTGTGCCTGATCGTTTGGTTTTCATTATTTTTTAAATCGAAATTTCTCACTTCAATGTTCGTTTTTTGCTTTATTAAACGCATATTAGTTAAGGTTTTTTCATAAGCACGTCACTCATTAACAGCTCTTTGAAGAATAATGAGCTAATAAAATGGTAATGCACTTTTATAAACCATTTAATGATTTTTAATGATAAACAGCTAGCAAACGGTGGATATTTTAATTTCTCCGTTCCTCTTAAATTCTTACTTGGATTTGGAGAAGACTATAATAAAGTCTTGTTAAATTGTAAACATGAGCTTATACTACTCATGACTAAAAGCATGGAAGATGTATTTTATTCGAAAATTGGAGATGTTGAATTTAAACTGAATATTTCCAATATAACATGGAAAATACCACATGTAGCACTTAGCGATGAAAAGAAATTGGCAATGTTCAGTTTGACTAAAAACGGTGGTTCGTTACCAATAGCATTTCGTAGCTGGGACTGCTATCTTAATCCCGCACTAGCGGAGGGCTCCCATCATATATGGAATGTTAAGCTTGCAGCCAACAGGGAGCGCCGCCGTTTTGCGATAATAGCATTTACACTAAATGGAGCACTAATTCAAAATCACTTGAGAAACATAAAAGTGTACTTGAATTCTGAAACGTATCCATATGATGACATGAATGTTAATTTTGGACGAGAACGTTTCGCTAGCCTCTACGACATGTATACAAATTTCCAACAAAGCTATTATATGAAAGAGTCTCGGCCGCTGCTTTCACCTAGCGAGTTTAAGGAAAAGTCTTATTAGTTTCTTATGTTGGAATACATTATTGAAAAATCAAATTACAAGTATATATTATAACCATATTATTCCCAAATGTGCAATGACTCAAAAAATTATATACGGTTCACCGATTTGAATGTAACTTATAGAAATGACGAAGAAATAGATTTAACTCGTTTATGCTTTGAAATTTCTAAAAAGATGGGACGAGAAATAGAAAGAGATGCAAACAACTATAGAGAAATATTTTTAAAAAAAGAGTCAGCTGTATAAGTAGGCTCCCAGTATCAAGGCTGCATTCAGTTCTAATTTTATCTTGAAGAAGTACAGTACAGAAATAGGATTAATTTCAAAATTTGGCTACATCTCCATTGTAAAGAAAATTGATGATTTTCTAGCCGAATTTGATGGGATGATTTTTCCTGAGCATCAACGGCTGTTGGCGGAATACCGAGAATATTTCACCAAATACGAAAAATCTCACATTAGAACATCGCAATACGGAGAACATTTAACAATATGTCCCTGGTCCTCAGATCAGACAATAACTGGATGTGACACCTGCGCCTGTCACTTTTATATTATACGAATACAAAAACTAGAACGCCTGATATCACAGTACACTAAATTAAGTAATAGAATGATACATAAAACTATTTAATCCTAAGCTAGAAAAAATAATTTAAATAAATTGTAGTATAAACAAACCAATAAATAAATTGACAAAAAATCTGTAAAATGAAAACATGTTGTCTTTCTTTTATCCCATACATTAGAATTTACGATCGAACCTTTTTCTCTAACAAAACCTGTTTACAAGTGTGCGCCGCACTTGTGTTCCTTCGCCGTGTAGAAAAACGGTCTGTTCACACTCTTCAGAAAAGGGAGAGTAAATTAAATGCGCACGTGCCTGATCGAGCTCTCAACCCACCCCTGAAAAAGTAAACAAACAAGTCGATGCGTGCACTTGTGTGCACGTGATCTCATAACCCTCTCCCAATTAAAATCTGAATTTTAATGAGCGGCCTCTTATTAAACCAGTTTTTAATGATCGGTCCCTTTTCCCACCCCCGAAAAAGTAGATGAACAAGTCGATGCGTGCACTTGTGCGCACGTGATCTCATAACCCCTCCCACTTAATATCTGAATTTTAATGATCGGGCACCCACGCTACTTCAGAAAAGGGACAGTTACTAAAATGTAACGGCCACTTTCCTCAGCTCCCCCTCATCAAAAAACCACAAAGGCCCATGACGATTGGTTCCCTCTCTTGCCCCTCCCTAAAAAAAGAGCACGTACCTGCATATTAACGATCGGTCCCCTCACACCCCTCCTTCAAAAAGGGTCAGGTGCCTGCATATTAATTAGGGTCACGTAGGGTCATAAATCATTAATTATTCACATCACGTAATTAAATTGACAGCAACTTCCTGTCACAGAACATACAGTTCCCTACTACTTATGAGGAAACGTATTCGCCAGTCGTCCGGTATGCAACTATTCGCATGGTATTGGCCATGGCAGCAGAATATGAGTTGCATGTGCATCAGCTTGATGTATCGACAGCTTACCTGAATGGCGATCTTGAGGATGACGTCTACATGAAGCAGTCGGAGCAGTTTAATGACGGATCGGATTGAAGTTATGTGTGAAGGCGAGACCGGGGCAATGCTGGTGTGCCAAAAGAATCACATAAGTTGCCTGCTATCACAGTGGGCATTGAGCGAATGTCGATCATCAGCAACGCCGTTGGAACCAAACTTCCAAGCTAATTGCAACAGTGCAAGTTGCAAGAAGGTCGACATGACGGAATATCAATCCCTTATTGGATCGCTTATGTATATAGCGTTATCATCACGGCCGGACATACTACACTCGGTGTGTAAGTTGTCGCAGAGGAATGTGAATCCTTACAGCGAGCACTTGGCAGCCGCCAAGCAGGTGTTAAGGTATACACACAGGTACAACTTTAGATTTGAAGCTGAAGTATGAGAAAACGGGCAAGGCCATTTGCGGTTACTCGGATGCAGACTGGGCAAACGACGCAAATGACCGGAAATCGTACACTGGATACACATACATTTGGGGTGGTTCTGCTTTCTGTTGGGCATCAAAGAAGCAGAAGTCTGTCGCGCTAAGCAGTACGGAGGCAGAGTACATGGCTATGTCTGAAGCTGCTAAGGAGGCCATGTATTTAAGCAAGTTAATAAATGATATGAAGTTAACATTTAAGCTTGACACTGTAACTATACATGCCGTTAATCTGAGCGCGATCAATCTTGTAAAAAATCCAGTTACCATGCCAGAAGTAAACATATAGATGTTAAGTATCACCATATCCGAAATTGTTTTGAAGATAATGTAATTGAATTGAAATATTGTCCAACAAAAGATATGGTAGCTGATATACTCACAAAGAATTTGCAAAAAGTAAGCCACATGAAATGTACTGGTTTGCTTGGGTTACAATAATGTAAGAAATTTGTAATGCAAGTATTGAGGAGGAGTGTTGATTTGGCAATGCTTGCACTTTACAACGGAGTGAAAACTCCACAACTCTAGCTCATAAGTTTTGATAACTTTGATACGAAATAGATCGTCGTCTTTTATTTCATGTACACATATTCTAGTCTGCACAAAGCACAAAGCACACAACGGTTAATTCTTAGAGAAGAAGAATTCTGCCAACAATTGTGCCTACACGTAACGTAGCTCAATTAAACAACATTGCTGAACAGCACTTACTAGACGCCGAAATTGAATTTCTCCAAATGAAACTTCTGGCGGAATTGTGTGAACGAGACCAACAACAATCTTTTGACTGTAGACACACGAGCGTCAGCTCCGTTTGAATGTGATTTTATGAATGTTCTTTTTTATAAATACATAAATACGCTTAGCCTAACGGAGAGCTATGTTTTCATGCATATAATATAAGCGGCTGTTATATATGTACATAAGCACTGCCAGATTTGGCTAGAGGCCGAAAAATTAATGCGCTGCATAATTAAAAAAGCGCCGGTCTCGCGGTCGATGCTTGGATCTTGGCCATGAAGTGGCCGATTCTATTTCAAGTGCACATATATGTTAATATATATATTATTGTAGATATTTATATGTCGTTTTATATATGCAACATAGAGTTGCGTAAAGCGCTTAATTATTATATGCATGAATACTAGTGATGTTAAACAAAATCGAAATATCGATGTTAACAGCTGCGATTGTTCCCAATTTTAACTCGATAATCCTTTTTACGATATTTCGATGCACAACTATCGATTCTTATAATTATAGAGGCCCTTTTGGAATCTTTCTGCTTAAGCTGAAGCCGACTTAAAGAAAACTTTACGTTATTGATGTTAAAAAATATCAAAACATCGATGCATCGATGAACTGTTTTCCAATTTTAACTCGATAATCTTTTTTTTTTCGATATATCGGCACATCGATGATTATCAACACGATTTTCTAATCCGATATAAAAAAACGATGTTCATTTCGGATTAACATCACTAATGAATACACTACAGTGTAGGCGGACAGACAGACATTTAAAATGGGTAAAAAGGAGGCATCTCCGAGCTAATAAAGTAAACATATTTTTGATCAGCGTCACTAGCCAATTCAATTAAGCCGTCCGTCCGTACGTCCCTCTGTCCGTCAGTCTGTATGAATGCGTCGATTTCAGAGACTACAAGGGCTAGAGAGCTGAAGTTGGACTTGTAAGATTCTAATCTTAAATGATCGATAACTTGCCCCGTTTTCTTATAATCAGTGTTTATCGGTTTTTTGGACCGGTTTTGAGCATATATGTATACTATAGGAGCTAGAGCAACCAAATTTGGTTTTATATGTTCTCGTAAGGGATACTTCGGATTTTGGATACCTCCCCCTTTCGCCCCCCATATCAAAAATATACAAAAAATCCGCAAATCAGGTACTACAGACTTGCGCTTTGATTTGTACACAGATTGTAATGCTCTTGTTACGTCGTTAAAATTCAGCTGCTTGAGCATGTCACAGAAACTATAAGAGCCAGAGCCACCAAATTTGGTTTAATTGGCTGTATATAAATGCACTATAGTACAACAAGAATACATTAAAACAAAATTCTTCCAACTCGATTAAGAAACATAGAATTTATTAAAGAAAATGTATTTGTATATTGGCAAACCACGTGGTGGCAAGCGTGTACTTATATGCACATTCATATTCGTGAGCTCTTTTTCGAATTTTCAAGCGATTGCTTGGGTATGGTGTGTGTTTCGGGTAGGCTACTAGACGCCGGTTCGAATCTCGCTGAGTCATCGGAGTTTTTTTACTATTTATTTAAATTTTTATTTTAATTTATTTTAATTTATTTTTTGAGCTTAACACACTTATGGGTCCAAGATAAACTCAATGCTGGGACATCGGCGATTTGAAATATTCTGGAGCAACAAAATGGGATAAAATTGGTATTTGGCATGCACATCTCAATAAGTTTTCGCAGATCAACTGTAACCAACATTTGAAAGATATAGTTCCTATTTTGTGAAAATGTTTGAGAAATTTCACAACTACGGCATACTAAAATTTGCCTGCAAATATTAAAAGCGAGCGCGAATCGCGATAATTAATTTTTATTATTATTTATTTTTATTTTATTTTACAAACTGCGGCTGAGGTGTCGTGTGGATGAATGCAGAGGGGCTTAATTAAATGCATGTAACGACAGCTCGCCGCCAGGTTCAGGTATCTCCTAGTCGGGTACTTCCGAATAGAGACCTCTTACTTTCTTTTTTTTTTTAATTTTAATTAAAGTACAAGTAAGTTTTATTATCATTGTTAATAATTTAATTATATATATATATACATGTTTTTTTTCGAACCTCTATTCAAAATAAAGTTTTAATGTATCTTTATGAACTATCTGTGTTTTTTTTTTATTTTATCATTATTCCTTATTGTTACATTGTTTGTTTCGAAATCTATTTTCTCAACCTTATAGGATTCCGTATATTTATTTTCTATGTATTTATTTATATAATGCAAGCTTAAGATTAAAATCTTAAGACTAACAATTATGGAGGCAAGCAGTGGCTGCTAGGGCCTTAAGCTCGCGAAGAGGTTTGTTTTGTGTGTCGGCTGTTTACATTAAATCTTGTGAAGTAAATTAGATTTGTTTAGGAATTCGAAAATGATTTTTAAGTTTATATTTGTTGGGTTTGTTATAAGCGATATGGGGGTTGTATTGTGAGGGAAGGAGGATCTGTGAAGTTGTAGAGCTTGGCATGACAATAAAATATGGTGAATGTCAATTGTTGAGTTGTTGCAGTAGGGGTATGTGTTAGTGAGAGTTTTGTCTATATAGTGAATGTTGGTAAGGTTTGTGTGACCTCGACGTATTCTGATGTATTTAATTTGTTGGAGTCTGTTGAGGTTAGTGTTTTTGAGGGAATAGTTGTTGGAGGTGTTGCAGGAGATTCCATTGTACTAATTTGAGGTTCGATTTTGTAATAAATTATATTTTGAGGAATCGTTCACGGAGTGATACTAGTATATTGGGTTTCTGCAATATCCGTCATGCTGTCTGTCCGTCTGTCTGACTGTCCCTATGAACGGAATTTTGTTCACTGCTATTGAAGATAGAAGCATTAGAAAATTTTGGATATATACTCATATACATCCCGTCATATAAAGTGTTACGGATTTCGGGGTGCAAACATGGGGGCGTGGCAATTCGATTGAATCTATATATCTCCCTCACTTTTAAAGCTAGATGCATAAACTGTATACCGACAGCTTGCTGATGACCTCTTCTAAAGATCGTATCCGAACTTTTTTGACTACACCCACTACCGCGCCCACAATGTCAAAATTCGATATTAGCACAACATTAGTGATGCCAGTGCAACATTGCTAGCGCCATCTATTGCATATTTTCGGTAATTATTTTTGGTTGGTTTTGACTGCTTACAGAGGCTAACTACTACACTATTTCGAATTCTTAGAATTTGTATGCGGTTGAATACTGATTGATTTTGCACTTGTCGTACATGTAATTAGAGCTGACTTTTGTCACAACTTGATCAACTAGTAGTGCGGTGGTGCAGTATAAAATGCAGCTAAAACAATTATTTTTAATTGTTGGTAGTCTCTGTCAAGTATATACGCATATAAACTTACATATATTTAATATTTAAAGTCATTAACATTAACACAATTTGAACTGTTAACCTAGGTCAGTTTTTGTCTAACATAAAACGAACATAACATAATATTAAAAACATTTATGTTAACATAAGTAAGTTAACATAACATCATATGCACCAACCGCAGCGGTATGTGTATGCACTTTTTGGCGCTAGAGCTATAGCGGCCGAAGTTAGAACAGTCAGCCAAACCACAGACTTCTATTATACTCGTTAAGTTTAAGTTGGTATTCTATGTTGTTTCTTATTGGATAGGTTATGTTATTAGATAACTGAACGTGCATTTCGTCAAAATCGAAATGGTTGGTGTCGATTATGTCTAATACGCTGTTTAGATGACAGTTGTGATTGCGCAGAGGCAAACATTTTTTTTTTTTATTTTATACATGTATATTGTAATTATAATTAATACACATAGTGCTACGGTACATGTTTTAGCTGTTATTACACAGTGAACGAGTAATCCGCAGTCGGTTACAACCGACTGCAACGTTCTCACTTGCTATTTTCTAGCATAGTTCTAGCTCTTTTGTAAGCTGTTTCTGATCTATATTTAAATTCCTTAGCATAATTTTCTACATTGTAAAGCCGTTCTATCCTATCTGTTCGGCTCAGCAGCTAAAGTTCGATTTGAATTTTAGTAATTTTTTGTATCTTGCCCTGCGTGGCAAGCAAAATCACTCTTTCGTTATTGGCGCTTCTCGCATATCATAACATAACTCAAACTTGTTATCTATTAATTATCTAGCGCTTCTCGCGTTAAGCTCATTATAATCTTCTTATCTTGCTCATTTATTCTTTTGCACTTTATGCCAAGCAGCTGGTGCATCAATGCTAACGTCGCTGCAAACTTATGCTTATTGACCGCTTCATATAAACTGAACTTATCATAGCTTAAAGCTATCCCACGTAGTCCATGGTCTGGGGCAACGACATCGACAGAATGCTGACTTGGTGCCTCGGGCACTTGGAGCGCACATGCTTGCCAAGTGTCCAAGTGTGCGCATGCTGGTGTCAGTTGCATCGTTAGCTACTTTGTAGCGCACACATCCGCTCTTGCGACACTTTGTGAATTGTTTGTGTTAACTCCTCCCTTGGTTAAATGAAGGCCGTCCTCGGATTTCTGCAATGATAAAGTCAATGCCTCGGATAGCTCAGTTTGGCGTTTTCAGACGGCAGCCAACAAGACAGATGATGATGTAAAGCAAGGTGACTACGGCCGGGGTAGTACAGCTGCTCAATATTGGCCTGGATAGCAACCTGGTCTGTAGGTCGCCTGTGTGCTGGATGTTTTTCATGCTCAGTTCATGGATGGAAGCTAAACTGAGCCGTTCCAGATGCCTATATTCATTCGTTATTTCATTAACATCAATATCATCCAAAATTATAGGACTGATCAAGTTTATTTTTGACAAAGTTATTGCGAGTATAAAATCTTCTAAATCTGTTATTATTATTCTATTTTTTGTTAAAATTGTCTCGTACAAATGTTCCGTGTCCAGATCGTCTGTTTTCTGAATGCTGTTTAAGGAGTTTATAATTTCATTAAGCTTACTTTGAATTTTGGTGTTTATTTCTATCTGGATATTTACTGAATTTACTAGCTGCCCTTGCTTGAACTTAACTTGTTCCCAATCGTTAAAATCAGGATTTCCTGCTATTACCTTTAGTGCGGTGCCCAGTATATTTAGATTACGAGCATGAGCATGCCAGTAATGTCTCTATGTGTCTGAGGTCCGTGATGATAATCTGTCTCATGTGTTCTTTATTGAAGAAGTCTTTGGTATTTCTGGTCTCGTCGGTGTAGATTTTGTATGATGTCACGTTAGTTGTATGTCCTAAGTAACCGTATTCGTCCCAGATTGTCACGTCACCGTCTATTATGGGTATGTAGTTCGACGGTGAGTAATCGTTAAGTTTCAAGGTGTCAAAACCAAAGATAAATTCCGTCAGAAGTATTGTGGGTAATAACCGCCTTAGCCTAAAATATAAAATAATACGTTTTTGGAATTAAAACGGAAAGAATGTGAAAAGTGGTGTTGTTTACTTAATGCTGTCCTTATGGATCACCCTCCCCCTAATAAGAACTATCGTGCCCAGATCGGCCTCTATAACCTCTTCTGAGCATATCGGTGTCAATTTATTTCCAAGTCGTTTGTTTGTTTTTAACCAAACTTTGTCGCCAACCTGATATTCTCTGTTACTTCTGTCCGAGTTTGTTTGCCTTAACTTCTCATCCTGAGCATTTTGAATTTGTCCTTGATATGTGTTTCAAATTATATTGGAGCTGCATGGCTGCATTGACTTCAATCAGTTTTTAATTTATGACCGAATGTCTTGTTCTATTGTATTCTATAGTTGAGAGTAGAATAAGGTCTATGGTTTCGTGTATCTTCCGATCGATCTTCATACACCGTGCGATTTCTGCGAGAGTGCTGTGAAATCTTTCGACTTGTCCATTTGAGGTGCTGTGCAAAGGAGGTGCATTGGAAATTTATATTTCGAAATTGTTTGCAATGGATCTAATGGTTTCAGAGTTGAGTGACTTCTCGTTGTCACAATATGTGGTCTTTATTTTTGGGGTTGATGGAAATGATTCAACTAATTTACGTTGGAATGGAAGTCAATATTGGAAGTTCGCGGAATATCGCACTTTCGACATCTGCTTTAACTATATCTTGTAATGTTTGTCAAAGAGACTCGTGGTCTGAAAATCGGACAATGTGTCGTATTTTATTTTTAAAGAGTATGAGAATTTTTAAAGATGGGAAGTCTTATTGCTCAATTTCAATTTGGTTCCTAAAACAGTTCAGTGTCTGTTGTATCTATCGTATAAGTGGGGGATTCCTCACTATGAATAGTGGCAACATCTGAATCTAGCGAATCTTCTAAGGCGTTAACATGTTGTGCTGATAGAGCAACAGCAACGTAATATTCCTTTCCTGGCTTATAAAAAACAAACGCTTTCCATCTTTTTAGCCCAGGGTTAGGCTTTTCCTCGAACATAGTACTTGTTCAACATAGTACTGTTGATGGTTAGTAAAAATATTTAATTTTCTGACATCGTAAAGGTAATTGCGTAAATTCTGCAACGCCTATACAATAGCGAGGAGTTCTCTCTGGTTTGTTGCCATTGTTACCTCGTTACCGGTTAGTGTACGCGAGATCATGGTAATTGGGTGCTTATTTTGCGACAGCACTGCCCCTAAGACATGCCCCGAAGCGTCTGTATTTAAGTTAAAGGGTTGCCTAAAATCAGAGTACGCAAGCATGACGTCCTCTGACTGTAGTATGTTTTTAAATTTTTCAAAAGCTTTTTGTTGCTCTGTTGTCAAGTCGAGCTTGACTTTTTTTTGAGTGGTTGGCACCTATTTTCATTTTCGCCCTTTAAGATGTCTGTTAAAGATCTTGCGATCGTAGCAAATCCCTTTATGAAATATCTGTAGTATCTTGATAGTCCCAAAAATGATCTGAGATTAAACAATGTAGAAGGGGGCTGAAAATCTTTTATGGCCCTCGCCTTTTCCGCCCGTTCGCACGATGAATCCCATCCGCTTTTTTTGAAAAACTTGGATTTTTCTTGAGACACTCTCATGCCTGCTTCATACAATGTGTTAAGGACTTTGTCAATGTCCCTAACATGGTCCTCTTCACTCGTGAAAAATATTATTACGTCGTCGACGTAATCGTAACAAGTTTTCCCGATTTGTTCCCGCAGGACATCATCAATTGCCCGTTGGAATATGCTGGGGGCGTTTTTAACACCCAAAGGATTTTACAAAATTCATTCTTCCCATTGTTTACCGAAAAAGCTGTCTTTTCTCGGTCTTTCTCCACCAGTTCTATTTGGTGGAAACATGATTTTAAGTCCAGAGTCGTGAAGTACTGGGCTTTCCCTATGTTTGACAGTATTGTTGTAAAGGTAAAGGGTATTTGTCATCAATAATCTGCTGGTTTAGTTTTCGAAAATCTATTACCAGACTTTTTTTCCTGTGTCCCAACACGTCGACACCTTTTTTGTCGACCCAATATGGGTGTCTTCCATCCCCATTGGGTAAGGGTAGAGTTTAGACGGGCTCTCCATCAGTTCGTATGGTAGCTATCGTGTTAAGTTTATAAGGCTGGGACTCGTTTGCGACCGCGAAGGCCTTTGACCTTTGTTTGATCATTTTGTTAAAATCTTCTCTTACGGTGTGCGGTACGTCCGCGTTTTCGATGCTTATGAAGTTCACATTTTGACACTTCGTAAACCAAATTGGTTCCGAACCGTGTTCGTGTTCAATAATTTTTTGTGTTAAGTCAATTTTCGCATTGACTTTTTTTAGTAGGTCGAGCCCAATGATGCCGTCGAAATCATTTAGGCTGTGTAATATGAAAAAATGGGACTTTGAATTAAAAATATGTATCAGGCATTTTTGTTCAATTTTTGTATGCCCGTGGATTGATCTTACCAGAAACGGGGTCTCGACTGGCACGAAGTGTGCCAGCCCTGGCAATGGTTTTATGTAATTCTTAGAAGCTCCCGTGTCTATTAATAATCTAATTATTTAGCCTGCTACTGTACGCGTGATATACGGTGGCAGGGACTTACCCCTAAAAAATTACAAGATTCTGCATCGGACAAATCTTTGTCGACCGCTGCAGCCTCAGACTGTGCCCTGGTCTCATAATTTTGATCATTAAGCTGCTCTTGTGTTGTGTGGTTAACCTTCTGATGGCTTCGCATGGACTGGTCTTGTGAACCCTGGGTTCCTCTTTGATTTGCTTGTTGTCTAAAGCGCGACGAAGAGTCCACTTCCATCGACTCCGGCCCCTGGTTCTGTTGTCTTTGGGTGCTAATTCTCTTCGAGCTATTTGACTCATTATTCTGCTGAGCCTGGTTTCTACTACCCTGATTTTTAGTGTAATGGGGGTTTCTACTCTGATAACCCTGGTTGTTGTCTTTTTGTTGACCATTGTGCGAATTTCTCTGAGAGTTTCCTGACGAACTATTGTGCGGACCGCTTGAGTTACCTTGTCGCCACCCCTGGCGTTGGCCATCGGGCTTTTGCGACTTGTCCTCAATATGCCTGGCATAATTCGCTGCGAATATATACCTGTCATTGCTTACATCTGCCTCTTGGGCCAACGCCAGGGCGGATGGCAGATCGCGCGGTTGAGCGGGAGACTTTGCCTATTTGACGGACTTTTTAAGCCCAGATACGAAAGTATGGAGCGCGTCGTCTCTGAACTTTGCGTTGAGGACAGTTGCGGCTGCTACATCGTGGGTCATTATTGTTTTATTTGTCAGTAGCATAAGTTTTCTTTCAATTTCGTCGTATTATTTTAGCAACAACAGTTGGATAACACGAATCGGAGTTTTGTCTGCGTAAGTAAAATCTAAGCGTGCAATAATTGCGTTAAAATATAACACCGTGTTAAATGACGCTAGTGTTGCGTCTACAGGGCCTCCAATTTTGTTGCGAATAATTGCAACCGCTTGGTAATGTCAGGAGCTACCGTCATAAGGTTTAAAAATTTCGTATGGTGCAATTGCAGCCTGTCGCCAAGAGACGTAATTTTCTTGGTTGCCATCAAATTGTGGGATAGACTTTACAATGGTTAAGGGTTCATTACAAATAACCTCCCCTATAATTTTGGCTGGTTCGTACACTACTATGTCTGGTGCATTTTGTGTTCTCTCGCTATGCATTTGTTCTTTTAATGCTCTTAATTTTTCTTCAAAACTTTTCTTTTGATGCAGTAGAGCACCATTTACGGCAGACTCTATCAATAATAAGTTGCTCGTTATTCATATTATTCACTGTTTGTTGTTTTTGATTTGTCGATAAATTTTTATTGTAACTCGGTAACAATTCCTCGTCACTAGCACTATCTGTACTAACTCTATTTTTATACATTAGTTCTTAAGAAAGGACAACGGAAATGTTACGTATGTTTTTGCATGGATTTGATTGACTTGATAATTTCAATAAAAACAACAGAACCAAATATTCGCAACCAACTGTTTTTTTTTTTAAATCACCCTGGATAACACTTGTTTGTTTTCAAATTTATTATGGTTTTATAAACGGAATGAACGTCTCACTTACATGAACATTTTGTTATTTAAATTTCCCTGTACTGTGTCGTCTCGCTTGTTAGCGTGTTGAATTCTTAGCAATGTTGAATTTTTGAGTTATTTAAATTAAATTTACTCGCTCAACTGCTAGGTGTTTGGCCCTAGTGTTGGGGTTTTGTTTTTTTTTATGTGTTTTGTCGCAGCGTTAGCTGGCAACTGAAAATATTTTTTAGAAAATATATAAGTAACAATAACAAAGATAAATGTCATCAGAAGTATTGTATGTAATAACCGCCTTAGCCTAAAATATAAAATAATACGTTTTTGGAATTAAAACGGAAAAAATGTGAAGAGTAGTGTTGTTTACTTAATGCTGTCCTTATGGATCACTCTCCCCCTAATAAGAACTGTCGTGCCAAGATCGGCCTCTATAACCTCTTCTGAGCATATCGGTGTTAATTTATTTCCAAGTCGTTTGTTTGCTTTTAACCAAACTTTGTCGCCAACCTGATATTCTCTGTTACTTCTGTCCGAGTTTGTTTGCCTTAACTTCTCGTCCTGAGCATTTTGAAATTTGTCCTTGATATGTGTTTCAAATTTTTATGGGGATGCATGATGTTGGGGTTTTATTTTTTGTTTTTTTTTTTTATGTGTTTTGTCGCAACATATCATTACTTAAAGCTATCCCACGTACTCCATGGTCTGGGTCAGCGAAATCCACAGAATGCTGACTTGGCGCCTCGTGACCTTGCCTCAGATTTCGTCGATGGCTATGTTGCATCGTTAGCTACTTTGTAGTGCACACATCCGCTCTTGCGTAACTTTGTGAATTGTTGGTGTTAACTTAAATAAAGTGCTAACAAAAAAGCTTGTTAGCCCAACACTATCTATGCTGTTAAAATGATTACCTAAATTAGGGTTTTTGCTAATAGCTTGTTCGTATGGACAGTAATTATGTGCCATAGATTATGTTGTACTATAACAATACACAAAATATTGAAACCATGCGTCCCAATCTGTGGCTCCGCTCAACAGATCGTAGAGTCTGATGATGGTGTGCTGTACACGTAATATTGTCTATTTTTAAATATTTCCACAATTCATTGATTATGGAATTATTATATTCTGTACCCATGTCCGTTATGAACGTCTTCATAGGGCTGTACTTTAGAATAAAGGATTCGAATAGTAACTTTAGCAACTTTATTTGTTAGCTATAGGTATGGCTACTAAATATTTTGACAAGTCACATATTAGTGTGACTACATATTCATTGCCCTTTTTTGACTTTGGTAGGTAACTTTGTCGACTAGCACTCTGTTGCATACTCTTATTCGTGAGTCTGTTATAATTAAAGGAGTTTTAGTATGCTTTGTTGTTTTTGATACTTGGCATTTTAAACAATTACGTACGTAGTTTGTTATATGACGTGTCATATTTGTCCAGTAATAATGTCTTCATATTTTTGCTAGCGTTTGTGAAATACCTCTATGATCCCATGTCTTGGATCATCATGAAATGTAGACAGTATTGGTTCTTTTTCTTATTTTTTTATTATTATGGTCACCGGCTTGAGTAACGCTACTCTCAGTTTGTTTAAATATTTATTGCCATATTTTTTAAAAAATCAATTAAAATTTGTTCAACGATTTTTTCGGTCGGTGGCGTTTTTAGGATATTTCCTAAGCAAAGTTTCCTTTTCTGTTCCTATGCAGCAATTTTCTTGTCTAGTTTGTTGTCTTGTACGGACTCTTAAGACATTTTTATTCATTGTTTTTAGCTCTTCGATGGTTATTCTTGATAACGCATCCGCTAGAAAGTTAATTTTTCTCTCAAGATAATCTACTGTAAATTCATATTCCTCTAAGTCAAGCTAGTTTTGAACTTTGACTGACCATTGAAAACAAGTATATGTAATTAATATTATTGATAGAGTCTGCTGCCCTCTTGGGTTGATTTTGGCTCTTTCTAGTGAATTATCCAGTCCTAAATTTTGTAAAAATGCACTGATTTTTCCTGGCTTAAGAGTTATAATCTTCTCTTGTGCTAAGAGTTTCGGCCCCCAGCTGAGACAGTCTTGACCCAAATGCTGCTGGACAGTCCTCTAGAATATGTTCCGGTGTTTCGTCACCCTCCAGACACAGTCTGCAAGTGCCGTCCTCCACAATCTTTAGCTTGTGTAGGTGCTTGCGTAACCTGCAGTGTCCTGTCAGAAAGCCCGTGATAATGCGAAGTGAGGTTTTGCTCATATTCCGACACTTATCGGTTAGTATCTTGTAACTGCCTAACAGTTTGCAAGACAAAGCACCCTGTGACGTTTGCCAGTATTTTTCGTCTGCCTCTGATCGAAGACTTTGCTTCAATATGCTTTGTTCTATTCCATAAAAAGGTTCTGGCCCCCATAAGGGGGAACTCGCCCTCTTTCTAGCTAGTTCATCTGACTCCCAGATACTTGACTTTCATGGGGAGCGGTATTGCCAGTTCTATCCCAGTTCTGATTGGTCTAAGTGAGTTAAGCTTTGTGATGGCCACAATTGTCATTTTAGCTGGATTTATGTTCAGTCCCACAGACCTGCACCACTCTAGTCTTACAGTCCATCCGCAACATCGTTGCCGGAAATTTCGAAATATCCTGGGACCCAACAAAGTGTGACCCGGTTTCTATGTGAGAGTTGCTGAAGTCTATTCCAGCAATCCGCAAACAGTTTCGATGTAATCATCCATAAGGAAAGAGCTTGAATGGCTCTTTGGCTATCTGAAAAGATATTTAAGGCGGCTCCTCTTATCTGCTGGTCAATGATATATCTGGAGCAGAACTGAATGGCGTGGATCTCAGATTGAAAGACACTGGGCCAGGTACCCATTGCAACCGAGACTTTGGTGTTGTGTCCTGTGATCCCTGCACCAGCCCCTTCATTCGTTTTTGGTCCGTCTGTGAACCGCGGAAGGCTCATGCGATCATTACAAGGTTTGACATCATCCCATACCCTCCGCTCTGGCAAATAAGTCCTAAATTTCGCCCCGATGAAAAGTTACGTTTTCTTAAAATCCGTTCTGTCGCAGATCCTCAAGCCAATTCCTGGCTGGCTTGGTTTTTACTAGACTAAATGACCTATGTCTGCTGCTAGCAACCCATTTGTGAGTTTAATCTTCAGAAGGCTCAAGTATGGTGGATTCAGTCCTAAGACCTTCTCCAGTACGCATGCATCCGTGAGGGATATGCATACGAGCTCCGGATGTTTGCTGCATTCTTGTATGGCGATGGCCTGCTGGACCTTTGGTCACCAGACGAGGGCAGCGTAAGCGACATCAGGTATAACCATCATACTGTACAGCCATCTGATGGCTTTAGAGTCTAAGCCCCACATTTTACCGAAGAGCCGACGACATGCCCACATGTCACGAATACCTTTGGTCAACGTTTTGTCCAACTGCGAGTTTCAGTCAAGTCTCTTATCCAGATTTACACCGAGATATTTGCCTTCATTGTACCGCCATCTTAGGGCCGTAGTGATTGCCGTTTACATCAGTTCGGTGATGGTTAAGATGGTTATTATTGTCAGGTAGTTTCAACAGTAGTTCTTCTATCACTAGGGACCAAAGAAGAGGAGACAGGACCCCGCCCTGTGGATACCCTTTGACCGCTCGGATGCGGAAAGTTATGGCGTTGACTGAAGATCTAATGTCTCTGTGCATAAGCATCCATGTAATCCATGTAATATCCATGTAATAGAGAAGGACTCAACCCACATAAATGTTAACGCCCTGGGTATTGACTGATAGCCAGTGCAGTCAAAGGACCCTTCGACGTCTAAGAAGGAGCACAAAGCAATTTCATTCGCCGCGAATGCCTTTTCAATCTTACTAATAATCTTATATAGAGCGACCTCTGTCGATCTGCCTTTGATGTAGGCGAATTGTGTATGTTGCAGGGGATTGTTATCTTGCAATCTGGACCAGATATGCAGGTCCAACAGGCGTTCTGCGGTCCTCAGCAGAAAGGATGTAAGGCTAATTGTACGTCCCAAGGTGACCAATTAGTGGACTGAGTATATCTTCTAGGCTGTGTTGCAGCCGGGAAAATCTGGTCGCCCCCCCTGGGCTTTGAAGGGTGCGAATGATTTAATGGCCCACAGGACCTTTCAGCGTCGAAGATTACACCCGACAGACTGTACCCGCGATTAGCTGGTGGCTCAGTATCCACATCATTACTGAGTGGCCTCATCGGTAACCCGCCAATTTTATATGAAATCGGACAAAGAACTGCTAACCAGAGTGAGGTCTACTACGTCTTCCCTGATTGCGTTTATAAAAGTGGGTTTGCACCCTCTATTTGATACATCTAATTTACTACACAACAGATATTCAACAAGGAACTCACCTAAGATAGAGTGATAGGCGTTCCGCCAAAGCAGTATCAGACTTTTCCGCCGCACTTAATCAACGACTGTAGCGACGCGTCATCCATCATGATGCCTAAGTGCAGCATGGCGCCACTAATAGTTCGCTGCACTACTCTCCATTGGCTGGTGCTGAAATCGTTCTGTGCACCTATGGAGCTCCAGGCTGTTGGCAAAAGAACCTCGGATAACGTGCGCCCGCCGGGACCTGGCTCTTCTCCAACAGCTCCACTTCGAGCGAATTACGGGCCTTGATATGGCTGATGTTCGCCCTGACCCACTCGGCTGTGTTGTTGTCGTAGCAGATGAGCATGACCATGCACAACACCCGCGAACTTTGGCTTCACACCTTGCGTCACACACGTGAAGGTGGACGATAAGATCGGCGCCTTTAACGTTGCCATTTGCTCCGCTTTCAGAGGTGACGATATATCAGTCGCAATGACCTCGCCATCCGACTGTACGATGGCGCTGTCGATTCTGAATGAGTATTTTTCGGTTTCTTTGGCAAACTGAGCTCCAGAGACTTTTCATCTGAGCTACCCCCTTTGCCCTTGGTGTCAGCGGGGGGCACATTTGCAGCTTTCAGAGCAGCTGCTCTGGGAAGACCTTTGGCGATATCTGCCTTGAACAGCTTTTTTTCGCGGTTTGTTATCTTAATGAAGGCGATCCCAGGGTCTAAATGTAGATGTGCTACCTGACTGCCTGCATATGTAAGACCGGATCTCTGAGACATGTCACTGGATGCTTCGCCAAGTTCGGTGAGTGTGGCGTCAGAGTCCGATGCCTCTATCGGAACCTGCCGTGACAAACTTTTTTTCGACATGAAGTTGGCACACTACCACTCTTTTTCCAAGGAAGTTGGTGGTCTTTCCAGAACCTCCCCTTGGTGACAAACACCGACGCTTGGCAGGAAAGTATAGTCGCTCTTCTAACAGTTTGTGCAGATACGGAGCGTATTATTCAAGTAATAATTACTCGCATTCATACATACATACACAAAATTACTCACACACACACAAACGCTTGTCGCATGCAGCGCACATTACGCAGAAGCTGCGCTTGGCTCGACAAGGGAAAATTAAATCTTGAATATGTTAATGTATTTTATATTCATAGTCGTTAAACTGTTAATTTTCATTTGATAACATCTCAAAACTACTATTGTTAAACACTAACCGATAATTTGCTATCGAAGAGCGAGCGGTTACACAACACTTTGACAAAAGAAGCGAACCGAACGGACGTCTTGCAGTGTGGTGACCAAAAATATATGAAAATAAGAATAATAAAAAAATATATATAGTTTAATGCTAAACTTGAAGCTTTGTTAAATCCGGCACAGTAGTCGATCAAAATCAAACCCTTTTACAACTTCTTGGGATGGCCCAAATCGCCTGCGTGAAATTTTTTCGTACCGTACGTGTGTGAGGATCGGAGCAAATACATACACACACATAAGAATTTCGCAAAAATTTCGCTTAAAAAAGCAAACCAAACTCGAAATAATAAGTTAGCTCAGCTGCAATAACGTGGCATTTGACAGAAATGCGACACGCAGACAGATCCGCATTGTTGCAAGCGGCAATAGAGCCATTCTCGAACTGGTGGAAAATGAGTCTGTGGAGGAAACGATACTGCTAAGGAGCAGCCGAGTGACCCGATTAATTTGGCGGAGATAACAGTAGTCGAAAGTAAGCCGGAAACGCTCTCTGAGATTGTGCCTACACGTAACGTAGCTCAATCAAACAACATTGCTGAACAGCACTTACTAGACGCCGAAATTGAATTTCTCCAAATGAAGCTTCTGTTGGCGGAATTGTGTGAACGAGAACAACAACCTTTCGACTGTAGACACACGAGCGTCAGCTCCGTTTGAATGTGGTTGTATGAATGTTCTTTATTATAAATATATAAATTCGCATAGCCTAACGGAGAGCTATGTTTTCATGCATATGACATAGGCGGCTGTTATATAAATTTAATGATTATAGATTTTAGTTAGGTAAATGTTATATTTATTATTATATTTATTATTGTTTACGACATAGCTGAATCGAGCAGTCTATGAAGGAGTCAATTAGCGCTTGGACTTGCTGTCTCAAGGCATACAAATTGTGAACTAAAAACTAAGTTGACAAAAAGAGACTTATGAAGCTACAAAGAATTACAATGAAGAATTATTAAAGTATCAAGTTACACAATGCAAAATCATAGCGGCTGCAGAAACGCTTAGCTTGCGCCTCAAGCATTGCCTGCTATGTGAAGACATCCGGCTCAGAGCTGAGTCAGCGTCTGTGCTGGAGTCAAACCGAGTCGCGTTAACTTATGTTAACTACTCCCCCCTCAAGTTGAGGCCGCCCTCGGCCGACCCTATCTCAGCGATCACCTCGTTCATCCTTCGAGCCGTAGCCTTCTTTTTCATGATCTGCCGATAGGTTAAACCGATGCCAAAGACTATGCCACAGGTTATGCCAAGGAGAAGCAACAGTATGATCGAGTTGATGTTACCAATTTCGTCCCTGACTTCTTGTATCGTCTCCAGATTACGTTCATTGAGCCGATGAAGGTAAAGGAGACTGAGGATGTCCTGATGGCCTGTGACGTTTAGCAGAGGGGAAGCTGCGATGCCTGGGAACCGGTTCTGCACGCTGTTGCGATTGATGTATCTCGTTCCGTTTATGGTGACCCAATTGTTGAAGATGATTAATTGTGTGCCACGCACCCAGGACTCCGCCAGCATGAAGTTCCTTGGCGCATGAGCTGGCTGTTGACCGTTGACAAAATGTCGTTCTTGGGGTGGCTGTGCAGTTTTCTAGCGCGTAGATTTGATCTTGGCATTCGGCGATGATGTTGTTCTCGATTCGCAGCACATGATTTTTGTGGGCGACTGGGTAGACTAATTTTCTTGCAGGTGTGTTTAATTTTTGGAAAAGAGATTATAAAATATATCATGTTTGTGGGTTGTAGAACTTTGACGGACGAAGCGGACATTAAGTCGGCTATGGGAGTATCTGTGGGCTCTTCAAACCAAACAGATTTTAAGTCTGCGTGGTCTAAAATGTTTGGACTGACAATGTTGGCTTTAGCCAGGGTTATAGCGAGCATTAAGTTCTGCAACTCCATCGACAACATTCTGCTCCTAGCCAAAAGTGTTTCAAATAAGTGGCCTGAATCAATTTGCCTGTCTTTTGAGGCTTTCAAAATTTGGTTGCCTGTTAGCGTGGTTGGTTAATCTGATCCTGTACTCTAGTGTTTATCTGCACCTGTCTATTATTTGAATTTATTAATTGGGCTTCATTAATCTTTATTTTTTCCAAGTCCCCGGCGTCTGGAGTGCCTGCAACTACCTTTAAAATTGAACCTAGAAAGTCTAGACTCCTAGCTATTCTGTGGTGTGTGCCCAGGGCCTCCAGCATGTCTCTGAGATGTTTTGAGTCTACATTCAGAAGTTTTTTCATGTGTGACTGCGGAAACAAATCACACAGTTTCGCTGTCTCATCCACCATGCGCTCATATTCAGATATGTTCGCTGAATGTCGGACGAAAGCGAACTCCTCCCATACCAAGACCTGGCCGTCGACGATCGGTATGTACTTAGCGTGGGAATAGTCGGTGACCCGTGCCGAAGTCGTCGCGAGGATAAGTAGTATCAGAAACCCAAACCTGTGGAATGAAAATTACTTTCTTTTTTTGAGGAAAAACGTTGAACAACCCATCACCGAACTTATTTAACTTATAAATATTATTAAGCAACCTAATACTAAGACCTATCTAAAGCGGGGTGCCAAGTGGCTTAAAACTTATATCTCTAGCAACCTAATGTAAAAGAAAAACTGCCAAATGACACAATAAAAGTTAAAAGTAAAAAAGAAAAGGTTAAAAGTAGAAAAGAAAAGGTTAAGGTTGTCTTTGTGGACTACCCTCCCCTTAATGAGAACCGTAGTTCCCAGGTCGGCTTCCACAGCTCTTTCTTCACACAAAGGTGTAAGTTTGTATCCGAGCCTGCGATTAGAAAAGAAAAGGTTAAGGTTGTCTTTGTGGACTACCCTCCCCTTAATGAGAACCGTAGTTCCCAGGTCGGCTTCCACAGCTCTTTCTTCACACAAAGGTGTAAGTTTGTATCCGAGCCTGCGATTAGACTTTACCAAGACTTTCTCTCCTACTTCAAAAACCCTATTTTGTCGGGAGTCATTTTCCCTAGCTCTGAGGTTGTCCTGCGCTCTTTTAAGCTTGTTCTGAATCTGCGTCTGAGATTCGCCTGGGAGTGAACGGACAACATCGACCGGCCGCTTATCAGTGACCGAATGGATTGTCTTGTTGTACTCCACTGTGGACAACAAAATTACCTCTACGGTGTCGCTAATGTTTTTGTCTTTTTTTAAGCATCTAGCTAGTTCCAGTAGGGTGCTATGGAAACGCTCGACTTGCCCATTGGAAACGCTATGCAAGGGCGGAGCATTTGAAATGCTGACTCCATAGTTATTCATCAATAGTGAACAGATAGTCTGGGAGTTCAAGGCTGGCTCATTGTCGCAGTAAATCGCTTTGACTCCCGGGAAGAAATTCATGAGCTGTAACAAGGGTACTTTCAAGTCCTCTATTGTTCTGGATGCAATCGGTTGAACTACAGCGAATTTTGAAAACTTGTCAATACAAGTTTAAAAAAATTGTTTGTCAGTTGCGATGATGTCCAGATGTAGCATCTCCCCTGGGTATGAAGGAATCGGCGTCTCACCAATCTCTTTTTTTTTTAGGGACGTACGATTTCGTTGGCTATTTTTGCCATTTTTGGGAAATAGTACTCTGAGAGGACCTGCTTTATGTTCTCCTGGGCTGCCCTGTGGGCTCTGTTGTGTTCTGTGACGAGAATTTTCCTTCTCTCACTAACACTGAAAATGTCCACAACCCTGTTTTTGCAGTGCCAGAACTTGGTAGTTGGAAATTTCCGCACTAAGTCGTCCTGCACCAGCGCCAAAGTATGTAAATTGCAGTGTAGCGCATTCACCACATCAGGTTTTACTACCTCCATTAGTTCCTCGAGAAGTGATTCTCTGCAGGTAAAACTTAGGGAGTGTCGCCTCTTGTTTCCAAACAGAATAAAGCTGCGCTTTTGTGCAAAACGCGCCTCTTCAAGAATTATCTGGTTCTGGAAACAGTTCAAGGGCTTGTCAGTGGACTCGATAGTGTAAGTCAAGGAGACCTCACTGTGAATCGTGGCAATGCATGATTCATTATCTTGGTGGCTCAGAGCGTTAAGCTGTTGCCTGGATAAGGCATCAACGACCAGATTTTCTTTGCCTGGCTTGTAGAATATGCGCGCATTGGATTCGTCAATGCGCGCCTTCCATCGCTTGATTTTAGCGTTAGGGTTAGACTCAGAAACGGCAAAGGCCAGAGGTTGATGGTCCGTGAAGATGTTGAGATCTTTCACCCCATACAAATAGTGGCGCAATTTGCCAAGGGCCCACACGATAGCTAGTAGCTTTCTTTCGTTTGTGGCATAATTGATCTCTGGATTCTTTAGTGTCCTGGAGATCATAGTGATGGGACGCCCTTCTTGAGAGAGGACTGCCCCTATCCCATACCCCGACGCGTCTGTCGTTAGATCAAACGGCTTATTGAAGTCAGGGTATCGGAGCATGACATCCTCAGATGCCAATATGTTTCGCAGTTTTTGAAACGCACTGCGTTGGAGATCAGAGAATTCGACAGAAATCTTTCTTGATCTATGTTTGCTAACTGATACCCAGACTTAAGATCCAGGATCGAAAAGTACCTGGCTTTACCCAGGTTTCCCAAAATCATGGATATATTGGGCATGGGATACCTGTCCGTAATCGTTCTTTCATTGAGTTTCCGAAAGTCCATGACGAGACACATGTTTCGGTTACCCATTTCATCCGTGCCCTTTTTGTCAACCACCCAAATGGGGTTGTTATAGGGAGAAACGGATTTCTGAACTATGCCATTCTTCAAGAGATTTTGAATCTCTTTATTGACAAATTCGGCTGCACCCATAGGATAAGGATACAGCTTAGCGTAGATAGGCTGTTCGTCGACCGTTTTAATGGTGGCTACCACCGATGTGTTGTATGGTAGCGCCTCATTAGCGTCTGCGAACGTCTTTTTCCTATCCATTAACATTTTTAAAAAGTTTTGTCTAATCAGGGGAGGTGCGTCTGTGCAATCTACGTTAGTGAAATTGACATCCACACACTTGTAGTATAAAATCGGTTCGGAACTGTTGCCAAATCTGAGTTGGCTCGAGTTTAGACAGAGCTGAGCCCCGACCTCTGTCAACAGATCGAGGCCTATAATTCCATCAAATGTTGACAATTCTGAGAGAAGGAAAAAAGTTGCCTTTTTTCCAAACATTGATACATAGCACTTCTCAGAAATTTTGGTAGTGCCATGAATGGAGTGGGTGGTAAATGGGTTGTCGACTGGGCGAACTCCTTTCAGCCCATGGTGCGGCCGAATGTAGTTTTTCCCTGCACCTGTGTCGATGAGAAACCTCATTTGAGTCCGCGCTACTTCTCGCCTGATGAAAGGCAGCAGGGACTTACCCCTAAAAAATTAAGAACGTCAGAGTCGCCGTCCGAATCATCGGCTATCTGCGCCTCAGCATTTCTAGCTGCCGCTGCATACCCCTCAGCTCCACATTCTTGGCTCTGAGTGGTATGATTTACCATTTGACGCCTCGGACCCGTTGCTCGGTCAGAGGTGTTCGTTCTTTTGAACGCCTGTGGGTTGCCCGAGTTGACGTAAGCTGGTGCTTGCGATGGCATCAGCACTATAGACATTGAAGGGTCAACGTCTATTGGCTGCGGATCATTATTGCCGCTGCTTTGCCAACCACTACGCTGATCGGACTGTTTGGGCTGCCGAGGTTGCTGCGGCTTTTGTTGCCGCGTGTAATGAGGGCTTTTTGTAGGGGCAGGCAGTGTCTCGACTGCTTCTGCGCCCTTTTGCCGCTGCTGAAATTGAGGCTTTTGGTCGGGTCTCCGAGCCTTGTCCTCGATACTTTTGGCATAGTTTGCCGCGAAGGTGTATCTCTCATGATTGGCCTCGATTTCTTGTGCGAGTGCCAAAGCAGAGGGGAGATCGAGCGGGTGTGCCGCAAACAGAACATCAGAGAGGCTGCGCTTGAGGCCAGAAATGAATATGCGCAAGGCATCCCCTCTAAACTTCTCGCACATGCCCTTAGCTAGTGCTGCGTCATATGTCATATTTACCTTGTTTATGAGTAAGGTGAGCTTTTTCTCGACCTCATCATAATATCGTGGCCAGGTAAGCTGTCCCTGCCTGAGAGTGCCCATTTCTTGTTCTATGACTTGAACCGGCCTCTTGTCACTCTGAGTGAAATCTAAGCGGTTGATAATGGCATCAAAATTTAGGATCGTGGAAAACGAAGACAAAACTGCGTCGGCCGAACCCCTTATTTTCCTTGGTAATGGCGAGAGCTGCCATTATATCGTCTGAATATTTTATACGCTGCCATTGCAGCCTGTCGCCATGAAACATAAGTTTCTTGCGAGCCCGTAAACTCTGCGAGACACTTGACCGCGTCTAGAGGCTCGTCGCAGCGAACGTCGTCCACGATTTGTATTTCTTCAAAAGTCTGAATCGGAGGTGCTGTGACCTTCAGATCTGTTACTTTTTCTGTCAACTCGGCAATTTGCCGGTTGAGGCTCTCTTTAAGAGCCGCATCCATCTCCCTGAATGCCTCTGCCTGTGCTTTGAGCGCACCCGAAACTGCTGACTCAACCAAAGCCCTGAGTTGCTGGGGATCCATATCTGTTTGGTTTGAATGCACTTCTTTGTATGGGTCCACCCTAATATCGTTGCTATCTGAGTCCTCTGAGTCAGACTTTCTCAAATAAGGGTCTCTATATTTTCCGAACGCCTTTCTCATTAGTTAAGGAATATGACAACTAGCCACAGAATCAGATTAGCATCATTTATAAAAAATAATCAAAACAAAGTATTTGTCGAAACGATAGAACAGTCAATGGTCAATTGGATTTGCAGAACAAAATAATCGTGTGCAACAACACAGTTTAGTTAATTATTGCATTTTTCGAGAGAAAAAAATTTGTATCAGTACTTAAAGTTTTTAAAATCTTTATGAAATTATGTGATAACCCTAATATCCTAATATCCGCAGGTGCTGCTGTCTCCCTCGCTGCGGTCACGCACAAAAAACTTTTTAACGCTGCCCAGATTAGCTTGCGCCCTATACTGTTGACACACCGCTGCCCGAAGAGCTCCAGCGGCTTCGGTGTATAAAGAAACAATTTGTGTTATTCAATACACTCGCACTTACCGAGTTGACGTAGGTCAGGTACACTACACAGCACTAAACGTAAATTACGCTATGCCGAATTTGTTGTAGCGTTTGGCGCAGATTTAAATGCAAGCGCCGTTAGTGTCACAACACACAACACAAGTTCAGATTTTATTTTTATCTGTTTTAAATGCCTCTTGTTAAGTTGCTTCGTTTTATTATGAATGCACTGTTCACAACACAAACATAAGTTCCGATTTTTTTCTTTTTATCTGATTTGAATATTTGTTGTTAAGTTGCTTCTTTTTTTTTATGTGTGCACCGTTCACAACACAAAACACAAGTTCAGATTTTTCTTTTCATCTGATTTTAAAACTTTTTGTTTAAATCCACGGCTACGCGACGGAGCGCGAGATTCGTTACCGTTGGGCGCCAATTAAATGATTATAGATTTTAGTTAGGTAAATGTTATATTTATTAATATATTTATTATTGTTTACGACATAGCTGAATTGAGCAGTCTATGAAGGAGTCAATTAGCGCTTGGACTTGCTGTCTCAAGGCATACAAATTGTGAACTAAAAACGAAGTTGACAAAAAGAGACTTATGAAGCTACAAAGAATTACAATGAAGAATTATTAAAGTATCAAGTTACACAAAGCAAAATCATAGCGGCTGCAGATACGCTTAGCTTGCGCCTCATGCATTGCCTGCTATGTGAAGACATCCGGCCCAGAGCTGAGTCAGCGTCTGTGCTGGAGTCAAACCGAGTCGCGTTAACTTATGTTAACTTATATGTACGTAAGCACTGCCAGAGCTGGCTAGAGGCCTTAGTAAAGCGATGGTCTAACGGTCGATGCTTGGATCTTGAATGAAGTGGGCGATCTTACTTCAAGTGCACATATATGTTAGTTTGTTTAAGTGCAAATATTTATGTAGACATTTATATGTCGTTTTATATATGCAACAAAGAGTTACGCAAAGCGCTTGATTATTATATGCATGAATACACCACACCACATCAACGATGTCATCCACACAATAAAAACATATGGTTGTGCAGACGCATGCGACGCTAATAAATGGATTAGACCCTTCGAGAGTGTTTTTGAATCCGACGACGAGGCTTATATGCTAAAATTTGATGAAGAAGCCGAGTTGTTTGTTCAAGTCGATCGCTCCACGAACTATGCCGCTATAACGATCGATTAACTAATCGAACGCGCACATCGGTATACTTAGTTGTGCATTAAACTACGGAGCACACGCAGCAGTGCACTAGGTGCAGTCAAGGATGCCATCAGAGTTGGTAGAATTGCGCTGGCTACGGTCATATGGCTAGTGCTTACACGGAGACGAAACGAGCCAAGGGATCTTTCTTTCGATGTGGGTCAACATGTAATCAAGGATTGCAAAATCGCCGACTGGCAGTAATTCAGAAGCCAATGCAAACATATGTAATGAATATGGTAAGAATCTCTTTCAATATAGCCAATTGGTCAAATAGTGAACTTTATATGTTCTATGACATTACTTCAAACTACAGGGTCATTTTTTGGACTTGTTGAAGATCTCCTTAAAGACCATCCGAAAAATTGCAAATATATTCGCATCATTTCGAGCAAAAGGTGGTAACTGCAGAATAAAATAAAATAGAAGAAAAATTTTAATATGAAATAAATATTTGTTTAAATTATCGGCCCTAAAGCTAGACAATTTCTACCACCCAACCTCTGCAACACATTTAATATAAATTTGGGATAGGTCGCGGTCGGCTCAAGAACACTAAAAAAATCATTTTTCGGCAGCCATACGTACATAAGTGAGCGTACACAAGTACGTATATAAGTACATATGTACACAAAGCCGAGCTGAGAGCACATTTTATTTTTACGCTCTTTAAGTTGTGAGAGCTCAAAGCCAAAAATATCATTTTCGTTCTTAATTTTGTAAAAATCAAGCTGCCTTATAGCATTGTGTTTTTCGGTATTACTTATCTTAGTATTTATATTGTCTTCTGTAAAACCCTATTGAAAACATTACAAGACGTCGGAAAAGCATATGTTGTATGTGATATGAGCTTCCGACAGGTTAATTGATATGAAAGTTTCCAATAAAATTGAACAGATAGAAATCATGATAGCAAAACACATTAGAGTATCTCGACCAAAAATAAATCCACTGTGGCCACGAAAGGATAGTTATCATCAATGACATGACCATCAACATCGCGGCTACCAATGCATTGATTAGCAAATCCCCGGACTTGTCTGTTGACCTCCGACAACAAGGTTTATTTATATGGAGAATCCCGGCAGTAATAACCACGGTTCAGGTTGAGATTGTTGCATTTGACTATCGCGCCAATTATTTATCGGCTAACTACCAACGAGATTATAGGTAAATAAAATAAATAAGCGACCACTCGTTTTCTTGGGCGGAAGGCTATAGAAGGAGGTAGTCGAGTGTGGCCATAAGTGCAGATTTTAAATTTTGGTTGTGCACAGGGGCGCATACCGTAACATAGACTGGAACAATGTGAATGTGTATTAATTATATCCCGAACCCATTGATTATGTGTAAAAACGGTGAAATGTTTTTATGCAAATGTATGTAACAGGCAGAAGGAAGCATCTCCGACCCCATAAAGTGTATATATTCTTGATCAGCATGACTAGCCGAGTCGATTTAGCCATGTCCGTCCGTCCGTCCACACGAACGCAGTGACCTCGGAAACTACAAAAGCTAGAAACCTCAACTAAACGACTAACGATTCTCCTAATCAATACGCAGTACAGCTTATCATTTTTTTTCGATATCTTGCTCCGCTTTTAAGACTTTGTTTTCTCGTAGATAATAAGAGCTAGAGCCATCAAATTCAGTTTATTATGTGCTCGCAAAGGATACGCAGATTACGAACATTTCGGACTTTCGGATACCTCCCCCCATTCGCCCTCAAATCAAGAAAACGCAAATCAAATACTACAGACTTGCGCTTAGGTTTGTACATAGATTTTGATGCTCTTATTAGGCACAGATTCACAATTTCATAACGATTATACTCTTAGTTTAGAAGTTATTCAAGAATTCATTTTCGAAAGTGGTGACAAGCGCACCTTGCTGCGTGCTTTTGTGTATGTATACTTTGTGAATGTGTGTATGAATGCAAAGAGCTTTAAATGTATGTAACCACAGCTCTCCGCTGGGTTCAGGGTATCTCCTAGTCGGGGACACCCGACTAGAGCCATCTTACTTGTTTTTTTTAGTTTGCAACACAGGTCACGCCGCTTTATATATTGCTTAGGTTAAATTTATTGCTAAAGCTAAATTTATTGTTGAGGCTTTATTTATTGCTGAGGCTGAACTAATTCGCAACGCTTGCGTTTGTTTGCACCGGCAAGGCCGCCCTTTTTCGTCTGCATGCATCTACATACACCATAAACATATGTTAACCGGCTCTCATCCATCTCATCTAACTTGCACGACTAATGCCATTGATCCTTACATAACCAACATCATCATCAACCGTATTGACTAACTGAGTGAGTGTTTTCCAGTAGAGGCGCTGACGGCGCTGCAGTCGCGCAAGTATTAGCCGCCCATCTCGCATAATACTCGGCTAAATATAGCCGAAACTTGCCATATAATTTGCCAATTGGCTGCTGCCAATAAGTAAACGTTACATGTTTGCTAGTTAATTTAGCAATTAAGTAAATAATTAATTTTTCTCTCTATTTTTTTATTCTTCTAGTTACTCATTCATTTCATGCATATTTATTCACTTATTTATTGGCATATTTAATTATATACTTAGTGAATAATTTATTATTTTATTATATTATTATTATATTATTCATTTATTCAATTATTTAACGTGTAATTATTACTTGAATAATACGTACCGTATCTGCAAACACTGTTAGAAGTGCGACTATACTCTCCTCGTGAGGGCGGCTGGAAGCAGATCCTTGGCATTGTCATGTCTCTGTGAAGGGTGCTGACTAATGGTAGTCAGGCGAGTCAAAGAGAAGACAACTCTTCAGAGAATTACCCCAATCTAAGGTGGAACAGCATATGCCGAAGAATTCATGACAGAGGGGGTGCTCGGCCGTTAATATGCGGGCTCTGGATACCTATCGCCCTCCAGTTTTATTTTCGACCTCCAGCGGTAGACGGGCTATTCCGCGGGCGAACTCCCATTCCCGTTCACTGGTGGGATTCAATTAACCAAAATATTAAAATTAATAATGAGTCTGATGCGGCTCAAATACTATCATCCCAGGCTTCAACGTGCACGGTTGAGCCTATTTCTGGCACCGCAGCTGTAGGGCTACCGGCCTGACCAAGGGGAGGTTCCGGAAAGACCACCAACTTCCTTGGAAAAAAGGTGGGAGTGGGCCACCTTAATGTCGAGAAAAAGTTTGTCACGGCAGGGTCCGATACAGGCATAGGTCTTTTAATCGGACTCTGACGTCAGCGCATCTACATTTAGACCATGGGATCGCCTTCATTAAGATAACAAACCGCGAAAAGAAGCTGTTCAAGGCAGCTATCGCCAAAGGGCTACCCAGAGCAGCTGCTCTGAAAGCTGCAATGTGCCCCCAGCTCACACCAAGGTCACAAGGGGTCCGCAAGATGAAATGTCTCCGGAGCTCAGTTTGCCAAAGAAACCGAAAAATACTCATTCAGAATCGACAACGCCATCGTACAGTCGGATGGCGGTGTCATCGCGACTGACATATCGTCACCTCTGAAAGCGGAGCAAATGGCAACGTTAAAGGCGCCGATCTTATCGTCCACCTTGATGTGTGTGACGCCAAGTGTGAAGCCAAAGTTCGAGGGTGTTGTTCCGAGAACGGTGTGGCTCATGCTCGTCTGCTACGACAACAACAGAGCCGAGTGGATGAGGGCGAAAATCAGTTATATCAAGGCCTGCAGTTCGCGCGAATTGGAGCTGTTGGAGGAAAGCCAGGTCTCGCCGGGCGCACGTTATCCGAGGTAACTTTGCCAACAGCCTGGAGCGGCATATGCGCCCAGAACGATTTCAGCACCAGCCAATGGAGGGAAGTGCAGCGAACCACGAGTGGCGCCATGCTGCACTTAGCCATCATGATGGATGACGCGTTGCTGCAGTCGCTGATTAAGTGCGGCGGAAAAGGCTAGTACTGTTTTGGCAGGACCAGACTTATCCTTAAGAACACGGCACTTAAGGAAAAGAGCAGCGCCGGTCCCTCTGCGAGGGACGCTAAAGCAACAGTCGCGGTGCCGGCTGCAGCTGCCCCAAAAAAACCCGGAAACTGGCTCGGGTCCCTCAACTAGCTTGGCTGCTGGGCCTGCTAATGGTTCGAACAGTAATCAGGCTCCCGGTGCGTCTGCTTCGCAATCACGGCAGTTCGTGGTCGCGTCATCTAGCAGAGGTGCTGGTCTCGCTAGGGGAGCAGTCCGCGGCCGGACTTCGAGCGCAAGCAAACCGGGGCCGCAGCAGCAGCGACTGGCAGCTAGCTTGGCTCTCCTCCAAGAACCATGGTTTAATGGTGGCCAGGTCCAAGGATTAAGTTACGGCTCATGTAAATTTGTTGTGACGCGGCCAATCCCGCGACAAAATAATTATAAGAGTTATTAGTTAATTATAGTGTAAGAGAATATCAAATGAAGTCGTTAAGATGTTATTTCATAGTATGTAAGTGAATATATTATTTAGTTTTTTTTGATTACACGATGAAAAAAGGACGATAGATTATTTTTACGGAGGCAAACGGTTGTGCAACGTTCAGAGACCGTGAGTAGAGGAGCTGCCGACGATCCTCGAGCCCAGCTTCACACCACGAGACCAAAAGATCCGTGATGAAAAAGGGCGCGCCAGGGCCGAGAGCTCTGAAAGCGAGAGTGCGCGAATTCATTAGTGTCGGGAAAACGAAACGAATAGACGTGCGAACAGTGCAGCAGTAAGTAGGGTTTAAAGTTGTAATAAACCAAATCACAATCTTAACCAAGCTATCATTTTATTTACATTGACAGCAAGGTTATGTCAACAAAGAGACAGCTTGATCTCGACAACGTGAGTCAGAGTACCAGAAGCAGTAAATCTGTATCATGCAGGAATATGAGATGAAAGGTTACAGGAGGCAGCTTTCTAACGATAAAATGGATAAGTCTTCTCCTAGAGACTGATATTTGTCCCAGTTTGGCGTCACAAACCCAAACAAGCCTGGAAAGTTCCGAATTGTGTTTGACGCAGCAGCAGAAGTGAAGGGAACATCACTAAACTCAATGCTAATGACTGGACCTGACGAATACCAATCACTTGCGCATGTGCCGATAAGATTCCGGCAAAGGCGCAGAGGAGTCTGTGACATTGCAGAAATGTTCCACCAGGGGAAAACAAGACCAGAAGACCGCTGTGCTCAGCGTTTTCCTTGGAGCTCGGAGCCCCGTGAAGGTATGAAATATATTTGAAATGCAGATAATGACCTTTGGTGCGAAGTGTTCCCCAGCTTCCGCACAATACATAAAAAACAAGAACGCATCTGAACATAAAGAGATGAATACTGAAGCTGTTGATGCCATAATAAGACACCATTAATTAGACGATCTGGTAAACTGCTACTCATGCGTAGATGATGCTATAAGAATTACGTATCAAATCATCGAAATACATCGTACAGGCGGTTTCCGGCTGAGAATTAAATGAAGTGTTTGCTGGTGGTGGCACTGATGGAGTTTTGAGTCTGGATAGAGGAGATACATCTCATTTACAGAAGGTTTTGGGCATGCAATGGCATACACAGAAGGATGTATTTGTATTTTAACTATTATTTGAAAAGATAGACAAGTCGTTGTTCTGTGGTAACAAGATACCAACAAAAAGAGAGGTATTGCTAGTAGTCATGTTGGTATTTGACCCGTTTGGCATTGCAGCGGAGCACTCATTAAACCGAATGGTATCATCAGATAAGCGATGAGGAAGCTGATACCTGTCTCCGACGTTTGAACGAAGTTGGCAAAATACGAATGCCTAGATGTTGTGGAATTGAATTTCGTGATGGAACAACAGAGCTACACATATTTTCAGATGCAAGTGAGATGCCATATGCGGCAATTGGATATTGACGAATAAAGTCAGGGAGGACATTATTATGGGCAAAACTAAGTGCGCGCCAATGAAGCTACCCGCAATACCGAAACAGTTGCAAGCTGAAGTGATGGCTACGCGGCTACGAAGGATCATATTAGAAGGTCATGATGCAAATCCGTAGCGAATCTGCATGTGGTCTGATTCTAAAACAGTTCTAGCATGGATCAAGTCTGATCATTGACATTACAAGCCATATGTAGCACATCGTATCAACGAGGTACTAGAAGGATCTGGAGCTGACGACTAACGTTGGGTACCAAGAAAGGATAACTCTGCGGATTTTGGAAGTAAAATCCACAGTTACTTTTGGACCACGAAGAGTGCTGGCCAATGAATGAGAGCAGTTCTCAAACGGATTTGGAGCTGCGCCCGAAATTTATGTTGTCAATTACGAACAATACCGAAAACCTATTTCAGAGGTTATCCTCATTTAAGAGGTGACTCGAGTGCTGGCATGGGTGTTACGATGGCACCACCGTGGAGAGCACAGGAAGTTCCTGTAAGTCTGAAATTGAACAAGAAGAGGTGGTCTTGTGTAAAACAGTTCAAGGTATGGAATATGGCAATGATCAAAGGACACTTGCAAATGATGAATCAATCACTGGATCTAGTAGACTATGGAAATTGTCGCCGATACTGGATAAAAATGAACTTATACGGATGAACAGTCGTCTAGCCAATGCGAGCGCAATAAGTAAAAATACTAGACAGCCGATAATAATGCCACAGAAAAACCATGTCACAAGATTGATCGTGCAGCATTACCATATGAAAATTGTACCAGAGATAAGGCGTGAGTTTTACATTCCACACTGACGTGAAGAGGAACGCCGAACATCGCGTGCATGGAAGGTTTGCCAAATAGAAAGAGCCCGGCCGTCACGCAAGTTATATAAAAAAAGACACCATTATGTAGACGATCTGGTAAACTGCTACTCATGCGTAGATGATGCTATAAGAATTACGTATCAAATCATCGAAATACATCGTACAGGCGGTTTCCGGCTGAGAATTAAATGAAGTGTTTGCTGGTGGTGGCACTGATGGAGTTTTGAGTCTGGATAGAGGAGATACATCTCATTTACAGAAGGTTTTGGGCATGCAATGGCATACACAGAAGGATGTATTTGTATTTTAACTATTATTTGAAAAGATAGACAAGTCGTTGTTCTGTGGTAACAAGATGCCAACAAAAAGAGAGGTATTGCGAGTAGTCATGTTGGTATTTGACCCGTTTGGCATTGCAGCGGAGCACTCATTAAACCGAATGGTATCATCAGATAAGCGATGAGGAAGCTGATACCTGTCTCCGACGTTTGAACGAAGTTGGCAAAATACGAATTCCTAGATGTTGTGGAATTGAATTTCGTGATGGAACAACAGAGCTACACATATTTTCAGATGCAAGTGAGATGCCATATGCGGCAATTGGATATTGACGAATAAAGTCAGGGAGGACATTATTATGGGCAAAACTAAGTGCGCGCCAATGAAGCTACCCGCAATACCGAAACATGAGTTGCAAGCTGAAGTGATGGCTACGCGGCTACGAAGGCTCATATTAGAAGGTCATGACGCAAATCCGTAGCGAATCTGCATGTGGTCTGATTCTAAAACAGTTCTAGCATGGATCAAGTCTGATCATTGACATTACAAGCCATATGTAGCACATCGTATCAACGAGGTACTAGAAGGATCTGGAGCTGACGACTAACGTTGGGTACCAAGAAAGGATAACTCTGCGGATTTTGGAAGTAAAATCCACAGTTACTTTTGGACCACGAAGAGTGCTGGCCAATGAATGAGAGCAGTTCTCAAACGGATTTGGAGCTGCGCCCGAAATTTATGTTGTCAATTACGAACAATACCGAAAACCTATTTCAGAGGTTATCCTCATTTAAGAGGTGACTCGAGTGCTGGCATGGGTGTTACGATGGCACCACCGTGGAGAGCACAGGAAGTTCCTGTAAGTCTGAAATTGAACAAGAAGAGGTGGTCTTGTGTAAAACAGTTCAAGGTATGGAATATGGCAATGATCAAAGGACACTTGCAAATGATGAATCAATCACTGGATCTAGCAGACTATGGAAATTGTCGCCGATACTGGATAAAAATGAACTTATACGGATGAACAGTCGTCTAGCCAATGCGAGCGCAATAAGTAAAAATACTAGACAGCCGATAATAATGCCACAGAAAAACCATGTCACAAGATTGATAGTGCAGCATTACCATATGAAAATTGTACCAGAGATAAGGCGTGAGTTTTACATTCCACACTGACGTGAAGAGGAACGCCGAACATCGCGTGCATGGAAGGTTTGCCAAATAGAAAGAGCCCGGCCGTCACGCAAGTTATATTTAACAACAAACAGTTTTGAATCACACTTAAACGAAAATTAATGAAGCGTGCATATGGATATTTCAATTGAAAGTGAATAGGAAAACGAAGCGAACGTATACATATTATTGTCGAACAAATGTTAATTCTGGAATTTCCCTGGAAAAAAAATATACTTATATCGTAGTACTCCTAAGATACTGGGCATAGCGTTACTACTTTTCTACACTGATTGGGGTATTAATTTCATAAATGACTCGGCTCAACAATAATGAAACGGAGCAAGACATCCGAAAACAATTAAGATGGCTCAAGTCGTGTGTGCCGGACTAGGAGATACCCTGAAGCCAGCGGCGAGCTGTCGATACCCGTCAGTTCGCGGTATCAGGTCGGTGACAGAGATATCGCCGGTATAAAAGGCTAAGAAACCATCACTCGCCAAACCCTAGCCAATTCGTTTTACTGGGACGTTTTCCGTGGACATGTCATAGGACGGTGTCAAGTGGCCTGAAGTCGCATCACCGGGGAATAGAAAAGGAACCAGCGCTGGTACTTTTGTAATGCGCGGGGCACATAAAGTGGATAGAGCGGCGCTCGGGTTTCGTTCGGCTATTGGTACGGCGGGGCACAGTAAAGGGTTAGGCGAGTGGTGAATTGGCACGTCTCTGCATCCCCAGGGGTCAGGAGAGTGGCCGATTGGGACGGTGGTGCACCCTTGGGGGATTATAGGGTATCATGGGCTAAAATAAGGTACACCCCCTTTTACCGGTCCCCCGTGTATAACAGAGTATACAGCGCTATCCCTTTTGTAATCCCCTAGGGGTCAGACGAGTGGCCGATTGGGACGGCGGTGCACCCCTGGGGGATTATAGGGTATCGTGGGCTTTCCTCTGCTTTGCCGGCTACTGTACTGAAAAATGTGCTACCTATATTTTGTATTTATTTATTAAAAACAAATCGATATTAATATTTTTTTTGCGTCTCGAAACATATCAAGATATTATATTATTATTATGATATATTATTATTATATTGTGGATTCCAACATATGTACTGCCTGCAACAAAACAACATAAAAAGAAATAGTTTAAATATAAATACAATATAAATAAATAAGTATTGACAGTAAAAATGAATGCATTTCCGTTAAAATTTGCTCATACATACATACATACAAAAAAGAAATTATTATTAGTACAATAAAATTGGCACTTACCTTACGGGATCTCGACGACGCATCCAGCGAGATCTCTCAGAGATCCGGTCTGACGGATGCAGGCACTCAGGTAGCACGTCTGCATTTAGACCCTGAGATCGCCTTAATCAAAATGACAAACCGCGAGAGCCGTGTTCGGCCAATCAGTTACATCTAAACTGTTCAAAGTGCACGTTTATGACTTTTAGTCGTTCTAAGTCACATTCAGTTAGATATACAATTGCAACGTATACTAACAGTAAAACACATTGGAGTTCTCTTTGATTCAAAGCTGAACTTCAATTTTCTTTACATCCTTACAATCCTGGAATACTCTTCTGTTATCTAGTGTCCGCAGTATTAAATCCACCAGGATCGTATTGAGTCCGTGCAGAAGCAATTTCTGCTCTTTGGCTTACGTGGTTTAAACTGAGATCCCAATCTTCGGCTGCCGTCGTACTCCAGCGCACTTTTACTCCTTTATCTTCCGTCTCTAACCGACCGTAGGACAATCCTTGGTGTTGTTTTCCTACATGAGTGGATTATTGGCGACATTGATTCCTCGTTTCTTTTAGGTCGCTAGAACTTCGCTGTTCCCCTTAGAACTACTAGAAACTATTACCCCTTATTTCTGACTACATGCACGACAGTCTATGCTTTGCACCACTCTTTTCGTGTATTATGCCTGCAATATAATAACCTATACCATGTGTTCTCCTCAGAATACCTTCGGGAAATCACTGACCACCCTCAGCTGTGAGCAGGGGCATAGCTTGCCGGACGGGCTAAAAAATACCGCCATCGGGTCAGTGAATTTCCATATCTGTCTCTTTCCTTTCTTCTTTCTATCAAAGACTAATTATTATTATTATTAATATTGTTTCTTTCACTTTTCCTGAATATTTTATATAATTTAAATTAAATTTACATTTAAGTTTATATTTCGACTACTAACACCTTCCTATTTAGCTATAAGTTCTAATAACGTCACTGACAATAATTAGCTGTGATTGGGCGCATGGCTGGCCGGACTGACAAATAAAATACCCCCACCGTGTCGGTGATGTTATTAGAAATCTTTGAAACTCGTTAGGCTTTTAGCTTTTAATATTTATATGTATATATTTATATTTTATGTTCCTTAAACATTTTCGTTGACACTCGCTTTGTCGACTGTTTCCAATAAATAAACTTGGCGTCATTCTTGAAAGCTACGGCTACCCGCCAGCACATGGCGAATACCACGCTAATGAAAGATATCTTGCTAAAGCTTCCACCACAACAAAAGCTTTAGTGTGCGTGACACTCAAGATCACTTAACGGAAATTACACAGATAAGGATATCAGCGTGTGATAATAAACAATAAATAAATAATAACAAGAAGCAGTGCTGTGTGTATAAGTAACAGCACAATGTCGAAAAATGCAACACCTTTATCCAGATAGAGTGCGAAGCAAGGTGAAATGTTGTTAGAACTAAAAAACTCTGTTTAAACTGTTTAAGGTACGGCCACACCAGTGTGGACTGTAAGATCCGCCATAAATGCGACATGGAGGCCAGTAACGGATGCACAGCTTGTTGCATAAAACGGAGGTAAAACGTATTTAATGGAACGATGTCTCAGGCAAAAAACTCTACGGTGCTGTGGAAAGGTTGTCGAATGGATAAAGGCTCACTAATGAGTGAGCATTAAGTTGAAACATTAGAATTGAAAGGGTCAAACGACAGCATTACTTTGCAATGGTTTTAGAATAAAAAGGTAACTGAATCAACAACCCGATTTACTGTTAGTATATCAGGCCACAATGATAATAAGGCTTATTATTTAAATGTTAGGACAATAAAGAACGTGCAGTTCCCGAGACAGACAGTAAATATATATACTTTGAAACTCAATTACTGCTATCTTAAATCCATTCTAGTAGAAGATTATACAGAGGCGAAACCAAAGGCAAAGGATCATGTTGAAGGATGTGAAATTGATATGTCACAGCAATTACTTGAACACAATACTAGAAGTACCACTGACCGGCAAAGGCGCAGAGGAGTCTGTGACATTGCAGAAATGTTCCACCAGGGGAAAATAAGACCAGAAGACCGCTGTGCTCAGCGTTTTCCTTGGAGCTCGGAGCCCCGTGAAGGCATGAAGGTATTTGAAATGCAGATAATGACCTTTGGTGCGAAGTGTTCCCCAGCTCCCGCACAATACATAAAAAACAAGAACGCATCTGAACATAAAGAGATGTATCCTGAAGCTGTTGATGCCATAATAAGAAACCATTATGTACACGATCTGGTAAACTGCTAATCATGCGAAGATGATTCTATAAGAATTACGTATCAAATCATCGAAATACATCGTATAGGCGGTTTCCGGCTGAGAATTCAATGAAGTGTTTGCTGATGGAGTTTTGAGTCTGGATAGAGGAAATACATCTCATTTACAGAAGGTTTTGGGCATGCAATGGCATACACAGAAGGATGTATTTGTATTTTAACTATCATTTTAAAAGATAGACAAGTCGTTGTTCTGTGGTAACAAGATGCCAACAAAAAGAGAGGTATTGCGAGTAGTCATGTTGGTATTTGACCCGTTTGGCATTGCAGCGGAGCACTCATTAAACCGGAAGGTATCATCAGATCAGCGATGAGGAAGCTGATACATGTCTCCGACGTTTGAACGAAGTTGGCAAAATACGAATTACTAGATGTTATGGAATTGAATTTCGTGATGGAACAACAGAGCTACACATATTTTCAGATGCAAACGAATAAAGTCAGGGAGGACATTATTATGGGCAAAACCAAGTGCACGCCAATGAAGCTATCCGCAATACCGAAACTTGAGTTGCAAGCTGCAGTGATGGCTATGCGGCTACGAAGGCTCATATTAGAAGGTCATGACGCAAATCCGTAGCGAATCTGCATGTGGTCTGATTCTAAAACAGTTCTAGCAAGTTCAAGTCTGATAATTGATATTACAAGCCATATGTAGCACATCGTATCAACGAGGTACTAGAAGGATCTGGAGCTGACGACTAACGTTGGGTACCAAGAAAGGATAACTCTGCGGATTTTGGAAGTAAAATCCAAACAGGCCGACCTTCGCTTTAGTTATCAGCCCCACAATTACTTTTGGACCACGAAGAGTGCTGGCCAATGAATGAGAGCAGTTCTCAAACGGATTTGGAGCTACGCCCGAAATTTATGTTGTCAATTACGAACAATACCGAAAACCTATTTCAGAGGTTATCCTCATTTAAGAGGTAACTCGAGTGCTGGCATGGGTATTGCGATGGCGCGACCGTGGAATATACATGAAGTTCCTGGAAGCCTCTGAAATTGACCAAGCAGAGGTGGTCCTGTGTAAAACAGTCCAACGTAAAGAGTATAGCGACGAACAAAGGACACTAGCAAATGGAGAACGAGTCACAGGATCTAGCAGACTATGGAAATTGTCGCCGATACTGGATAAAAATGGACTTATACGAATGAACGGTCGTAAAGCCAATGCCTGCGCAATAAGAGAAAGTACTAGACAGCCGATTATAATGCCACAGAAAAACAATATCACAAGATTAATCGTGCAGCATTACCACACGGAATGGAAACACCAGAACGAGAATACAATCGTGGCAGATATAAGGCGTGAGTATTACATTCCACACTGCCGTGAAGAGGTACGCCGAGCATCGCGTGCATGCAAGGTTTGCCAAATAGAAAGAGACCGCCCGTCACCAGAATTAATGGGGCAATTTCCGGAAGATAGAGTCTCGCCATATGTGCGACCGTTCACATATGTGGGAATGGACTATATGGGCCCGTTTCTGGTGGTTAGGGGAAGAAGTACCGAGAAGCGTTGGATAGGCATCTTCACATGCCTGACAGTACGGGCTATTCACTTGGAAATCGCCAGAGTCTTATCGGCAGACACCTGTATTCGAGTGATAACAAATTTCATGGCACGACGAGGAAGGCCGAAAAGGATACGCTCGGACAATGGCACTAATCTAGTTGGCGCGGAGAAGGAACTTAAGAACGAGCTGCTGTGCATGGATCATGAAAGCAGCTGAATTTGCCAATGATAAAATTGAATGGCTTTTCAACTGCCCATTAAACCCTCATGCAGGAGGATGTTGGGAACGACTCGTACGCAGCGTAAAACGTGCCATCGGGCATGCATGATTGAGTAAAAACCTCAAAGAGGATGTTCTTTACAGTCTTATGTGCGACGCAGAGAACAGCGTAAATGCCCGACCACTCACACACATAGCCTTAGATAGCCCGACAGATGACCCGATAACCCCGAATCACTTTCTTTTAGGTATTTCTAATTCTAGGCAAACACCACATCCGCAAGAAGAATTATTTCAACCGACAAGAAAGGAGTGGCGTGCGGTACAACAGCTTGCGCACTCGTTTTGGCACATGTGGATTAATAAATATCTACCGGACCTGTGCAGAAGGACAACGTGGTACCACCCCAACAAATCGCTGAAGAAAGGAGACCTAGTTCTCATTTGTGACGGCGCAGTACATCGATCTCTCTGGAAAAAGGGGCGTGACACCTGGAAGAGATGGACAAGTACGCACGGCGACTGTAAAAACTACTGACGGATCATATCGTCGCCCAGCCTGCATATTGGCGCGTTTAGATTTAGGCGAATCTGACGCGAGCTAGATTCACGGTGGCGGGGATGTTGCGGCGAATCCGCAAGTTATATTTAATAACAATTAGCTTCGAATTCAAATATCGATAATTTGCCTTACAAACCGATTACTTTAAGAAATTTAGGATTTCAGTTATCACATGTATGGTCACACTCAAAATGAAAATGAATGAAGCACGTGTATAGATATGCAGTCGAGAGTGAATAGGCAAACGAAGCGTACGTACATATATTAGTTTCAAACATAATGTTAACTCTGTAATTTCCCAGGAAATAAAATATACTTATATCGTAGTACTGCTAAACTACTGGGTTTAGCGTTACTACTTTTCTACACTGATAGGGGTATCAATTTCGTAAAAGGACTCGGCTCAACAAGTTTTATTTCGCTTCGCTTTTTCACTGATGTGAATTTGGTAGTTGTGATGAAATAGCAATTATGTGTATGGCTGTGTATGTGTAAGCGTGATCGTTTGCGTAAGTACATACAATACAGAAATAGCGCCAAAATTTGATAAGGGCCAATTGATTGTTGATTGGGCAAAGAGTTATCTGTTTAATGGTGCATACTATATCACAGGCAAAAATGAGTAGGAAAAATGACAACAGCGACAGCGACGAAGGCAAATTGGAACCTGGTGGGCTGATGACATACGCCACACAGGTTATGTCTGAAATGATGCTTGGTATGCTGGAGATTCAGCATGAGAACAACACATAAATGCAACAATTTCGGATGGAAATTATTAGAATGAGCGAGATTCAAAACCAAAGAATGAATGTTTTGATTGAGTCACTGGCGGGTGCCGCCAGCGTGAACAGCAATGCGCGAACATCTCAAGAACTAGAGGCGCCACCAACGCCTGTCGGTCCTCAGACAGCATCTCACCAAGAGCCGACGCGCTCACTGTATGATCTTCGTGAATTTGACGGCACACCAGAGCTGTGGCCACAGTTTAAAGAAACGTTTACCATGACTACCGAGGAGTATGCATACAGTGATAGGCAAAATTTAATGCGCCTGCAGAAGGCGATCAAGGGCAAGGCAAGGGAAACAGTTGAATGTTTGCTTATTCATAGTCGGAACGTAGCAAACATCATGCAATCCCTGGAGCAGAATTACGGTAGACCCGACAGGTTAATAAAAAGTCAAATACTGCCTGTAAGGGAAATCGCCAACATCCAAAAAGGAAAGTGGGAGCAATTAATTGATATCAAGACAAAGGTGCAGAGCTTGATATAATTCTTGGAAGCTACGGATGCTCGCCAAAACATGGCGAATCCGACTCTAATGGAAGAGCTCTTGCTGAAGCTGCCGGCACAACAAAGGCTTGAGTGGGCGCGACACTCAAGAACACCTAACGGAAATCACACGGTTAACGATTTCAGCGTATGGCTGCAGCAACTGGCTGCAGATGTACAAGACGCAGGATTGGTCACTGACAACAGAGTGGCAAAAGGAAGAAAAAAAGGAATAGATTCTTTCATGCTAACGAGGTCGGAAATAATAAAGGGAAGCAGTACTGTGTTTGTAAGGAACAGCATAATGTCGAAAAATTCGACACCTTTATCCAGCTAGAGTGCGAAGCAAGGTAAAAGGTTGTAAAAACTAATAAACTCTGTTTTAACTGTTTAAGGTACGGCCACACCAGTCGGGACTGTAAGATCCGCCATAAATGGGACGTGGAAGGCTGCCAGAAACAGATGCATAAGCTGTTGCATACAACGGAGGTAGAACCACCAAACACAGAAAACGGCGTATTTAATGGAACGATGTTTCAGGCAAAGAACACTAAGGTGCTGTTTAAGGTCTGGCCAGTAAATCTGCATGCGAACGGAAAAGTTGTCGAATGCCATGCATTTATGGATAAGGGTTCAGCTGTGTCACTAATGAGTGAGCGTTTAGCTGAAGCATTGGAATTGAAAGGGTCAAGAGACAGCATAACTCTGCAATGGTTTGGGAATAAAAAGGTAACTGAGTCAACAAGCCGACTCACTGTTGGTATATCAGGCCGCAGTGATAATAAAGTTTACAATTTGAATGTTAGGACAATAAAGAGCCTGCAGTTGCCGAGACAGACAGTAAATATGTCTACTTTGAAACTCAATTATCGCTATCCTAAATCCATTCCAGTAGAAGATTATATAGATGCGACACCAGAACTCCTAGTCGGACTTGACAATGTGCACTTATGCTTGCCAAAGGTAACGCGATTAATGGGCTTGAATGGTCCAGCAGTAGCGGACACTAGGCTGGGATGGCTCGTCTATGGCAAATGTGACAACGAAGCTGGAATAAAGGACGTCCCAAATGGAGTGCATTTAGCTAACGACGTTAGCAACGATTCCATCAATCAGTTGGTGCTTTACTACATCACTAACGCAGAAATGGGCGTGCATGAGGCAAATAATCATGTCCAATCACGCGAAATTGAAAGGTCAATCAACGGATTCTGGAGCAGACTACGACTCGTACTGCTGACCGCTATCAGACGGGATTGCTCTGGAAGTACGATGACGTTGCACTCCCAGACAGCAAGGATATGGCAACAAAGAGACAGCTGGCTCTCGAAAGAAAGTTTAAACGTGAGCCATAGTACCAGAAACAGTATAGCTGCATGATGATGGAATATGAGAGAAAGGGATATATGAGTCAGCTTTCTTACGACGAAACTGAGAAGTCTTCTCCGAGAGATTGGTATTTGCCCCACTTTGATGTCACAAACCCTAACAAGCCTGGAAAGTTACGGAATGTGTTTGACGCAGCAGCAGAAATTAATGAGACGTCGCTAAACTCAATGCTGATGACTGGACCTGACGAATTACCATCACTTGCGCATGTGCTGTTGAGATTCCGGCAAAAACGCATCGGAGTCTGTGCTGACATTGCAGAGATGTTCCACCCGGTGAAAATAAGACCAGAAGATCGCTGTGCTCAGCGCATTCTCTGAATATCGGACCCACGTGAGTGTATGAAGACATTTGAAATGCAGGTAATGACCTTTGGTGCGAAGTGTTCCCCAGCTTCCGCGCAATAAATAAAAAACAAGAACGCGTCTGAATATAAAGAATTGTATCCTGAAGCTGTGGAAGGCATATTAAGAAACCATTATGTAGACGATCTAGTACACTGTTTCTCATGCGAAGATGATGCTATACGAATTACGCATCAAATCATCGAGATACATCGTAGAGGCGGCTTCCTGCTCAAAAAATTTTTATCAAACTCGGTCAATTCAACAAAGTTTTTGCTGAAGGTGACACTGGTGGTGTTTTAAGTCTGGATAGAGATGATACATCTCATTTTCAGAAGGTTTTGGGCATGCAATGGTATACAACGAATGATGAGTTTCGGTTTCAACTATCATTTTGCTAGATAGACAAGACGTTGTTTTATGGTAACAAGGTGCCAACAAAAAGAGATATATTGCGAGTAGTCATATCGATACTTGACCCATTTGGCATTGCAGCGGAGCACTCGTTAATAGCAAAACTACTACTTCAGTATATTTGGCAAAAGAAAACCGGATGGGATCACCAGACAGCGATGATGATGCTGATACATGGAGACACTGGCTCCGGCGTTTGAACGAAGTTGGCAAAATACGAATTCCTAGACGTTATAGAATTGAATTTCACGATGGAACAATAGAGCTCCACATATTTTCAGACACAAGTGAGATGGCCTATGCGGCAGTTGGATTTTGGCGAATAAAGACTGGAGGACTTTGGACGACAGCCTTTATTATGGGCAAAACCAAGTGCGCGCCAATGAAGCTATCCACAGTACCGAGACTTGAGTTGCAAGCGGCAGTAATGGCTACGCGGCTACGAAAGCTCATACTTGAAGGTCATGACGTAAATGCGAAGCGAATCTGTACGTGGTCTGATTCTAGAACAGTTCTGGCATGGATCAAGTCCGATCATCGACTTTACAAGCCATATGTAGCACACCGTATCAACGAGATACTGGAGGGCTCTGGAGTTGTGTTGGGTACCAGGAAAAGTTAACACTGCGGATTTTGGAACTAAAACCCTAACAAGCCGACCTTCGCTTTGGATATCAGGCCCACAGCTACTTTTGGACCACAAAGAGTGATGGCCTATGAATGAGAGCAGTTCTCATACGGATTTCGAGCTGCGACCGAAATTTATGTTATCAATTACGGAAGATACCGAAAACCTATTTCAAAGGTTGTCCTCATTTAAGAGGTTGATCAGGGTACTGGCATGGGTATTACGATGGTGCGACCGTGGAATATACATGAAGTTCCTGTAAGTCTGAAATTGAACAAGAAGAGGTGGTCTTGTGTAAAACAGTTCAAGGTATGGAATATGGCAATGATCAAAGGACACTTGCAAATGATGAATCAATCACTGGATCTAGCAGACTATGGAAATTGTCGCCGATACTGGATAAAAATGAACTTATACGGATGAACGGTAAAAATACTAGACAGCCGATAATAATGCCACAGAAAAACCATAGCACCAGATTGATCGTGCAGCATTACTATATGAAAATTGTACCAGAGATAAGGCGTGAGTTTTACATTCCACACTGACGTGAAGAGGAACGCCGAACATCGCGTGCATGGAAGGTTTGCCAAATAGAAAGAGCCCACCGTCACGCAAGTTATATTTAACAACAATCAGCTTTGAGTCACACTTAAACGAAAATTAATGAAGCGTGCATATGGATATTTCAGTTGAGAGTGAATAGGAAAACGAAGCGAACGTATACATAATATTGTCGAACAAATGTTAACTCTGGAATTTTCCTGGAAATAAAATATACTTATATCGTAGTACTCCTAAGATACTGGGCATAGCGTTACTACTTTTCTACACTGATTGGGGTATTAATTTCATAAATGACTCGGCTCAACAATAATGAAACGGAGCAAGACATCGGAAAACAATTAAGATGACTCAAGTCGTGTGTGCCGGACTAGGAGATACCCTGAAGCCAGCGGCGAGCTGTCGATACCCGTCAGTTCGCGGTATTAGGTCGGTGACAGAGATATCGCCGGTATAAAAGGCTAAGAAACCATCACTCGCCAAACCCTAGCCAATTCGTTTTACTGGGACGTTTTCCGTGGACATGTCATAGGACGGTGTCAAGTGGCCTGACGTCGCATCACCGGGGAATAGAAAAGGAACCAGCGCTGGTACTTTTGTAATGCGCGGGGCACATAAAGTAGATAGAGCGGCGCTCGGGTTTCGTTCGGCTATTGGTACGGCGGGGCACCCCAAAGGGTTAGGGAGTGGTGAATTGGCACGTTGCTGCATCCCCAGGGGTCAGGAGAGTGGCCGATTGGGACGGCGGTGCACCCTTGGGGGATTATAGGGTATCATGGGCTAAAGTAAGGTACACCCCCTTCTACCGGTCCCCCGTGTATAGATGAGTATACAGCGCTATCCCTTTTGTAATCCCCTAGGGGTCAGGCGAGTGGCCGATTGGGACGGCGGTGCACCCCTGGGGGATTATAGGGTATCATGGGCTTTCCCCTGCTTTGCCGGCTACTGTACTGAAAAATGTGTTACCTATATACCCACTAAAAATCAATGCTTTTGTATTTATTTATTAAAAACAAATCGATCTTAATTTTTCTTTGCGTCTCGATACATATCAAATTATTATATTATTATTATGATATATTATTATTATATTGTGGATTCCAACATATGTACTGCCTGCAACAAAAAAACACAAAAAGAAATAGTTTAAATATAAATACAATATAAATACATAAGTATTGACAAATATATTCTACCTCTTTGTCTGTAAAAAAAAAAATTATTATTAAGTGCTATTGTTCTGGCACTTACCTGTCTCTCTATAAAAAATAATAATTATTATTAGTAAAATGGCCGTAAGCTAACTGGTGCGCAAGGGGTCTAACGTGTAATTTTTACTTGAATAATACGCGCCGTATCTGCAGACACTGTTAGATGTGCGACTATATTCTCCTCGTGAGGGCGGCTGGAAGCAGGTCCTTGGTATGGTCATGTCTCTGCCAAGGATGCTGACTAATGGTAGTCGGGCAAAACGAAGACAACTCTTCAGAAAATTAACCCAATCCAAGGTGGAACAGCATATGCGGAAGGATTCATGACCGAGGGGGTGCTCGGCCGTTATTATGCGGACTCTCGATACCTGTCGCCCTCCAGTTTTATTTTTCGACCTCCCGCGGTAGACGGGCTATGCCGCGGGCGAAATCCCCTTCCCGTTCACTCGTGGGATTCAAATGAACCAAAATTTTTCAAAAAACAATGAGTCTGATGCGGCTCAAATAGCATCACCCCAGGCTTCTACCTGCACGGTTGAGCCTATTTCTGGCACCGCAGTTGTAGGGCTGCCGGCCTCCAACCTGCCAAGCGGTGATGTTGGTCACCAAGGGGAGGATCCAGAAAGACCACCAACTTCCTTGGATAAAGAGTTGGAGTGTGCCACTTTCTCGTCAAGAAAAAGTTTGTCCCAGCAGGGTCTGATAGTAGCATTGGTCTCTGAATCGGACTCTGACGTCACACTCACCGACCTCGACGACTCATCAAGCTAGATCTCTCAGAGATCCAGTCTGATGGATGCAGGCACTCAGGTAGCACGTCTACATTTAGTCCCTGAGATCGCCTTAATCAAGACAAACCGCGCAAAGAAGTTGTTCAAGGTAGCTATCGCCCAAGGGCTCCCCGGAGCAGCTGCTCTAAAAGCTGCAAAGGAGCCCCCCGCCGACGCTAAGGTCGTCACCTTTGACAGCGGAGCAAATGGCAACGCTAAAGGCGGCGATCTTATCGTCCACCCTGACGTGTGTGACGCCAGGTGTGAAGCCAAAGTTCAAGAGTGTTGTTTCGAGAACGGATTGGCTCATGCTCGTCTGCTACGACAGCAACGCAGCCGAGTGGGTGAGAGCGAACTTCAGCCATATCAAGGCCTGCACTTCGCTCGAAATTGAGCTGTTGTAGGAAAGCCAATTCCCCAGTGGTTCACAGACGGATCAAAAACTAATCACGGGGTTGGTGCGGGGATCACAGGACACAACACCAAAGTCTCGGTTGCAATGAGTACCTGGCCCAGTGTCTTTCAATCTGAGATCCACGCCATTCAGTTCTGCTCCAGATATATCATTGACCAGGAGATAAGAGCAGCCACCATAAATATCTTTTCAGATAGCCAAGCAGCCATTCAAACTCTTTCCTCTTGGAGGATTATCTCGAGACTGGTTGCGGATTGCTGGAATTATCTCCAGCACCTCTCACATCGAAACCGGGTCATACTTTGTTGGGTCCCGGTCCCGCAACCCCTCTTCTTGAACCTGAACCCTTTTGTTGGTTAAGCTGGGCCTCTGCCAAAGAGTTGATAGAGGAATGGTCAAAGAAGGAGAGGGGAATTTACTAGTCAACGAGACCTGGGTGACGACAAGCTCAAGAGCTGGTCAGCCCACATACAGGTAGAAAGACCAAAAATCGTTCAAGGGCGGAACTACAGATCTTGGAGTCCTCCACAAAATGCACCTGTCCCCTGACACAGAGTGTAGACTCTGCAGAGAGGATGACGAGACAACAAAGCATATTTTATGTGATTGCCCAGCCATTAATTGGAGTAGGAGGAAGTATCTATGCAGAGAATTTGTTACTCCAGCACAGATCAGACATTCCTCGACAAGGGATCTGCTCTCCTTCTTAAGGGAGGCAGAGCGTCTCTTGTCTCCAGAGGGAGCCCCTTGGCACAAAAAACCGCAATTTGGTCGATGTGCCACTAAAATCTCTGTTGTGAGACTCCCTTACAAATAATACTAATAATAATATATATGTCTGCATACTGTCGAAATCGGGGGAAAGAGATCGACACATTTGCGTAAAGATCACGGCAATATATTTTTTTTTTACTACGCAGCGATAGAATAAGCCGATCATACAAACCGAACAAAGTAAATGGAAAAAAAGAAAAATAGGAAGGCTGTGCCCGCTCGTGAGCAAGATATCGAGAAAAAATTATTAACATGTTCTGCGTATGGCTTGGGAGAATCTATAGGCCTATAGCTTTTGTGTTTCCGAGATTGGACAGACGGACATGGCTAAATTTTCCCCTTTTTTCCCCATTTTCAGGGTTCAGGGTATACAAATCATAAACTTGACCTGCATGGCTTATAAGAATCTATGCTTCTTTCAGCCTGTTACATACATTTGCACAAAACCATTAAACCTCTTTCACCCATTTTCAATGTGTTCAAAATGGGTAGAAAAGGGAACATATATAAAATGCAGCGATTCCGTAAAAATATTTGCGCAGGGTATATTTTACAGGTCTACGTCAATACACACATTTTTAAGAGAATCTGCAACTAAATTTGCATAGTTAATTATCATTACAAAAATGGATTAGTATTAAAAAGTTGGAGACAATTATTTTAACATATTTGGTTTCTGAAACAAATATTAAATGTGAGTGTAAAAAAAAACTTATTTACTAAATTTTGTGACTCTATCTCTAAAATTGTTGGAGAATGGATTTTCGCGGCTTTCCTTTACCAAGATACATGGATTTTATCGATTTGTCTCGCCCCTAGTGGGAGAGGGAGGAACATTTTTACGCATCTTTAAATGGGACGACCAGTAATCTACCTTTCATATTTGAAGACTCTAGCTCCAACATTGCGAAAGATATAGATTTTCGTGATTTGCGGGAGCGGGAGTGGGCGTGGCTGGACTGATTGATCAGTAATCTACATTTCAAATTTAAGGAATCTAACACTAAAACTTTGGAAGATATAGGCTTTCGCGATTCGGGAGGACTAGGTTTTTGGTCACCAGTAATCTGTATACCAAATTTGATGACTCTAGATTTATTATTGTGGGAAGTATATACGTGCTACCGAATTGTTCTTTCAGGTATAAAAATTTTCTGTGATGTTTGGCGGAGCTTTTCAGTAAAATATATTCCAAATATGGTTACTCTAGGTTAAAAACTGTGGGAAATATGGGTATTTCCGCTTTTTTTAGGGCGAGGGCGCTGGGCAAGGGGGGAGATTACCAGCAATCTACATATCATTTGGTGACTCTAGTTTTAAAATTGTGGGAAATATTCAACACAACTACATGTATATACTCCAAGACTAAAGTTTCTAGCTTCAATAGGGCCGAAAAAAGTTGCGTTCATCCGGATAGACGGACGGGCGGACAGCATGACGGACATTGCACAAACACAATATACTAGTTTCACTTCAAGAACGAGCATAAATATGTGGCAGCATAGGGTAATATAATTTCATATCTCATTTTATTAAATAGTATAGTTTGCATACGACAGTGGATAGACAAACATACTGAACGCGTTTTTTGTGCTATTATTCGAAAAAGGAGAAATTCGAAAAGGAGAACGAGATGCATACACAAGTTGTACGCGAATGCCAGAGGAAGATTTCAACATCCTTTTGGAAATGGTGACACCGTATATACAAAAGCAAGACACGGTTATGCGAAATATTTCCAGCTCACAATATAATTGCCATCGGTACCTCTCCACTTTTCCTTTTCTTGATCTTGTTTAACTGCTCTTTGTATTGGCTGAGTAGATGTTGCTACTTCACATTGGATAAGTGGCAATTATTTCGTCCATTAAATATTCCGACAAGTTTTTCCACGCGGAATCCAGTTTTATTTAATTCTTCTAATCGGTATGCGTTGCATCCAACAAGATGGGCTCCGATTCCACAGCCTGAATCAATTATTGCAATTTCATCCAAGCAAGCTCGACTTTACGAGGCTTTCGCACTTGTTTGATCTTTGCATATAACATTTCGTAATTAAAATGAACTTCAATCAAATGAACAACCTGAACATTGACATATAATTTACAGCGTTGGTATGGCAAACATAACAAAATATGTTTAATTATCTTAACATATAAATTCGTGTGGCACTTTTAATGCCGCAGACGTAAAAATATTTCATATCGTCTGAGCGCGTCACTCACACGATTGCCACATAGTAGCCATATGAATGTTGTGCTATTTAAAAAAATGTGACAAACATTCACTCACACGATATAGCAACATGAAACTGCCATATCTTTGTCACATTGCCACATCGTGTGAATCTGCCTTACTCATCTTAGTATTTATATTGCCTTTGGTAATGATGCCTTTGCCTTTGGTTGTGATTTGGGCTCCCATTTTGGCTGTTATACAACACAGGTTAATTGAAATGAAAGTTTCCAATAAAATTGAACAGATAGAAATCATGATAGCAAAACATAACAGAGTATCTCGAGCAGAGCAAAAATTCGTTGTAGCCACGAAAGGATAGTTATCATCAATGACATGACCATCAACATCGTGGCTAGCAATGACATTGGTCAGCTAATCCCCGGACTTACCTGTTGACAACCGACAACAAAGTTTCTTTATAAGAAAAATAGCAGCAGTATCAGCGGATCAGGTTAACATTATGAGTTACCAGGAATGACTCCGCCTATTTACTTTCAAAGAATCTCCAACGCATAAGCAGTCTGCAAAAAAAACCTGCTTTCTAGTCAAATTTTAGTCAGTTTAGTTATACTGTCTGTTATTCGTGCTCTACAGCAAAACCTTATTAGTTAGCCATTGTCTGAAAGTTAGAAAGCAAGTCCTACAGCGACTTCGATTTGGCTGGGGTCTTCATTCGGCTCAACCATTCAGAGCAAGTGAAGCATGCCGTTTCAGGGAGCAGCGAAATGTCTGTACATATGTAAGTTTTTAAGCTCAAGCAGCAATGCGCCCAAAATTTAAATTTCCCAAATTTCGTTCTGTTTTCTTATCCTTAGCTTGAGGAGTTTTGTGCAATATGTAAAGGGATCGCCACTTTAGCATGAAAACTTACGATTTTTATACCCTGAACCCATTGAAAATGGATAAAAAGGGTATAATGGTTTTGTGCAAATATATGTAACAGGCAGAAGGAAGCATCTCCGACCACATAAAGTATATATATTCTTGATCAGGACGACGAGCTGAGTCGATTTAGCCATTTCTGTCTGTCCATCCGTCAGTCTGTCCGTCTGTATGAACGCAACGATCTCGGAAACTACAAAAGCTAGAAACCTAAACTAACCTAAACTAGAGCCATCAAATTTAGTTTATTATGTACTCATAGATACTTATAGATACGCAGATTAGGAATATTTCGGATTTTGGATACCTCCCCGAAATTCGGGGTCTCGCTCTATTGCTTTCTGAGAGTATGAGAGAATTCGGACCCGAGCTAAACCGAAGTCGCTGTGAAACCTGCCACGCAGAAAATGCTCGCGACATTGTTGGTCTAGATGTCCTATCTATATGTTATTTGGTTAGTGGTACAACTGAGGCAAGAGTGATGCGAGGTCGAATGCCGTTGAAGCAAAGTAACATTGCTAAAGAAATAAGGCACTTGCAGGAGCGCGCTTGTATGGAATTGCGCCGAGTCAGCGAAATACCGTTGGCCCTGCCAAAATCACGGACTTCGTGGGACAACTCTAATTGATGTTGATTTTAGTTTTGGTTTGAGAACTCCATCATTCAGATAAGCTAAATACATACCGAATTCGTCCATTTATATATGTGATCAATGAGCAATGGGGCAGCACGTCAAGAGGATCTAAGAAGTTGAAAGGGAAGCAAGAGGTCGCAAGTTAATTATTGCCTGCATTTTATATTTAGCCATCATAGGCCGACAAAGTTAGTATCATTCTCAACCCAAATGATTGTTACGGATTGACAGTAAACAATTTGGAGTCCAGAATGTGAATTTAGCGCCAATTCGCCATGTGAAGCTGGGGCAAACGAATAAATGCCAGTTATAACGGTTGATCGCATGATCCTACCTGCGATATAAATACGTGTTAATGGCGAATGGTAGTTCGGACTCTGAATTATGATCATTGTGGACGATGAGAAGCAACAGATGTGTTCTCAGCCAATTGTAGTTGGCTTTAGTCCTAGATGCACTTACTGACTCGATGCGGTTCATAAATATGTGCACAAATATTTGCTGCATCAAGCCGAAGAAATTTGTATATTTTATTGAAAGTGAAGGTGCAGTCGGCTGACGATAGCATATATTTCCGATTTCCAGAAATTAAAACTCAGGCACGTACAAAAATTGCCTCTTGATATTTGCTTCCAGCATCCATAGACTACCATTAAATAGATCTCGCGGTTCAGCTCCCTTTCAGCAGAATTCATATCTATTAATACATAATAATCATCATTTTGACATTTTGACAAAATACGTCTGGCAATTTTAAAGTCTTGTAACTTTACTGGTATCACAAAATTCGTGAACATTTTTGTTACGACATCTGGCTGTAGCACGGAAATGTTGTGATATCACTGCAAAGGCATTGTGTAGATAAGGTACATTGTAGTATGGTGTGATGGATGTAAGTACCGAGCGCTTTATTTGCTTACCAGTACTAAGTTGGGGTGCAAACATAAATAGAAACTTTTAATGTCATGGCTTAGCTAAAAGCATTGCAAATTTCGCGAATTTCACCAGTAAGAGCGATAGAAACGGTACGAGTATGAAGTAGTCTGTTGAAAAGCTTGGCCATAAGAGGCCAGAAGTCGTTGATGCTGAGCCGGCACATGCAACTCTCAGCTCAGTTGAACTACTGTCATTCTTAATGACACAATGGAGAGGCACAAATTTAAAGTGTTGTTGAGTATTTATTTTGCTTATTACTTATTACATATATTGTCTGGCAATATTTTTCGGAATAATCGGATAATACCTAGTATCACTTGGACGTCTAACACCCAGGTGGTGCAGTGTCCAGCTCGGGCAAATGTTAAATATTCTTAGACAGCTTCGGCAAGTATGGATCATGCTATGGCTATATATCAGACACAGGTGTCCAGCAGTGGCGAGACATTGCCGTAATCGGGACATCGCATGAAGGAAGCAACGAAGCGAAGCTTTCGCTATCGCGGGTTGCAGAACCACTTGTAGGGCTGGGCCCAAAAGTATGAAAGAGGGCATGAAAGCCAAGGTGCAATACTAGGATGCGCTGAAGATCGAGGCTCGGCTCAAAAACAACGGCGACCTCACCCTCGAAGAGAGGAGTAAGTTACTGTGGGCCGACCAAAAGATCAAAGAGGCACGGCAACATTTTGCGACAAAAGCTGCCATTCAGTCAGAGCCCAGCCAACAGCCAGCCAACACGGTCGAAAAGCCATTAGCCGCCAAACGCCTGCGCTCGATCAAAACGTCCAGGCGGATGTAAGAGGCCACTGATTCATTGATTCCGTCCGTACCGAAGGCGAAAGTGCGTCTCCCGCGAATCGTCCAGACAGAAGAGGCGTTGCGTCAACTTCAGTGGCAAAATTCAGACGTGCCAACCGCTGATTGACAAGTGCTTTATGTCGCTAAGCCCGACAGCAAGGGACAGTACATGGACGTGCAGATGAATAGGGAGGCCGAGGACTTCCTGTACTCGAGCTTTGTGAGGATGGCATGGGGAATAGGTAGTGTACCTACGACTCAAAAAACGCCATCCAGAGGAAAAGAACGACAACATACTCAAAGCCAGAGAGCCAGCGGGACCTTGACCTGCAGGCCATGGTAGAGGCAACCCACTGCCTTGAAATAAAGGGGGCAGCCAATGAAGAAGCTCCCGCAGAAATGGAAAAAGATGGCGACACGATGCTCATAGTCGAACCATTGGAGCTGGAGGATACAATCAGCCATGCAGCTGAAGGTCCTCTATCTGAACTTGCATAAAAGCAAGCTAGCGTCGGCGGAGCTCCTTCTAGCCCTGGAGAAAGGGACCGCCGATGAGGCTTTAGTTTAAGAACCTTGGTTGGCAGGTGGCAAAAAGGTCACTCCACTAAAGTCACCTAACTACAAAGTGACGACAGAAAGTAGGACTAGACAGCCATCTTTGTGAGTAAAGGCATCTCGGCTAATTTAATGTCTAAATACAGCTCAGATGACCTCGAGGTCGTGGCGCTTGAGGGCCACAAGACCGAACCCACGCTCATTGCATCCTGCTACATGACACACGACAGGGAAACACCCCCCGACGAACTCAAGAGACTTTTCGAAGAGACAAACATGAAGTGCAGCCCCTAATCACTAACACTCTCAGCACGGATAAGTACACAAGTGGCAGAATGGAAAGTTCTTCTCAGATCACAAGTACATCAGATTTAACATTACTCCCCCCCAAAATTGTATGCAAGATAGCTGAGAGGCAAGTACTCGTACGACACCTATCTTATGCATATCTCGCATCAGGCCATCAACAAGCAAAAGAAACACAAAAGCCCTCGGGTGGACTTCAGAGCTCAAAACACAAAGGAAGGATGTAAGGAAAAACGGAACACGTGGAGAGCCTTCTGCTCTGGCATAGAGAAAATCACAGAAACCGCGGGACTTCGGAAGCTGCTTTCGAGACAGTCAGCCACGTAGAGTCAACTAAAAATGGATGACAGAAGATGAACAGAAAGCAGCAGTAAAGCGATATGTGCCCTAGTGGACGCGCCCTTCCCTGAACCGGACATATTCCGTACAATAACGCACTCTGTGATACCCGCTGATATAATTAGACCGAAATAAATTCAGTGGTTCAATTCGTTCTCGAGCTATAAGTCCCCTGGGTTGGACGGAATTCTCCCAGCCATAATACAGAGGACCAAAAATAGGATCATCCCATGGCAACAACCACTGTTGAAGCATGTCTGAGGCTTGGCTACGTGCCTGTAACCTGGAAAACTTCACGAGTAGTGTACTTGCCTAAAGCAGGCAGTGTAGTCACGTGCAGCCAAAAGTCTATAGACCGATAAGCCTCACCTCTTTTCTGCTGAAAACACTAGCGAAACTCTTAAAGCTCCATATAAAGGAACGTAACCATTGAACCGAATCAACACGCATACAGAAGAGGGAAATCAGTAGAGACAGCGCTACATTTTCTAGTATCAACCATTGAGAAAGCACTTTACCACCATGAATACGCCAAGGGAGAGTTTCTTAACATCTCAGTCGCATTTAACAATGTGTCAACGGAAGCAGTAATGCGAAGCCAATGACCTACAGCATCCCACTCACCAGTAGACCTGTGGATACACAATCTTCTGAGCTGCAGAAGAGTCAGTGCGGAGTGGGGAACCACTACCACAACAAGGGCAACACACAGAGGCTTAACGCAAGGCGGAGTACTCTCTCCCCTGTTATGGAACCTAGTGGTGGACGGACTATTTAAGGAACTACGGAGAAAAGCCCCAAAGATATCTGGCTATGCGGATGACATAAGTAGAATTATCACGGGAAAATGTTCATCGATTCTCAGCTCAATCATGGACTACACGCTGCAAGAGATACTAAGATGGGCCACAGGAGCCGGCCCTAGCATCAATACGAACAAGACGGACCTCATTCTCTTCACTAAGACAGAAGAAGGGTGGGACCCTTGAACGGTGAACGGTGTACTGCTTACACCGAAGAAAAATATAAAATATCTTTGAGTTGTTCTGGACAGCAAACTGTCATAGAAACTCAGTATCTCAAAAGATGCTGAGCAGTACATGGATCCTCTCACGCTTATGGAAAGAACCCAACGACAGGCACTCGTCTGGGCCACGGGGGCGTTGAGGTCCACTCCAACTAAAGCCATAGAAACACTAACGTATGCCATCCTTGACATCAAAGCACGACTTCTTACACAGAATACAGCTCAGCGTCTCTGCGCAACTGGATGGTATGGAAATGCAGAGGAGTACAGACTACATAATTCCCCCAATTAACTTTAAGGAACAACAACATCAATGGGACGAGACTAATAGTAGGGGTTCTGACTGGTCATTCCCTGGCAGCCGTTCACGCTAAGAAATTGGCATAACATCGGATGAAGGCTGCTGCAAATGTAAAAAACCAGGAGTTGCTGAATCACTAGAACATCAAATTTGCGTATGCCCGGCACTAGCTTTGAACAGAGCCAAATACTTCGACGCACATTGGCACTCATCGCTGTAGGAATCGGCCAGACACACTTCAAATGCGCTATGGATGAGAAAACATTTGTTCTTTACTCATCCATAGCGCATTTGGAGTGTGTCTGGCCGATTCGTCTATGTTGTGGTATTTCGTTAAATTCGGAAGTACAGTCGAATCTCGATAATCCGTACCCCGCTAAATCGAAAACCTCAATAATTCGTAACAAACTGCTGGTCCCTTGAGAAAACTTCGTTAATTCGTAAAATTTCCACACATTTTGATCCCCTTGTTAAGTCATATTTTATTTGCCATTCAATAAACATAAAACCTCTTATAAATCGTAATTCATTTTTAAAAACCTTTTATAATTCGTAATGCAAAAAAACAAACGTTTTCAGTTGAACTAACGTTTACTGTTGTAGACAATTTTGTAGCCTTCATGTCGCTTACGTGTTGCCTTAGACGCTGCACTTTTTTGTTGTACTCCCTGAATTTGCTTTTTCTTAGTTTGCTTATGTATTTCATTTCATGAAAATGGATAACAACATACGCATAAAACATTATCAATTACTGAAAAATAAAACATAATTGCAGCAATTAACAATGGAGCAAATGTATTGAGGTGGCGAAACAAGTCGAAATCGCACCGTCAACACTCACTTCAACTCTAATAAAAAACAAATTATCATGGCACCCTCACGCAGTAAAGTAAAGCGGCAGAAACAATCTGAATATCCGGATATAAGAAAGTATCTACTCTTGTGGCTGACACAATGCCAGCAAAGCATTGTTCTCATTAGCGGCCAGTTATTCCCCCGTAATTTCGTATTTTTCTAGCAATACCTCGATAATTCGAAAGACCCTCCAATTCGTCAAAAATGCTGTTCCCCTCAAATCTCAAATTATCGGGCCTCTACTGTACTATGAAATAAATTCGACTTAATAGTGCGGACTGAAATGATTCAATGATATCAACATCGTTGCTATCGGACAGACAGGTATGCATGAATTTGTTTATGTTCGGAACAATCATGTGTACAGTTTGATGTTTCCTTGTTCAAAGTATTTTTTAACCGCTTTCGAAAATTCTAACAGAAGGACAATGGAACTTCAATGATTTAAATTTATGCTTTCTATTCCGCCCATCTGATTTGTATACTTGTTCACGAAGTGAAACTTGGTATTGGGTACATACTTGTGTACACCCACGTCAAATAAAGTGTTAAGATTTTTGTGCCACGCCCACTGGGAGGCTGGAAATTCGTTAACATGTCGAAAAGCCCAAAATTCCAAAACGCTAAAAGGTAAATATATTATTAAAGCTAGAGTCAGGATATTTAGTATGAAGATTGCTGGTGACCTCATACAAAGATAAAGACATTGATATTGCAGCCACGAACACTAGAATACCCCGCCCCCACGAATCGTGATACAAAATTTTCGCCTTCGCTCACTGGCTCACTTCGCTCAGATCCAAAAATAGGCATATATGTTTTCAGACAGATTCCTGGTGACTTCCTTTGAAGGTGACACAAATGTTTTTGGATACGTCCATGAGGGAGTGCCAATTCGATTAAAGCGATATTTCACTCTCAGTTTTAAAGATAGAAACATAAAGTTCTTTCACACAGGTGACGTCCACTGGGAGCGTGGCAAATCAATAAAATCCGTATCTCCCTTAATTTTAGAGATAGAGTCAACAAATTTGGGAGGCAGTTTTCAGGTGACCTCATTTAATATCGAGCCAAAAACAACCAAAACTGGTACCACACACTACTACGTTAGGCCACACATTAACACAACAATCAACAAAAAGATTTTAGTACCGATGTTGTCGTGAAGCGGAACCAGATTAAGAACCAGAGTAAAAACTAGACGCACCAGTAGAATACGAAATGAATGATGATGTGAATCTGTTAGACTAGGTCCATCCTCACTGCTTTATTTAGAAATATAAATAGATATCGAAAAAAAAGTATAAACTTGTTTTGTGTATGGTTTAGAAGAATATATAGTGCAAAAGTTTAGGTAGTTTTTGTAGTTTGCGAGATCGCTGCGTTCATACAGACGGACGGACGGACATGGCTAAATCAATTCAGCTCGTCGTCCTGATCATAAATATATATAATTTATGGGGTCGGCGATGCCTCCTTCTGCCTGTTACATAAATTTTCACAAAAACCATTATAGCCTTTTTACCCATTTTCAATGGGTTTTATGGTTAATTCCCGAAAGGGAAACATAAAAGTTAAATTCATTTGATTAAAGGAGTTAGGAAATATCAATCTTGGTACACATTTGTAATAAGCTAATAAAGCTAATACTTTTATTATATCAGAAAAATTAATTAAAGTAATTTTATAGAAGAAAATATACTCTTTTATAATATTATACATATCACATTTCATGATTTAATAATATTTTAATTTCAAAATCAGAAAAGAAAATTTGTAAAAATTTACTTTAAAACTTATGAACTAAATGTTGTTGAATATTTATTTAAAATCAAATACAAACATGTAAAATAATGTATAAAGCAGTTTTTGCAACTTATAAAATAGTTAAATCAGAGTTTGTTAAAAAGAATGTAATAAAAGTTTCAAATCACAAATTCAATTATTGTACTATGATTAACATTTTTTTTATTAAAACAATACAATCAATGCCGTTCAATGCATGCGAAAACCGCTGACGGTACATCACAACACACCGCTTATGCGAATCTCTCTGTTTCCGGATGATCGTGTTAACTCCTCTCTCGCTTAAGTGAAGGAGGTCCTCGGAATTCCTGAAACCCACAATGAGTGCTTCTCGTTGGCCTCGAGTCTTCTGACGCTTCTTGTAGAATCTGAAAAAAGCGTAGCAAAAACCCAAAAAGAAAACTCGTCATGTATCGTGGCAATATCTGACTGCACATTTTCTTCTAATGCGCGAATGTTTTGTCGTGTCATTTCCTACCTTGTAAAAAATTTGAGCATTGGGCTCGGTAATGAAATTTGGGCCTACAAAATTACACTGATCGTATTCTGTAAGGTCATCGTTAATGTAGTCTGCCTCCTGGTTTCCTCAATCTGGTATTCAAGGATGTCCTGGTCAAGTGGGGCATCATCCTGTGTCAGATGATTCATTCTTTGTGTTTCGGTCCTGTTCGGACCTGGCAGTGCCACTGCTTGGTCCTTTGTCCGTTTATCCCTGGTCATTAAATGTATTGGGGTTCTTCTTGTTTTGGAGGAGGTCCATTGGTAGATTCTTTTCGCTTACCGAAATGTGGATTTTTTCCATGTGAGGTACTAAAATGTTCTCCTCTCGAGCTTCTATCTTTGGCATATTTTGTTTGTTCGTTTTTTTGGGCCCTTGCTTCTACACTCCTAGTATAATTATTGGCAAATGTGCAACGTTCGTGATTACATTCGACCTCTATAGTCTATACTTTTTGTCCAGTGTGACAAGATCATGATCGTTTTGTTTGTAAGTTGCGTGAGTTTTTTCTCTACCTCTTCATGGTATTGTAGAAGTGTCAAATTTCCTTGTTGGAGCGTTGACATTTCTTGTTATATTAAAAATATGGGACGCTTGTCCGCATGTGTAAAGTCTATTTATTGCAGACTGGAAATTTAAAAGCGCGTCAAATGACGCTAGTACCATCTCAGCTGGTCCCTTAATTTTGTTTCTCATTATTCCCAAAGCTTGGTATTGCTTCGAACTATCGTTATATTTTTCGCAAATTTTATAAACGGTGTGTGCCGCTTTTCTCATATTTTCCCTCAGTCTGGCAAAGTCTTCGCTGCACGAAACAGTTATTATCCGCGTATGTAAGTCCAACTTCTGGATTTCCGATACTAAGACTGCGGCTTTTATTAATGTCTGCAATTGTTTCTGAGACACTGTTATATTTAATTATTTTTTTTTTACTTTGTAATACTGCGCACTGGTTTTGTACGCAGTCTTTACTGCTTTATTTTCAAGCAAATCTTCTTTTTGACTATCACTCATAGAAGCCTTCTGTTTGGTCTTATTTATTCAATAAAAAAAAATTATTTTCTAACACAAATATTTCGAGATTCTTCACAAAACCGACTCGTTACGATTCTCAACAAGTTCAAGCTTTGAATGTAGAAAAGTATTTGCGAACGATAGCTAAAGGAAAGACCGATTAAAAAGTTGGTTTCATTAATCTAAATAAATCTTACAGAAGGGCTAGACAGAACAACGCCTGGTAGACCAGCTATTATATACTTATATAAATTATATTCTGCATACTAAACGATCTTATATTACAAATAATTTTTCAATGTTTCTGTTGGTTTTAGGAAATACATATATTTAATATCAACTAAATAAAAAAAATGAAATAACTTAAAAATAACATAAGACAAGATATAAGCGAAGTAGATTATAAATTACAAAACCTCGAAACAAACAAATCTTTAAGATTATAGCACACACAAATCTGCTAATTAAGAAATTTTCTAAATTTGAAATTAAGATACAAACTTTTAACTTTAATTGATTTTTGGTTGTTGAATTGTACTCTACATTTAAGTCTAGTTATCAATGAAATGCATGTTTTTCTTATATCCTATAGAATTCCATGATTATACTTAATAGAATGGTATCATTCTGAATATAAAATTGTAGCAAATTTTTTAATCGTAATTAAAATTTATTTTAACAAAATTGTATTCTATATCATATATGTTAAAATTTTTAATAGAGTTTAAAAGACATGTTGCTTTTCTAAATTTTATTTATAAGTCCAGCCTTAATGCAAGTAATTTTGAAATCAAAAAGTATTACTGAAAGATTGAGGAACAAATATTTTAAACAAATATACTGCATAAAATGTTATTAGTTAGATTCCCTTGTGCTCCTTGACCTTAATGAAATATCATGTACGTTTTCACAGTTTTTATCGCAGTTTTTAAAATACCCATCATACTTGCTTACATCTCTTGAGATCCCAGATGTCGACACCATTGCTGGCAGAGCCCTTAAAAACCCATGTAATCCGGACGGAATAGGTGGCGTTGATGGCACTGACAATCCACATCGATTATACAAAAAGGGCATTATACCAGTAATATTTGTGTGGTGAGTTAGAACTGCCTCTAAATCTGATTCTTGAGCATGCATTAAAAATAAACTGTAGGCACTGGTTGGTATCATTCCAAAATGGTCAAATGAATCTACATATGCCTCAGTATCTCTTTTGTAAATTTCCAGGAAATCTCCTAACAATTTAGCTACCATTGCCGAACGAGCCTTGCTTATGTTTAGTGTGTTTCGAAACAAAACTGGAGGTTTCACCCCGCCACCATACTTATTTAAAAATTTTAGTATTATTTTTTCATGACTATCTTTTGGATCTTGAGTCAGACGTCGTAAAACCGACTCTAAATATAAACTAAACGTTTGTCGTGCTTGGAAGTGTGTCAATGTAGAACCACTTCCAATTTTCTTAAGCATCTGCTTGCGAAGCCTTCGTCCTTCTTCTTCACACTTTTCTACGATTTGTTTCTTTAGGAAGGGAATTTCAGAGTCCGTTTCCAAAGCTCTTTCGTACTGCCTAATCCGACTTTCTTGACAATTATCATCTTTATTGCATCGTGAGCCCAAGGAGTATAAATTGGAATGAAGCATTTGATTGTAATTATGTTGCGTAACTAATGTTTGGAATGTTTGACCTTGTACGTTTGGTGTGGATATTGGAATTCCATTTGCAGAATCTAAAAAGTGTCCGTATCGCTGCATTGTGTCGTCTGTTGGGAATATACGAACAAAACCTCCACGTCTTGTATACTGCAGTCGAGCACTTCGTAATATGCGCTGCTCTTCTTGTGTTAATTGAATTAAGTTAAACGGTTTTTTTTTTGTCTTTGTCGCTCGGAGTGTTATACTTGGTTCAGTTGTATCTACCTGTCGATGACAGCTCGAGCTACGAAGTCGCGACGACTTACTGTCGTAATGAGATCTCATTTCCGGGCTAAATGCTGGGATACCAACACAGGTCAATAAGTCCGTAATTAGACAAGCTTTCACCTTAGTGTCCAAGGGACTATCTACTCCCATTGATGGCGAGAGGTTTACCTCTAATAACCAAGGTTTCAGCGTATTATCGATTAGTATATCGAAACCGTAAAGTTCAAAGCAATTGTTAACATTAGGTACAAACATTCTGCATGCAGAAATTATTGTTTGAGCACATGCTAGAATAGCCTTAATTATTAAATCTTCAATGTTTAGCATAAGCAAATGAGTGTCGCATCCCTGAAGTTTAAGGTGTCTTAAAAGGGCTGATAAGGTCCACTTATGACCTACATCCTCGTCTTGAGCATCCGATGATCTTATATAATCAGAATGATATTTGTTAATGCTATAGTTACACAAATGCATGCAAGGATTCCATAAGTTATCGGTGTTTCTATCGTACCTAACAGTCGCCAATCTTACTATACCTTCTTCATAAAGATATACAATAAGCGGATCAAACGATGTTACCAATACATAAACCCTTAAATCACACTTATGACCATCAATACAAAGCGGATCCACTATATATTTTGATACTAAAACTTGTTCATCCTGTGGTATCTGGTCTGGCTGAAAAAGAATAGTTTTGACATATCTTTTAAAACGTACATAAAGCAATTTACCGAATTGACAATAAAAATACCGCGTCCCCTGCTTGAAGCTGCCGGTTTAACAATCCAAGGTCCTCGCTGTTTATTATGGGCAAATATTAAATCTCGAGATTCTAGCGGAAGAATAAAAGACTGCGGCACAATGTCAAAATGTTTCATTCCCCGCAAATGCTGCATTCTTTCAATGTTTTTGTAAAGTCGATCTTTTCTAGTTAGTTCATAAGACCTTAATAGAAAAGAAATTAAATGAAAATTATTATTTAAAATTGCAAGCTAAACCATACAGAGATGGAAATAAAATATTATATTTATTTAATCGATTTCGCATTTTTCGTCTATCTGTTTTTTCCCTTTGTATTTTCAGATGGGTGTACCACAAAGTCAATAATTTTCTTAGTGAAATAAAGCTAAAACAGAAAAGTCCTCTCAATACATAAGTTGACGAATACAATAAGATCAATACATCTGAACAATTTGCAAATTTAGGTGCACCCTAGTGGGCGCACATTATTTGACGAGCGAACACACTTGTATTCTGGTCACTATTTTCAGTGTCGTCGTACAAGCAACCGGATGTGCTGCCATCAAGAAGGCTTTGCAGAAAGCCAAATAAAACATTCAACAATTGGCTTAAGATAGATGAAAATAGATAAGATGTGACCAAAGCAGATACGTATGAAGCATTACTTACCTTGGAAAATGGTTAACTCGTTGATATTGCGTTAAGTTCCGTAAGGTGTCTAGTTTCATATGAACGCCAGTCCACAACAAATTAAAATTTGATTCACCCTGAACTTCGGTTAAACCGTGAACATTAAATATTTTTCTTAATAATTTTGTTTCAGTTTGAATAAATTTATAAGTTATTTGCAACTGATGTGCCGGCATGTTTTTTCCACAGTCATGGTCTTCCTCACTTGATGCTTCTTGATCTTCTTCACTAGTGTTACTTTCTGTATTTGATTGGGAAGCTGGTATGGATTCATAACCACTTTCTTTATTTAAATTAACTTCAATTTCGACAATTGAAGCATTTATATTTTTTTTTTTTATTTTAGGTTTCTTTTCATTGTACTGCGCCGTTTCATCTCCATCACTTGAAACAGAAGTGTCATATGAAGAAAATGAATCATGCGATTTCTTAATAGGATTTCGAACATCAGTGCAGTTTTTTAAATTTTCAACTGAAACATAATTTTTGCCATGTATCGATTGGGTTTTACTAATTTTTGGCAATGTATTTTTAAGAACCATATCGTTAGGAGTGGATGTGCCTTGGCGTTCCTTATTTTTTAGATCCACTTGTTCAGGTGTTGTTTCTAATAACGTTTTTCTAGTTTTTGGATTAAGTATATTAGTGCGAAAAACCAATACGGCTTCACGTGATCCCAGTTTTCCACTTGTAACCCAGTCATCCTGACTTATGTACTTAAAACACTTTTCGCTATAATATAAAGAAAAGAATTGCTTAAGTAAAATAAGAAGATGGCAATATACGTGTATACAAAATTCATAGTTGCTTTGATAAAATTGAATGTAAATCGATAAGGCAAAAGAAGGGATCCACCCTTTTATGTATATATTCCTGATCATCAGAAACATCCGAAACTATTGGTTGAACATTACTCAAGACTTAAATAATTGTAGAAATAATGAGTTTTAAGTTATTCTACACCACACGCAGATAAAATACCAATATTTATAAAATGTTTGATAAAACAGGTTGGTTAACTCCAAAACAAACTGTATGAGCTGGAACATTAATGATAAAGAGTAGAGACATTTTAAGACGTAAGTAAGCAATAAGGCTTTTTGGGAAATTGCAATGTGCAAAATAGTGGAATTTTTGATCTAAACGATCTATTTATATAATATAAAAATATATATATATTTATACATATATATATATATATATATATATATATAAATTTAGTCAACAAAAATGCTGTATTCGGACAATCTAGTTACTGTGACATATGAACTGCCTTCAACAAAACGACAGAGCTCAGCCAAATTGTAATCAATAAAGTTTAAAAACTAAGAAAATAGTTTGGAAAGAGTCGGAAAAATGGTCAAGAATGTACAACTTTTGGGATCGGAATCATGTCATTTCATATGTCATTCATTAAAAGACAAATTATAAAACCCTCTAATAAAGTAGTTTCAAAATAGTATAGATAAAATGCTCTGCAGAGCAGTATTCACGTAAGTATTTACTAACTCAGAAAGAAATTAATATGATTTTAATCTTCTGAGAAGTATCAACTATGCGCATGTGTGTATTAAATTCAATAGTATGATATTCATTGCCTCTAGTACTCGGAACAACTTCATGATGTACTGCACACGCAGGGCCGGTAAGGGGTCCCTGCTCGATTATCTCTAGTAGGGTTCAGGTGAATATTGTTCGGCCATGTACGCTTTTGTAAGTGCTCAGCACTGCATTAGTTTGTATTGGCGATTAGGCGCTAAAAAAGACCCTGCTTTTTGCTTGTCTGCACCGGAAATTCGGTTTTTTTTTAAAAAGGGTACAATGGTTTTGTGCAAATGTATGTAACAGACAGAAGGAAGTAATATCGACCCCATAAAGAAAATATATTCTTGATCAGGCCGACGAGTTAAAACGATTTAGCCATGTCCGAATGATAGATAGATAGATAGAGACCTAAACTTTTCTCCTAAGCCATACGAAGAAAATCATCATATTTTTTTCGATATCTTACTCCATTTCATTATTATTAATATAAATCGATCTTAAGACTTGGTTTTCTTGGCATATTTCGGAGACTTTAAAAGCTAGTGTCCTCAATTTGGTTTAATATGTGATCGTAAACGTAGATTATAACCGTAGATAGATCATAACCTGCGTATCCTTTACGAGCACATATTAAAATAAATTTGATGTCTCTAGCTCTTATAAGAAAACCAAGTCTTAAAATTATTTTTATCAATAATAATGAAACGAAGCAAGATATCGAAAAAAAAAAATGATAAACTTGTGCTGCGTATTGATTAGGAGAATCTATAGTCGTTTGGTTTAGGGTTCTAGCTTTTGTAGTTTTCGAGATCGCTGCGTTCATACATACATACGGACAGACAGACATGGCTAATTCAACTCAGTTCGTTGTGCTGATCAAGAATATATATACTTTATGGGGTCGGAGATGCTTCCTTTTGCCTGTTACATACATTTGCACAAAACTATTATAACCTTTTTACCCATTTTCAATAGGTTCAGGGTATAAAAATAGCACAACTGTGATAGCTCATTTGGTTCATAAGATATATTGCTGTAAACGATTGTTAAAAAAATTACATTTTTGGAGCTGATGGGGTCGTTGGGGGCTTTCAGAAACTCGTTCAGACATCTAAAAATTTGAGTTTCGAATACGCGTCGAATGGTATTCAAATACAATAACTCGTTCAATTATTATAAAGAATATCAATTTTTCTGTGTTTCCGAAAAGTTAATGTTAATTTCGGTATACATTTTTGCGTATGATAGCGTTGAGATGGCTCTATGGAACTTTGTGAAAAACTTTTGGAAAAACCCGCTAGTTTGGCGGGAAAGCGTTAAAATCCGCTAAAATTGACACCCCCACAGTTTCCAAACCATAGAAGATACATGTATGTTCCAAATATTGTTTGCAAGGTATTTTGAAAAGGCTTTTAGGCTTACCTTGTCGTTTTTGTTCTTAGGTACACAGGTAAAGTTACAGGTGAACAAGTTGCACATTTTAATCATTTAAAAGAAAACGGCGCCTACGATTTTGATAAATGTTTAATATGTTGTAGGCATTGATTTTCCGCAACTTTTTGTATGTGCCACATATCTGGGATACTTCTTTTTTTGCAAGATATTCCTTGTTTAGGTGCAAATCCTAAAATTGTAAGTTAGACGTTTACGTTGAAAAAATAAACCGTGTTGCCAGTTAGTTTTTTTGTATTTGTTGTTGACAATCCGGGCAATAATTAGTTTAAATGAATTGAGCTGTTTCTTTGTGCATAACTGTATTTACCGATTGCGTCAACTGATATCAATTTACTTTGAAAAAATTTAAATTAGTTGATGGAATGGATTTTGATTTAGTCAAACAACTATTCTGTTTGAAATTTGGCGCAAACAGTTGACTTTGATTTAAGGTTGTGCCGCAATATGTAAACAAACTTTCCAATGGTTTTTTTTAATAATACAAATTTTAATTTAATATGAAAAATGTCAAAATAAAGTTAAAAATTGTCTGCTGCATATTTTGTAATATTTATTATGGCCACTCTGCTACTTTGTTTTGATTTTGTATGGAACAGCTGATTGTGTATGTTTACCAAAAGATGACATCAAATTAAAATTTAATCAAAATCAGTTGACGGAATTATAAAATATAATTTCTTAATGAAAAATATATGTTATTGTATTGTATTGAGAATGGCGTTTTCTCAATAAAATGCTTATCGATATAAAATGTGAATGTCGATACTTTTCTTCATTCTCTAATACTGGTTTCCATGTTCCAACCTCATAATATTTGAACGATGGTTTTCGGAGAAATGTGTGGAAGAAGCGAATGTCAGGCAGCGATTAGCTAAGATTAGGGGTCGGGACTATGTGCTCTGATTTTGTTATTAGCCAAGTAATATGGAATCGATCATGGTAATTAATCATGGTAATGGGGTATATTAAAATATATTGACAAAGTAAAACTGTTATATGTAATCCAAAAAATGTCTGATTTCAAACGAAAATACCTCTACACGAGGTCACGAACTAGGGGCGAAAGCACATTCCAGCTCCAAAATTTCTGATATAAAATTTGGTGACGAAGGATATTCAATTTGATGAATTCCTTACGCAAAAATCTCCAGCTTCTGTGCACCCAAAAATAACTTTTTTCCGAATTCCCAACTATTTTTTTATAATTTGGAATTGATCAGACTCCCAGTTTAATGCACGAAAGGCAAATATCACGTTGTCTTGATGTGACCCAACATGGCTTAAACTCAATAATGAGATGGAAAAGAGATAAAAAATTGTCTTTATTGTGAAAAAGTGAGCATTGACTTTAGACCATTGGCTTAACGGATGTCGTAACGTGAAAGTTTAATTTAACTTTGTGATCAAGAATGACATCTAGATAATTTCCTACATTACCGGCCAAGCGTATATGGGTCCAATTAATGACTTTTCTATAAAAGTTAGATTACCTTGACACCAGGACTTAAATGCGTCGAACTTGCATTATAAAAGACAGCCCATATGCTTATATGCTAGGCATAGCTTTATATCATGGACATACATTAGCACGATAGAGTGAAACAGTACCGAAATTGATAGCAGGTATGTAACAGCAAAATTGTATTGTTTACCAAATCTATTTGTTATGAAACATAAAGGGCACCATATGACGAGTAACCACTTTAAAATTCTTTATGGTGAGTTTTGTTTTCAAATTTACCCTGAATCCATTGAAAATGGGTAAAAAGGGTATACAAAACCAGTATACCGAGCACACTGCCGAGGGGGACGCCGGCTCTGATGCTCTTTGTTGAGGAAAAAGCGTCTTTAATTGCTACACCAAATGTTCGTCCAGTCAGGAAGAAGCTGATTAAGCTGAATTAAGGAGCTGGTAGCTGAGCTTTCAATTTAAAGAGGAGTCCCTTATGTCAGACATTGTCGAAAGCTTGCTTAACGTCCAGAAATACTCCGTATTCCTTACGCTCAAATGCTTGCAGAACGTGGTGTACGACACGATAAACTCACTCGGGGCAGCCGTGGGATTTACGAAACCCGAATTGATGATCAGGGATAAGTCGCTTGACCTCATCGAGCTCCATAATCCTGCATAGCAATAGACGCTCACATATCTTCGACAGCGTTGGCAGCAGGCTTATTGGTATGACTCCAACTGCGATGTCGGCTTACCAGGCTTAGGGATCAATATGATTTGAGCACATTTGCACTGCTGCGGAAAATGGCCTAGCCGGAGCATGGAGTTGTATATGGTGGTGAGTGCCATTACGCTTTTGTGCGGAAGTTCCTTGGCTGCTCTGTTGCCGACATCATCGCACCCAGGGGATTTCTTCTTCTGAGAGACATCATCCTGTCGAACCTGGCAAACAGTTGCTCCAACTTTTGTTCTAGGGCACTGTAGGGAATGTTGAATGCAGCTTGTGGGGTGCGTTGATTGTCGATGACTGTGGCTGTGTTCCTTCTGCGGGATGAGGAGCGGGCTCGGATTCCGGTCGGCGGGCTATCGCGAACAATACTTGCGAAGGATTGGTGGTCAGGGTTGAACTGTTGTGCAGCAGGTGCATTCTGTGGACGGCGATTCGTTAAGCGGGTTGTAGCGTTGGTTTTGGCCGATTGCTGGTGTTTTTGCTAGAAAACGTATTGCAGATATTTTTTGCAACCCTTGAAGTTAGCCGCATGTGATTCGCAACAGTGGTAGCAGCACCTTTCGTCTTCTTTATTTAGTTTGCATTCCCACTTTGGGTGATTGTCGCAACATTCCTTACAGACATAATGTCTCGTGCAGTAAGATTTGGTATGTCCATACTCCTCACACATATGGCACCCCGTTCAGTGCTGTTTTTACAGGGTTTCTCCCAGGAGATCTTGTGTCTGCAGGCAACACTTATATTTTTTACGAAGTTGTTGTTGTCAGTCTTTTTCAGGTCAACAAACCTCATGTTGAGTGGCTCCATCTTTTCCCGGTTTCGAGGAGTGTAAATACGTACGATACGGTGACCTTCGCTGGCCAACTGAGCTGCTATATCTTCGGACGGGACTTCGTGGTGAATGTTCCGCATCACGATACGGTGCGGCCGATCTTCAGCTAGTTGATGATGATGGAACACAAAGCCTTTCTTACGAAAGTGATTGGCTACTGTTCGGTAGTCGTCCGAGTTGCGGCATTGGATGACGCAGTCACCAGAGTTGAGCACTCTTATTGTATATCTACTAGTACCCACAATGCCGTCCAGCTCTTTGCAGAACGTAGTGAAATTGACCACGTCTGGAACCGTAATTCTAGGCAGCTTAGGGGAGTAGCGCACCTTCAGAGGGCCGCCTGCGTTGGTTATTGCTGTGTTTGTTGCAGCAGTTTAGGCAAGCTGTTACGTTTGCGAGCTGTATGCGAGGTTGAAGACGTGTTGTCGTCGTTTTCATGTGCAAGGCTGTCTGATACGACTGGTACTCATCTTAAGGCTGTCGCTATCGTGACTTTTCTAAAGCAACTTTTGGGATTGACGAGGGTGCACTAGATTTGCCCGTAAGACCTGTATTTGTTAATTTGAGCACGCCCTAGCTAACAGGAGTGTAGCAGTTGCTGCATGTAGCGAGGCCTAGAGGCTTCGGCTTAACACTTTGACAACTTGGCTTGCTCGCAGGCATAGCGGAGGAAGAACCGTTATGCGCCGACATAAACATGGTTTAGGTTTAGGTTTAGGAGAATCCATAGTCGAAAAGTTTAGGTATCTGACTTTTTTAGTTTCCGAGATCGCTACGATCAGCTCGTCGTCCTGATCAAGAATACATATATGGGGTTGGAGAGGCTTCCTTCTGCCTGTTACATAAGTTTGCACAAAACCAATATACCCTTTTACCCATTCTTTACTGGGTTCAGGATTTAACAAATTACACTTATAAGGTAGATCTTTAAAGGGACAAGCTAAATAAGTTCCGACGAAAGAAAGGACTCAACTGCAATAGGTGGTAGAGACACAAGAGGCTCGGACGCTTCTGTAAGAGGTATATAGAGACGGAAACAGTAAAAATCAGTTAAATCCAATTAAGTTAAAGTCGTAAGATACGCTATCTACGTAACGATTTAATAGCTAAATTTTAAAACATCTGACATTTTGGTAGGCAAACTCGAATGCGGCAATTAGCTTTTTAGCGCTGCGGCCGACATTGTCACGATGATAGAAAGGGGTGGTAATTAAATCTTTACAATAAATATTGGTAAACATTTCAACGGGAACATTAATTTTTTTTTATCTCTTATTTTGAAGGAAGATATATCCCTCGAATAAGGCTTAAATATTAACATCATCAGATGAGAATTAATGAGTAAACCTAGGAACAACAAGTAAGAATGCTATAGGCAAGGGGACTCGACTTGGAATTACCCTGTACCCTCCAGTATAAAACGTAAGTGTATGTAAGTACATACAAATTACTATGAACTTACTGTTTATTATTATTATTATTATTATTGGACATAGATGTACGGCAGTAAATTCAAGTGACCCTACGATACCAAGCAAGGGCTTGTTAACGAGCACAATGCCACCCACCTCCCGCCCAACCGACCAAGGGGTGCGCCTCATAACATGCGTGACGAAAATCAGGAACAATTAGAAAGATGACATAACAATAGAGTTTTTAGACTAGGTATGGAAGTAGCATTACTTTTTATATGGGCAAGATTATCATAAGATCCGAAATGGGTTATGGGTATCATAGTTAATATTAAAGGTTTGTAGAGAAAGCGGTAAAATGTTTTAAGTACTTCTGCTCGGAACTCCAAATGTAATCTGGCTGATCAATTCGGAAGAATCAATTTGCCCATTAATTAATTTGTGTAAGCAGATTACACCAAGCATGGTTCTACGATCAGAAAGAAAGGGAAGATTTATTAGTAAAAGTCTACCAAGGCTCTAAAATGATACCCAAATCATCAGCCGATACAATCAATACAATCAATAAACAATTGTTCAAGAGGGGCGTTCGCCTATAAAAAGGCATTAAGTTACATTTATTGCAATTAAGATTTAATAAATTTACTCGACACCAGGTTTGAAAACTGTCAAGATTGAAAACTTTGAGCAGATAGAAAATTAGAAGACGTCAGGCTAAATCTTGCCTCATTGCCTTGCGTCATTGGTATACATCAGCACCAGAGAGTGACTTACCCCAGAAGGGGGTCATTTATGAACAATGTGAATAGCAACGGACCAAGGTGACTTCCTTGTGGTACTCCGGAGGTGATATTAACAAGCTTAGAGACGAAGCCTTTAAAATAAACTTTTCAGTTCTAAGAGTTAAATAATTGGAAATCCAAAGAATTCGATTATTTGGAAATCCCAAAAGATGAAGTTTATGCAATAAAAGCAAATGATTAACGGAGTTAAAACCCTTACTGAAGTCAGTGTAAATAACATCTGTTTGAACTTTATTTTGAAATAAATTTGATAACAAAAGATGTGAATTCCAATAGGTTAGTGGTAGTAGATCTAAATTTCACAAACCCATGCCGGCAGGGTGATATTATAGATCTACAAAGATGTTGCAGTTGAGAAGCTATCAATTTCTCTCTTGTTTCCTTTTTTAAGGAGAGGAATATTAATGATTCTTTCCAAATGTTAGGAAAATAACATAACTCCACGGACAAATAATTTATACAAAGGTTTCATTAGACCTTCAGCACAGTACTTAAGCACACAGCATGGTACTCCATCAGGTCGCGGTAAAAATACAGGCTTCATGACCCTTAGATCACTTAGTAGTGAACTTTCAATGATCAAAGGTCCAAACACGCAATTTGAGTCATTTACGTGATAAGGATCAGCAGGGCCCAATTTATAATCTTGAAAACTGTAAAACCTTTGAAAAAAATTTTCAAATAGATCGGCGGTGGCCTGATCTGAGTGTGTTGATTAATACGGTTGATTGCAGTGTTGATGATCTACGTTTCGCATTAACGAAATTATAAAACCGCATAGGATCCCAGTGGAACTGTAACCTACAACTTTTCAGATAATCCTTATTACATTGGTTATTTAGGACAGAGAAAGTGGATCAAGCAATCAGATATCGGGAGTAATCCAAGAAAGATACAGTTTTCCTGAACTTCCTATACATCCTTCACTTTATGTTTTTTAAGTTTATTAATTCTTTAACAAAAGCGGTTATCCTAAATTGACGACCTTGCTCTGGACATGATATGGGCTAAGTAAGGGAAATAGACAAGAAAGAGTGATCCAAAACAAAAATAAAATCAAGCATTTGATGTAGAGAAATTGGGATACTATTGATTTGACACAATGACATCATAAATAAATCGTCAAGAAAATCATTTTGGGTCGTGGAAGTCAACACACTAGAGTTGGGTCTAGAATCCAAGTAGTTCCGGCAATATTGAAATCACCCAGAATGAGAAAATCACGATCGAAAAGCATAGAGGAATGTTACATTCGATGACTGTTAAGCACGATTGAATTAATAACAATCAAGTTCCGTTAATAGAAGATTTATTGCGGGCAGACGTGCACCTTTTAATTTTGTCTTACAACTTATGGTACAAATGAAACATTTTTATTACTAAGCTATATAGCATATAGCAGTATTGTTACAGTTCAAGAAATCCAGCTTTAGCGCAGGATATCATGTATGGATGTATGAATGGAATCGTTGTGCGCAATAGGGATTATGGTAGCCGTTTAACATAGATGCTGATTCCGGGGTTTATGATATTAAGCTTGAAAGGAGTGATCGTGAGCTTGAGGTTGTCTATAAAAGTAATTGAATCCTGTTTTTGGCTAGTAACTTCTAGTACAAAAAATTTGATGTGCGAATTTGTTTCATTTTAGCTGATTTGAACACCCTGTTCACAGCATCTGTTAGGCGGTTGGTCGGACTTTGCATCTTAGAGTTTATGTGTCTTGTTTGTGTCAGGCGGATCGGCTCCGCCGTCTACATTTTGAAACTTTGAAGCAGATAAGTTTGTAGCATGTAAGTTTGTAGTATATAAGTTTGTAGTATATATAAGTTTTTAGAAGTTAAGCAGTTAGGAGTAGGCGCAGGGAGCGTTACTTAGTCAACAGAATAGGTAAACGCAAAGAGCGATATATGAGTTAACAGAATAGGAAGCAAAGTTGAGCAGCTTAGGAGTGGCAAAGCAGGCAGCCGCAGTCAAAGTTGCAGGCTCGCGATTAGCTGCCGAAATTCTCCTCAGGCGAGAAAGCCACACCGAGGTGATGAGCGAAAGTTGAGGGGAAATTCGGCGACTGAGCCGCAGCCCAGCGACAGTAGTTAAAATTAATGCCTGCAAGAAGCGCAGATGTGTTAGTGAGCAAGAAAATAAAAGAAAAGAAAAGAAACGGGGAAGCGCAAAGCAGAGGAAGAAGAAGAGTGCAGCCAGTACTAAAGGAGACCGTACGTAAGGAGTAAGAGTACAGTCGAGGTTAGAATTTTTAAATATTAATAATAATAATATTAATATTAAACGATCAAATGAAAAACATAATTGATCGATACCCTGAACGACGAGCGAAATGTTCAACTTTGTCCCGCCCACGCCGGATGCGAAATATTTATCATAGTGGCGTGGGAGACGACACGTTGGGCCACATTTAACAGGTAGCTTGCATGTCCAAGCTTTTATTTCTGCACTGGGAGGTAGCTTGCGCCTGCGGCTTTTGCTCGACACTGTGAGGTAGCTTGCCCGGCATTGCTAGTTAGTTTGCACCTGGGATTTTTTCCCGGCATTGTTCGGCAGCGTGCGTCAGTGGTTTTAACTCGACACTTCTGGTGCGTGTCCGCGGCTCATGCCCAACACCTACGTTTGGAGACGTACGTTCAGAGGCGGATCTTCCGGCCGTCGAACTATATAATAGCGTAGTGTAGGGTATCTTTCTACAGTGTATAAGGTTACTATTTGTTGGTTATTATTCCCCGTTGCCCAGCGTCCTAGCGATTTACAAATATTCTTGTAAACAGCACTGGCCGAACTGAGGACCACCCTCCCCTCAATTAGAACCATTGTCCTTAAATCTGCTCGTAACGTTGTTTTATAGCAAAGTGGAGTGCACTTTTTCTCTATATGTTTTTTTTTTACTAACAATTCTGGCCTACCTCAAAGACTCTGTTTCGTCTATTCTGATTGACCCTATCGTTTTGAGCTTTTTGGAGTGTGTTCCTAATTTCCTGGTGGAAACCGAGGTGTGGAGAATTTCAATGGCTTTATTATACTCTTTTGTAACCGAGGCTGCTATGAAGTCGCTCCACCAATTGAAGTACTGTTGAGGGGTGGTAAAAACGTAAACGAGAGTGAGTGGTGGTCTATAAAAATGTTGATCTCTTTTACCACGTGGAGGTAATAATGAAGTTTGTCTAGGGCCAAAAGAATTGCTAGCAACTTACGCACATTTGAATTGTCTAATTAATTACTCTCTTTTTCTTTCAAGGTTATAGAGATCTTTGGTATTATGCTGACACGGCCGTGCTTAAAGCAAACCGCTTCTTATAGTCGGAGTACATTAGCACATTAGCGGTTTTGTTATTGCAGCAAAGTTCTTCACAAAACATCTGTAGTAACTGGTCAGACCCAAAAATTACCTTACCGCAAAAAGTGTATTCGGTTTAACATACTGTATGGCTGTATACTGTATGGCAATTTCAAACGAACCCTGAAAGGTGAAAACCTTTCAGGGTTCGTTTGAAATTGCGACTTGCATTCCCTAGTCGACAAAATTTGTACTTCGTTCGGAAAATTTCGTTTTCTCACAATCTCGCTCCGCTAGATATTTGGACCATATATACAGCGGCGTGAAATTCTTAGCGTTCCCAAGGTTTGCCAGAATCATAGATATGCCCGACATCGGGAATGCGGAAGGCTCATTTGTACCGCGGAAGATGCATAGATGATTAAAATTTTTGTGAAACTGACGTCAGCTCATTTGCATTGCCTTTGTATTGCCTCAGACACCGCACCGATTTTAGTTATATTCTGAACCCATTAAAAACGTGTCAAAAACAAGTAAAAAAGCTCCAGTCGGGAGCGCCCGATTACGAGATACCCTGAACCCAGTGGCGAACTGTCGTAACAAACATTTAAACCCTTTGCATTCATAAATGCATTCAGAAAATCAAACATACACACACACAAATGCACGCCGCATGCTGCGCACTTTACTAAGCAGCTGCGCTTGGAAATATTTAACTAACTCCATTCTACACAATCTCAAAAACGTACAGTTGCGAAAATAATAATAGCACCACTTTGACACTTTTTCTTATTCATCAAAAAATATCGCATGTGGTGGTGCGATATTTTCAAAAATGGATATTTTTATTTTGCTTTGCATTCCCCCTATCGAAAAAAGTAATACTGAGCTTGTAATGGATTTTTTTCTATATTTTTGCATTTTTAAGGGGAAAAAGTCGAAAAATATGCGAAAAAATAATAGCACCACTCACACTTTCTTTATAGAAACCGTTATGTTTCGCAAAGTTACTTCGACAAAAACACTTATTTAAGATATTTGAGTTTGATTTTATTATTTCAATGATCAAGTCTAAAATAAATCCAGAATTATCAATACAATGGGTCTTGAAAATAGTGCAGTGCGGAAAAAACTCCAAATACTATCCAAATATTTGTGCGTGTTTTTCTTATTATAGAGTAGGTCCAATACATTGGGTTAAAACTATAATAGAACAGCACGCTTGCGCCAATATGGAAGTATGTCGATTTCAAACGACATTATTTCGCGGGAAATATGTATGTCATTTTTAGTTCGGCGGAATTATATCGTTTTACGATTGGTTGAATTATGCCGCTTTAAAACGATATATTCTCGCGGCTATTAACGTCGTAAATAAGACGTTTTTAGTAACAACTGTACTTTGTAAACATGTCTGTGCATGCATGCGTAAAAAAAAAATATTTATAGTTTCCTGTGTAATATGCGCGTGCCAAAAATGTGCTGCACTCATCTTTTTTGCGTTCTATAAATTTATTTCGTTTGCTCATCCCGTGAACTTGATTTTGTCGACGTACGCAACTGGACAAATGGACTACGAAAACATAGAATTCGAGCTTAGAGAGGGAGTACTGTTGGCTCTTCATTATTGTTATTTACCATAAATGAGCAACAAACTTACGTAAAAAATAAACAATTTAAACTCGGTGAAGCTGTAGAGGAAGGGTATATTTGAACGCAAATAAAGATCACGTTTTTTCAAAAGAGGAAAACATGGTGCAAAATCATGCTCCGCACGGCCATGATATGGATAAAATCAGTGCTTTTAACGAAATCAAAAAGAAGTGCCAAAATACCCCAAATAACGACACGAAAATTTAAAGATATGCTCGCTGAGAAAGTAAAAAAATTAAATTTACATTTTAATAATACGTGCAACACATACAGTTTACTTCACCTGCACTTAACAAAAATGTTAAGGAGTTATAAAAACTATACAAGATAATATATACAAATTATTTAAATGCAGTTTTTTAGTCTAATGTTTAAACTTATGAAATATGACTTCAATTATTATTTTTTTTAAAATTTTTTGTAATATTTTATAACAATTAAATTCTCAATAAGTTCAAGTTTATTTCTTTTTGTGTTTGTGAGTAGATCTTTTAGAAAAATTTGTTTTGCGAAATGGGACAAAATGAAAATTTCATAACGATCATACTCTTATGTTAGAAGTTATTCAAGAATTAATTTTCCATAGTTGGGGCTAAGTCCAGCGGCGGTCGCTTGTGTGTGTATGTGTGCATGAATGCAAAAGGGTTTAAATATGCATATGTAACGACAGCTCGCCGCTGGATTCAGGATATCTTCTAGCCGGGCACACCCGAATAGAGCCATCTTACTTGTTTTGTGATAAATTTTAAGGTAATTATTTACATTTTCTTATTATTTAGATAGTCGCATTTGTTGATGACGCGAAAATCGGAGCTGTGCTATCAGCATTTGTTTGCATATATAAACTCCAACATTTGCTGCTTAAATGGGACATCATTCATTTCGGATTATGAAAAACTGGCATCCCTCTTAGAATTTGTATGTTTGTTGTTTCTACTTTACCCAAGCATGCAAGAAAAATGCAAGAAAAGCAGTTGGTTGTGAGAATATGCTCAAAGGTAATAAACAAGCTTATATGCTGTTTATGAAATTCATTCATTTACTGCTTTTGCCATTTAACAAAATTTTCGAAGGTTTTAATATTCTAAAATGTCAAGCAACTGCTTTAAACAAGCAGCTGTTTCACCCTTTTTGTTATATTTTAAGCAGTGGCTTAAAAATGTATTTTTTGTTGTTAAATTTGTATCTTTTTAACTTTTTCAGATTCATTTTAATTTTGAATTTTAATCCTTTATCATTTAACGATGTGTAAAAAGGGCGCAAAAGCATATCGGTGTTTAAAAGTTCAATTAGAACCACGAGCTCTGTCGAAGCATACAATTTGAATTTGGGCAACAAAATTCGAGCAAAAGGTCACTTTTATAAATTTTTGTAAAGTATTATTGATGCAGAATATGAAAGAAAGTAGCGCTTTTAACACGCACTGTTTTTCTTAATGATAGATTATCAAAGCAGGACCTGTTTCAGTGTTATTGACACAAATTTGTTTGAAATGTCAACTGAAATGAAAACTTTTGCTTCGAATTTAAGTCAGCTGTCTGATACTTCATTTGTTCAAATGAATCCATGTAATGTATGCTTAATCAACACAAAGTCCGTACTGTTGCGCCCACGCAATCATGCTAATATTTGTGGTACTTGTTGGGATCAAATTGTTGCCCTAAATGTCCCAAGTGTCCAAGCTGTAATCAGCATGTCGATGAGACAATACGAAAGATTTTTATTTATAATGTTTTTATTTGGTAATGTCGTTCTCCGATTGGCGGAATTATGTCGCTTTAAAAGGATATATTCTCGCGGTGGTCTAAGGCGGAATTTGAGGTTTTGAATGGCGTAACTTCGCGCGGAGATATATCGTTTTTAGATGGACGGAATTGTCGTTTTAAAACGACATATTCTCGCGGTGGCCTACGCCGGAATCATATCGTTGCAAACCGATATTATTTCGCCAGAAAATTAGCAACATAATTCCGTCAGCACAATGTAGTGGACGGAGATATGTCGGCGAAATTATGTCGTTATGCCGTTACACAGCCGTTATTGCCAATAATGGCAACGCAATTATATAAATTTTCTTTATAGAAAAATCTTGGCTTTACTGAACAAATATCTTTGAAGTTATTACTTATTCCTAATTTTAATAATTTTTCGTGCATATTTGAAAAGTGGTGTCATTTTTTCGTCAATTTTTGTGTTTTTTCACCCATTTTCTTAAATACGTTGAAAACGTTAAATACAATTATGAATGTTTTTATTTCCCCCTTTTTTTAGAGTCTTCTACTTCTACTTCTTCTGACTCTTAGCTCTCACAATGTAAAAAATAAGCTGAACAAATTTGATGTTGTTGTAGATAAGAGTAAGAGTTATTGATCATTCAAAAAAAAACTTGAGCTGCGCGTGCCATGGACGAGTCTATATTCTAGCTCGAATAGTACCGAGATCGCTGCGTTCATACAGACGGACATGGCTAAATCGACTCAGCCCGATGTCCTGATCAAGAATTTATATGCTTTATGGGGTTGGAGATGCTTCCTTCTGTCTGTTACATACATTTCCACAAAACCATTATACCCTTTTTACCCCAATTCAGTAGCAGCGAGAAAAATTGCGTTCATACGGACAGACGGACGGACAGCAAGACGGACATTGCACAAACTCAATATACTAGTTTCCCTTCGTGAACGAGTCTAATAATTTCCTAATAACTTTTAAACGAGTTATCGGATTGATATAAATGAGATACTATTGGATGCGTATTCAAAACATCAATTTTTATCTGTCTTGATTAATTCCAACAGCCCCGTCCGCTCCAAAAGTTTGCTTGTATGTCCGTCTATGTGAACTCAGCGATCTTGAAAACAATAGCCAGAGTCTTCATCTTTTCGACTAGCGCTTATCCTATACCATATACAAAACAAGTCTATTTTTTTCCGGTATCTTTCCCCATATCATTAATATCGATAAATAAACATATAAGACATTGTTTTCTGAGCATACCTCTGAAATTATAAGAGTAAGAGCCATAAATTTTGGTTTAGTATGTTCTCGCAAAGCATGTGAAGATGCTGAATTATTATACTCTTTTTACACATTTTCAATGTGTTCAGGATAGAAAACTTATATATAAGAATAAAAGAAAAAGTTTATAAGCTACCCAGTATTTTAATCATGATTGATCCTAACTAATACTTTATGTATATACTTTATAACGTCAGAGATGTCATCTCCTGCATGTAATATATATTTGCAGAGCTTTACATAACTAAATTAGTAAGCCAACACGTCTGTTTTGTGTATAGAAAGCAAAAATAGTTAAGAAAAAAAACTTACGCGGAATTAATGTGTGCATCACACAATGAAGAAGCAGGCATGGCAAATTCTGGAACAACGAAAAAAAAATTTTTTGTTATAAATATTACTATTTAGTGAGTAGGGCACAGTTACAAACTATCAAGCTAACTATTTTGAAATAGCACTGACTGCTGTGGCCTTCTGCTAAGACAAACACTACATCTATTCGCTAAGCCCGGTAAGCCACCATCTCAGTTGGAGTCATACCGACCAATAAGCCAATGCTGCGAAGATATTTGAGCGTCTTTTGCTATGCAGGATTATGGAGCTCGATGAAGTCAAGCAAGTTACCCCTGACAATCAATTTGGGTTTCATAAATCCCACGGCTACCCCAAACCAGGTCATCGCGTCGGTCATCACGTTTTACAAGCATTCGAGCGAAAGGAATACTCTGTCGGAGTATTTTTGTACGTTAAGTAAGCTTCTGATAAGGTCTGGCAAAGGGGCCACCTCTTTAAATTGAAAGCTCAACTACCAGCTCCATATTTCAGCTTAATCAGTTCATTCCTGACAGGACGAACCTTTAGAGTTTCAATGAAAGACGCTCTTTCCTCAACAAAGGGCATCAGATAAGTGTCAAGTTTCAAGTCTCTAGTTTCAATAGCACCGAAAAAACTTGCGACTATCCCGACAGACGGACGGACGGACGGCATGACGGACAGTGCACAAACCCAATATTCTAGTTTCACTTCGTGAACAAGTATAAAAACAATTTGACAGCTGATAGGTTAGAGTTAGTGAAATTTAGCGTCACACAATACGTGCTTTCATTATTGAATAATATCTAAAAAAAAATATGAAATATTAGCGATTGCAAATCGATTCGCAAATTTCATACAAAATCATCCTTAGCGATGAAGCACTTTCCCGCTTGATTTGTAAATGGCCAAAACAACTGTATCCACAACGTGGATTTGTTTTGTGTGGATTTTGAGCTGGAGGCATCATTGGAGCATAATTTTAAAAATGGGGCTAGTGGTGGTCGACATCGCAACATTACAAGACTGGTTGGCCAATCGCGACCTCTCGCGTTCTCCTCTTCTGCCTCTCCAGTCGCCTTAACTTAGAAGTTATGTCTCGCGCCAAGGTGCAGATTGCTATCCATTTATCTTGGCTGTCCAACATCTATGGGACCAAGTTGCTGTGGAGATTTCCGTACCCAGAGTACTCTCCGCTCCCTCTCTAATTTGGGCAATTCGAGGGCACCTAAAAAGCACGTGTTTCGCTTTTTCTGGAGTGCTGCAGCCGGGCACACTTTCGTGTCCTTTAACAGCCCGTTTCTTTAACAGCCCTCACCTCTGCTGGTAGTGTGGCAGACTTCTAGCCCTGGTATACTTCGCTCACCACCGTTGCTGCTAGTTCGAACGGTGCGATGACGCTTGATTTAGCATGATCCTCCTTTGGTTTAGCATCATCCTCGTCTCCGCTCAGATAGTATTTTTGGCCTTCTGGTGTGCTGCTTCCAGATGCGTTTTTTAAGTGAAGATTGTCATGACATTGCCATGTATGCGTGTGTACCACCATTTGTGTCAAAGTGAAGCCATATTTCATGCGGATAGTCGGTTTCCATTCTGTAAAGGTATTTGAACGTATTTAGCCTTCCAAGTGCCACCTGAACACAGTCCCACGACGCCATTATTGAATGCGTTCCTTATGTCTAGCGTGATTGCTTCCTTCGATCCACCGTATTTCTTCTATGGCTTTACTGGCAATGCTGCTCACCCTGGTGAGCACTTATTGCGTAGAGCGGGGCTTGCTGAATCCGAATTGACCATAGGAGAGGCCTCCAGCAGCTTCGAATTTGTTTGCCAGCCTATTGCTGATTTAACTTTTCCAGTATTTTCTCTGCTGTCTCCGAAAGACAAATTAGACTATTGGACACAGGATTCTCTGAATATTTTTATATTATTAAATAGATACTCGTGTATACCCACGTCAGGTAAAGTGTTAACGATTTGGGGGTGCGCACACTGGGGGGCGTGGAAATTCGATTTATTCCCTCACTTTTAAAACTAGATGCATTAAATGTATACCGACAGATTCTCTACAGATCGCACCAAACCTTTTTTGGCTACGGCCACTACCGCGCCCACAATGTGCAAAACTCGATATGTGGACAGCATAAATTATGCCAGTGCAACACGGCAGGCGTCACCTATTGCTTACCTTGGTACTTATTAATTGGTTTTCACAGGGAAATTAAGTAGTTAGTGATCACTTGTCGGTAGATGGCGTTGACTTGCCAGACTTTTTCGTATTCTTAGTAGTTTGTATGCGGCTATTTGCGGTTGTGCAATTGGCATATGGCTTGAGTTGAGTTTTGTCACAACTTGATCAACACGTAGTATAGCGGTGCAGTATAAAATGCAGCTAAAATTATTATTTTTAATTATTCAATTATTGTTAAACACTTTTGGGTAAATTTAGTTGGAAATTTCGAAAAAAAAAAAAACAAATTTTTAAACATTAATATGTATATATAACCCCAAACACACATAAATAATTATATAATAATCAAAATCATTAACCTTGGCACAATTTGAATTGTTACCCCAGGTCAATTTTTGTCTTCTTGTTATTCTAACATAGTGGCAATCATATGCACCAAGAGCAGCGAACTTTTCAGCGCTAGCCCTATAGCGACCGCCACATCTCTTTGGATATAAACCCCACCTTTTACCAGTAAGGGGTCAACAGCTCATCAGAGCGAGAATGACCTCTTCCATTTCAGTCGTTGATCTAGGATGACTCTCAGATATTTGACTTCCGTGGACAGCTGTATTGTCACATTCCCCACTCTGATTGGTCTAAGTGAGTTAAGCTTGTACCGATTTGTAAAGGCCACAATTGTCGTTTTAGATGGATTTATATTCAGGGCTATATTCCTGCACCATTACTGTCTCATAAGGAGTGCTCAAAGATAGTGGATGGTTACTTAAGTAGCTAACACTTTTGTAGTTGTCCACTATCGTTTTTAAGGATTTGAGCAGGAAGGAGGTCAGGATTATAGGCCGAAAGAATTTAAGTTGGAAGGGGTTCTTCTTCCCTACCTTAGGGATAAAATAACCCTGGCTACTCGCCACGCTTTAGGTACATACCTTAGAACTATGCTGCCTTTAAATATTCTAATTAGGTATGACAGTAACAAATCCCGGCTCTTCTGTAGATGTATCGGCAGGATGCCACCTACTCCTGTAGATTTGTATGGCGAGAAAATGCTAATTGCCCATTTTACTTAGTGTTCGGTGATAATCTCTGAAATCTGTTTCTAGCTGGTTATCTGGTTATGACCCTCCCCGGATCAATGATTTCAGATCCGGACACACCTATGGCTTTACACATGGGTTTGTAATAGAAGTGTCACCTACTCACATGTTAACATAGTTAACAGACAAAAAGTATGTGCGTGCAAACTTTTTGTCAGTCGTTATATTTTAAGCACGGGGCTCTCTTAATTAAGTGGCGATTTATTCATTTTGATTCGAACGATTCAACCGTGCGCATTCCACTCAAGCGCAGCGGTCTTTGTGTGAATTTTTCGGAGCTATCCCTAAAGCAGCCGAATTTCGAAAAAGCCACCCAAGTCACAAAATTTCGTTGGGTTTAATTAACATTTTGCGTTGACTATTTTGGATAGGTTAGGTTATTAGAAAATTTAACGAGAATTTCGTCAAAACTGAAATGGTTGATGTCGATAATGTCTGACACGCAGTTAAGGTGACAATTGTGACCACGCAGAGGCAAACATTTTTTTTACCCTGAACCCATTAAAAATGGGTAACATGGGTATAATGATTCCGTCTGTGTCCGTCTGTCTGTCCGTCCGTCCGTATGTATGAACGCGTCTATCTCGGAAACTATACGAGCTAGAGACATCAACTTTACGGCTATAGACTCCTCCATAGCACGCGCAAATCGAGTTTATTTCAAATGATCGATAACACACACCGACTATTCGGCTATTAAGGCTATTTCGTAGGTTATGAGACCTGGAGACACAAATTTTGTTCAATACTATAGCACCTGAAGAAGCTATTGCATTAAGATTCAAAATCGGTTAAGAAACAGAGAAGTTATTAAAGAAAACGTTCTGTAAAATTTGACAATTCAATGGGCAGCAAGTGCTGCAATATGTTCTAGGGATTACAGTTTGGGTTTTTAAGTTCGTGTATACCATACGCAAATCAAGGCTATTTTAAATTATCGATAGCCTTACGCGTTTTCTTATTATCGATATTTATCTGTTTTTTATCTGATTTTTTGTCCATATCTCAGAAACTAAAAGAGCCCCACCAAATTTGGTTTGTTCTCGTTAAGGATACGCAGATTATGAATATTTCGGATTTTGGATACCTCCCCCCATTTTCCCCCATTAACAGACAAAACATTTGCAATTGCAGGTACAGCCACAATTCTTACTACTTAGGCTGCTCGTCAACATATAAATGTAATATAGTTCAATAAGAATGGATTAAAACAAATTAATCAAAATCGGTTAAGAAACACAGAATTTATTATAGAAAATATATTTGTATATTGGCTTAACCACGTGGTGGCGAGCGCCAAGCGCAGGCGTTTTCTGCATGAGTGTGTACACATACATACATACAGCTGCGAAAAAAAAAATAGCACCACCTTTAGAAGTAATGCTTTCCAAGGCGTCCTAACTACATTTGTAAGTTAAAGGAACTTAGTTGTAGACTCTAAAAAAATAAAATAAAAAACATTCATAATTTTGTTTAACGTATTTAATGAAATGTGTGGAAAAAACACAAAAATCGGCGAAAAAAAATAGCACCACTTTTCAAATGTGCACGAAAACTGATAAAAACAAGTAAGATGACTCTAGTCGTGAGTGCCTTACTAGGAGATACCCTGAACCCAGCGGCGAGCTGTCGTTATATACATTTCATTAAACCCCTCTGCATTCATACTCACGACGCCACAGACGCACATGGTAAAATAAAATAATAAACATAAATAATACAAATAATTGATCGCGCTTCGCGCTCGCTTTTAATATTTGCAGGCAAATTTTAGTATGCTGTAATTGTGAAATTTCTTTCAACAATTTTTGCAAAATAGGAAACTACAAGTATATCTTTCAAATGCTGGTTGCAGTTGACCTGCGAAAGCTTTTTGAGAGTGTACATGCCAAATACCAATTTTACCTCATTTTGTTGCTCCAGAATATATCAAATCGCCGATGTCCCAGCATTAAGTGACACTTGGATCAACAAGTGTGTTAAGTCTAAAAATAAAATAAAAATTTAAACAATTCCGTTGACCAAAGCCAGATTCGAACCCGCGTATGATTGCGCGGCAGTCAACATATCTCCCACCGAGCCACAGTTGCATTTTAATTGATTCCGTTAAAATCTGAGACTAGACACACACGTACAACCAATCGCTTGAGAATTCGAAAAAAATGTACATATACATATGTATGTACGTATGGGTGCACACGCATGCAGAAAACGTCTGAGCTTGGCGCTTGCAACCGCATGGTTTGCCAATATACTAATACATTTTCTTCATTAACTTCTGTGTTTGTAAACCGATTTGGATGAAATTAGATTTAATGCATTCTTATTGTACTATAGCACATTTATATAGCAGCCTCAACAAATTTGGTGGCTCTGGCTCTTATAGTTTCTGAGATATGCTCATGCAGCTGCGCTTGCCCCCCAATATGGAAAGTTAATTCTTAAATAACTTCGAAACTGAGAATAGGACCAGTATGAAATTTTAAGGACCTAATAAGAGCGCTGAAATCTGTGTACAAACCAAAGCGCAAGTTTGTAGTGCTTGAATTGAATTTTATGGTTTTCTTTATATGGGGGGTGGCTCTAGCTCTGATAGTTTTTGAGATATGCTCAAAAAATCTGTCAAAAAATCGATAAACACTGATTATAAGAAAACGGGGCAAGTTATCTATCATTTTAAATAAACTTGATCTGCGTATGGTATATACGAATCTAAAAATTCCAAGTTTAGCTATCTAACCCTTGTAGTTTCTGAAATCGACGCGTTCATGCAGACAGACGGACAGGGCTAAATCGACTAGGCTAGTGATGCTGATCAATAATATATATACTTTATGGGGTTGGAGATGCCTCCTTCTGCCTGTTAAATACTTTTGCACAAAACCATTATACCCTTATTACTCATTTTCAATGGGTTCAGGGTATAATGAGGAATAAGTAACAACTTCATTACATAAACATATTTTTCTATTAAAGCCTACAGTTTTCTTTAAATTAAATATATTTTTACGTTGCCTTAATTGGCAATAACGGCTGTGTAACGTCTTAGCATCGATTTAACCAAGTCATGGCATCGTTTTATTGGACTTTTGCTCCAGGATTCCTGAATGGCGTCCCAAAGTGATGTATTGCTGGTTGGTTTTGTAGCAATAACTACCCTTTTGATATCAGCCCCCAGCTTTTCGATGGCATTGAGGTCTGGAGACTGCAGAGGCCACTCAAAAACGTTAACCAAATTGTTTCGAACCATTCCTTTGCTTTCTTCCTGATGTTCTTAGGAACATTTTCTTCTTGGAAAACCCATAATAGCAGCATCTCATATTCTGCGTAGGGTAGCATTATCCAATATACCAATGTATCCAAGATATTAACGCGTGCTTGTTGTTCCATTATGATTTTGACCCAATGTATTGAACCTTCTCCATAGTAAGAACAAGTAAGATGGCTCCAGTCGGGTGTCCCCGACTAGGAGATATCCTGAACCCAACGGCGAGCTGTCGTTATATACATTTAAAGCTCTTTGCATTCATACACACATTCACAAAGTTACACTTACACACACAAAACCGTACGCAGCAAGGTGCGCACTTTGCACAATGGAAAATGAATTATAGAATAACTTCTAAACTAAGATGATCGTTACGAAATTTTCAGTGCTTAATAAGAGCATCAAAATCTATGTACAAACCAAAGCGCAAGTCTGTAGTATTTGTTTTGCGTTTTCTTCATATGGAGGGCGAATGGGGGGAGGTATCCAAAATCCGAAATATTCTCAATCTGCGTATCCTTAACGAGCACATATAGTTTGATGGCTCTACCTCTTATAGTCTCCGAGATATGCCAAGAAAACCAAGTCTTAAAATCGATTTTTATCAATAACAATGAAACGGAGTAAGATATTGAAAAAAAAATTCATAAACTTGTAATGCGTATGGATTAGGAGAATCTATAGTCGTTTAGTTTAGGTTTCTAGCTTTTGTAGTTTCCGAGATCGTTGCGTTCATACAGACGGACATGGCTAAATCGACTCGGCTCGTCGTCCTGTTCAAGAATATGTATACTTTATGAGGTCGGAGATGCTTCCTTATGCCTGTTACATACAGTTGCACAAAACTATTACACCCTTTTTTTGGCCTTCCTTCTTTAATGGTTGTGTAATGAATTTTGGATTGTATTTGGTGTTTTGAGGACACCTAACGTACGAACCAGATCCTTTTCCACCAAAAAAACCAACTTTACACTCATCTGTCCATAAAATATTCCTTCATTTCTGGGCTGGTCAGTTTAGATGTTTATTTGCGGACTTCATGTGCTTGGCAATATGTTTCGCGTTTAAAAGGGGGACCTTTCTTGGGCTGCAGGCTTTTGAATTATGTTGTTTGATGTGGGAGCTGTTTTCACTGCCGCAGTTATGTTAAGCTCTTAGTTTGGCTCAGTAGCAGCTTTAAAAGGATCCTTTCTGCTCACGAGAATCAATCTTTTGACGTAAAGTTGGGTTTTCTATATAATTTATGCCTTTTTGTATCATTTTATTTGAAATGCACACGCATATCATAAAATTGATATTGGATGGAAAATCTGATAGAAAAGTTGGGCGATTGGTTGTGTTTTCAAATAAAATGATCTTTTTCCAATTTTAATGCGATTGTTCGTGCACTTGTGCTATTTTCATAGCTCAGATTTTGACAGAGACAATTAAAGTGCTGCTGTAGCTAGGTGATAGAGGTGTTGCCTGGCGGGAGATCAGACGCGGGTTGTTTATTAAAATTTTTATTTATTTTTATTTTTTTTATTTTTATAATTATTTTCTAAACTTAACACACTTATTGGTCCAAGTGCAGCTTAATGCTGGGACATCGGTGATTTGAAATATTCTGGAGTAACAAAATGGGGTGTGCATGCTTGAAAAGCAAATGCATTTGCTGACCAGCTGGAGTCATACCGACCAATAAGCCTGTTGCCAACGTAGTCGAAGATATTTGAGCGTCTATTGCTATGCAGGATTATGGAACTCGATGAGGTCAAGCGACTTATCCCTGATTATTAATTCGGGTTTCGCAAATCCCACGGCTGCCCCGAGCAAGTTCATCGTGTCGTTCACCACGTTCTGCAAGCATTTGAGCGTAAGGAATACGGAGTATTTCTGGACGCTAAGCAAGCTTTCGACAATGTCTGACATAAGGGACTCCTCTTTAAATTGAAAGCTCAGCTACCGGCTCCTTACTTCAGCTTAATCAGCTTCTTCCTGACTGGACGAACATTTGGTGTAGCAATTAAAGACGCTTTTTCCTCAACAAAGAGCATCATAGGCGGCGTCCCCCTAGGCAGTGTGCTCGGCCCGGTATTATACACGCTATATACGGCCGACATCCCTCAAGGAAGATGACAGAATACTGCAGAAGACCCCACGCGACTACTGCTAGCCACCTACTCTGACGATACAGCTGTGCTGGCATCGCACCAAGACCATATTTGAAGCCTGGACTGTAGACTGGAACGTGACCATAAACAGTGTTAAATCCGCCTGCGTCACCTTCACGTTGCGACCCAACAGCTGTCAAAGTTTGGTCTTTGACGGTATTCCCATTGAGCACGCAAGCTCTCACTGCTATCTGGCCGTACATCTAGCGACCCCACATCTCGGCAATAAGAGCCAAATGCCTTCAAAGGCTTAAAAAAATTGACGGGCTGGCTAAACTCTCGAAGCAAGCTGCACATAGCCACCAAAGCGCGGCTAATCAAGACACTAATAACACCCATATGGACATACGCTGTCCAAGTATGGGGTACAGCATCAGCACACCAACTAAGTCGACCAGTCCAGGGCAGCACGCACAGTGGCTGGTCTCCCATGGTACATAATCAATAACGCCATAGAACGGGACCTCCGCCTCACGAAGGTTGGAGACCAGACAGGCTTCTGGAGCACCCCAACGCGGTTACCAGGGCTCTGGCCGACCCCACCACCGAGAGGCGCCTGCTTAAAATGCATCCCAACGACCTGCCTACCAGAAGAGTCACCTAATACTAATAGAATAGCTATAATTTGTATCTTATCTAGTCAAACATAATGCATACTGTGTATCCCCCATTAAAGCTACCAATTTGTAACTAGACTTATAACTCTACATTCGCTTGGTGAAGATCAGAAGGCACTGATCAATTCCAGCAAGCAATAAATATAAAAAAAGAAAGAGAGAACAAAAATGCCCAGGCACGCCTATAAAACATATAAACCTATAAACCTTATAAAATTACTTTTCAAACGATATATTGAACATACCTGTATCATATGTGGGTTGGAAACTGTGGGGTGTCAAATATAGCGAGTTTTTGCGTTTTCCCGGCCAACTAGCGGGTTTTTTTCTAAAGTCGTAAAACAAAAACAAAACAAAAAGCATACACAGCTCAAGAATAATATCGCCCACTCGCCCCTATTATGAAAAAAAGCAATTCAAGTACTACAGCTTTCGGTTTATACATAGATTTGCACACTCTTTTTAGGTCCTGAATATTTTTTAAAGATCACACTTTTAGTTTAAGTTAATCCAGAAGTATTTTTCCATAATGGGGGCCAAGCTCAGCCTTTGAGTAATATGCGCAGCTTGAGGCGTGTGTACACAGAAACACATGTAATTTTGTGTATGCATATATAAATTAGAGATGACCACGGGTCGTGCCGGACTTCGTGGCCCTAAGCCTTGTAAGCGAGCCCTGCTACTTGCGAACATTTCGAAACATTCTAAATTATAGACGAACTAATGCTCGTGTTTGTTTTTTGAATCCTAATATTCGGGCTTGTGCCATGTCGTGCCTCAAAGATGAGGCCCGCGCCCGCCACTAATATGAATGCAAGGAGTTGGAATATATATAATGATAGCTCGCAGCTGAGTTCAGTCATTTTCTTAGTTGGACTAGTTCGACTAGAGCAATCTTGTTTTTATACCGTGAACCCATTGAAAAGGGTATAATGGTTTTGTGCAAATGTATGTAACAGGCAGGAGGCATCTCCGACCCGAGTCGATCTAGCCATGTCCGTGTAAGTCCGTCTGTCTGTATGAACACGTCGACTTCAGAGACTCAAGGGCTGGAGAGCTGAACTTGGACTTTTTAGGCTCGTATATACCATACGCAGGTCAAGTTTATTTCAAATGATCGATAACTTGCCCCGTTTTCTTATATTCAGTGTTTATCGATTATTTGACACGGTTTATCGAGCATATCTCAGAAACTATTAGAGCGAGAGCCACCACCGGGTTTTGGAAACCTCCTCCATTCAACCTCCTTCCATATCAAAAAAAAACAAAATCGCAAATGAAGTACTAAAGACTTGTGCTCCGGTTTGTACACAGATTTCAATGCTCTTGTTACGTGCGTTATAAGTTATTTAAGAATTAACTTTCCATAGTGGGGGCAGAAACTATAAGAGCCAGAGCCACGAAATTTTGTGTAATAGGCTGCTATTCTTAGTTTAGAAGTTATTCAAGAATTAACTTTCCATAGTGGGAACCAAGCGCAGCTGCTTGCAAAGCATTTTACTTATTTTTAGATGAGTTGATTCAAATTTTGCTCAGGGATGATCAACAGTCGACTCTACATGATTTTTATACCCTGAACCCATTGAAAATGGGTAAAAAGGGTATAATGGTTTTGTGCAAATGTATGTAACAGACGGAAGGAAGGATCTCCGACCCCTTAAAATATGCATATTCTTGATCAGGACGACGAGCTGGGTCGATTTAGCCAGGTCCGTCTGTCTGTATGAACGCAGCGATCTCGGAAACTACAAAAGCTGGAGACCTAAACTTTTCGACTATAGATTCTCCTAAACCATACACAGTACAAGTTTATCATTTTGTTGTCGATATGTTGCTCCGATTCATTATTATCGATAAAGATCGAATTTGTGATTTGGTTTCCTTGGCATATCTCTGAGACTATAAGAGCTAGCGCCACCATTTGGTTTAATATGTGCTCGTTAAAGATTTGCAGATTTTGAATATTTCGGATTTTGGATACCTCCCCCATTCGCCCCCAATATCAAAAAATGCCCCAAATCGCTCTTTGGATGCTCTTATTAAGCACTGAAAATTTCACAACGATCATAGTCTTAGTTTAGAAGGTATTCCTTAATTCATTTTCCATAGTGAGACCAAGTAAAGTGTAAAGTGCGCAGCTTACTGCTGCGTTTTTGTGTGTGTAAGTGTAACTTTGTGAATGTGTGTATGAATGCAAAGAGCTTTAAATGTATATAACGACAGCTCGCCATTGGGTTCAGGGTATTTCCTAGTCGTGCACACCCGACTAGAGCCATCTTACTTGTTTTTTATATAACAATCATAAAACAACTCAGAACGTCGCAGTCGGGTCTAACCGACAGCGCAATACTATAGCAATATGTTTAATAATATATATAATAAACGAATACAAAAACCAAAATAAGAGTTTACCCCTGCACGGACACAATTGACACCTAAACCACGTATTAGACATCATCGAAAGCAACCACTTAGTCTAATCCATCTAATAACCAAATCTATCTAATAAGAATTAACTCAAAATTCTTATATAAAACCAACCATGATTTGCGTTCTTGTTTCTAAATTAAGCAACTAGGTGGCGAAAAGCGCCACGTATTGATGAACTTAAGAACTATCACTGCAAAAGCGGTTATCGTTCGAAAGATATCGGTTAAACTAAAAAAAATAAAATCTGATAACTCGTTTAACAGTTATTAAGACACTAAATTTGTTGTGTGTTTCCGAAAATGTACATGTTATTTACGGTATATTTTTTTTTTGCGTATGATAGCGTTGATATAGGCTTTTGGAGCTTTGTGGACATCATGAACCAAGAAACTTTTGCTTTAAGACTTTTGGAAAAACCCGCTGGTTTTGAGGGAAAACGCTTAGATCCGCTAAAATTGACACCCTCACAATTAGGCGTGTCTTGGCATTTTCAATTGCACATTTTGGTAATTTAAAAGAAAACGCCTCCAACGATTTCGATAAATATTTTTTATAAGCCGTAAAGATTGAGTTTCTGCAACTTTTGCAAGATATTCCTTGTTTAGTGTACATACTCTTAAAATGTCATCTTTATACCTCTGCGTTGCAAAAATAACCAGTATTTTTTATACCTTGAACCCATTGAAAATGGGTAAAATGGTTTTGTGCAAATGGCAAACTGGCAAAAGGAGGCATCTCCGACCCCATAAAGTATGTATAGTCTTGGTCAGCATCATTAGCCGAGTCGATTTAGCCACGTCCCTCCGTCTGTATGAAAGCGTCGAACTCAGCCATTACAAGACTAGAGAGCTGAACTTTGACTTTTTAAATTCGTGTATACCATATTTATTATTTATTTATTTCAAGTGATCAATAACGTGTCCCGATTTCTAATTATCAGTATTTATCGGTTTTTCGAACTGGTTCATTGAGCATATTTAAAAGCAAACTATAAAAGCTAGAGCCACCATGGCATGCTGGAGGGCAGTTGTTGGTTTATTGAACCAACAATAACAAGGCTTTGGTATCGTTTGATTTGCGTACTCTTTCGAAGCTTGCACTTGTTCCGAATTTAACAAGTCAAACGACGAAAAAACCGCAGAAAAGCGTGCAAAACAAAAGTTGCTCCTTTTGTGTGCTGTCTACTCCGTTTTTGGCGTACAACTGCTTGGAGAAAATGCTTTGTCCTTTTACCCTAACAGCCGCCAATATGAGTTTGTTTTATGTTTTTTTCTTCCTTTTTTTTATAAAACCTTTGTTTTTGTTTACAAAAGTGAATGGCGTGCCGCCCATTTATATTTAATGCAAATGGTTTCTTTTTAGCGAACTTTCTAGCGGATACTAGTAAGCCCAACAGGCTCGAGGTCAGTTGTTGGTTTATGAAACCAAAGGATGCACAGATTATGAATATTTCTTAGGTAGTTTCTAAATTAGGACGCTAGGTGGCGATATATATTGATATCTTGATTACTCGAATAGCCACGTCCCCAGTATCCACAAAACAAACAAAATTGTTCACAATCTATAGAGGAGATCCCTAGCAATCCGTCGGTATCTAGCTGAGGCAGATAAATAGCACCCCCAAAAACCTCTACACTTTATCTGACGCGGCTATATGTACGAGTATATATTTCAAGCTTCAAGTGTCTAGCTTGAATAGCAACGAAAAAATTGCATTCACACGGACAGCAAGACGGATATTGTACAAACCCAATATACCCTTTTCAATTCGTGAACGAGGTATAAAATCCCAAATGTTTCAAGATAAAGCCTTGCTCTTCAGAATATACACAAAATTGAATTCCTGACTTATATAAGGATAAAATAATAAACACTACAATTTTTTACACGGTGGTATGTTTTATTAAAAATCTGAGTTATGGGATATCTAATCACTTTATTTATTTTATTTGTTTTCAAAAAACAATTGAATTACATAATTCAAATACAGTTTTTATATTTTGCAGGTTTTACATTGTTAGTACTAAAGTACTTAAGTACTAAAGTACTTAAAAATCTATAGAATTCATATTAAAGAATTTTCCAATGATTACAAATGTTAAAAATAATATTTCGAAAAATTCATTTATATTTTTAGGTGTATTTATATGTTCACATAATCATAATTTTCATTTTATGTATGAGAAGAAAAAAAAAGTTGAACATAAGATTAGACAAATTGCATACTGTAACTGAACAAAAGTTATGCATATCTAATCTTAAATTAAGATAAATATATTCAGTTACTCTTTCTTCCAGTAGTCATATCATTTGGACCAAAAGTAAAATTGTTGTCCATACAAATAGATGATTGATTCCTTTTATTCATATTCACATCGTTAGTATTGATTGTTGATTCTCCGTTGTCATATTGTTCGCATTCATATTCATTGTACTGCCAGTCTTGGCCGTTAGATAAGTGTTCTATATTTTTATGATTTTTAATATTTTTCTTATTTATACGAGCCATATTTGCACAGAAGTAATTTGAACTAGTTTGTATGTTATGCTTACCGCTGATGAAAATAGAATTCTGGAGTTTGCTACTTTTTTCAGCAAAATTAGCACTGACATTGTTATAATTAAAATTATTTATTTGCTTATATTGTTCGGGTATGGGAGTATTTAAATCGAAGATTGTGGGGTTTTCGTGAGGTGATACTTTATTGGGAAATTTATTTTGCTTATGTGTAGTCACAGGATATAAATGATTACTATTGCAGCGAGCAGATGATGTTATCTCACGATGTTTTTTCTGCTCAATGAGAGAATAGACTTGAACAATTTGTTGTAGCTGATCTTGATTAATACTGGTTTTACCTTGAGAAATCAGTGATGAAGCTAATTTGGCAGCAAGTTCTGTTTTATCTATGCGTTCTTGTTTTTTAAATAAAATATTAGTATTAATCCTATTATTAGAATTCTTTGAGGTTTCAATAATATTTACATTGAGCTCTTCGGTACTACTTGTCGTTTCGTTCTGAACTTTTGTGGCAAACTTCAATAATTGCTCAGTATCGTTAATTGCCTTTTTCAAAGCACGTTCCTGCGCTGGATCTAAAATTTTGGAAATTATTAGACCTGTAAACTTTTCCTTAGCCGTTTCTAATATGGAACAATTTTTACTTGTAAGAAGTATAACATTAGCATCATCTGGGTGCTTTTTAAATATTTGCAGTGATTTAGCTAACAATTCTGTAATGCTGGGTCCCAAACTTCCCAAATAATCCTCTAGAGCGGTTAATAGCCGAAGTACGTGTATTACATTTATATTTTCCGTGTTTTCAATATTTTTTATGGTATTTTCATTAATACTTTTATAGTTTTTATCAATACTAACACAGTCAAAATACTTATCAGAAATGTGAACATGGTATTTTGTGTTTGATAATTCATCATTAATCATCGGCAAACACAACCTTTCACGACACTTTATTTTTATGTTTTCAATGTCTTGATTATAAAGCTCTTCCAAACGAGCGTTAAAAAACAGTATCCATTCATTTTGAAAATTGTATGAACGATGGTTTATGCTAGCAGCTATTAGCTCTTACAATGACTTACGTTCTACATTCCATTGAGATATCATTAAGGGGATTGACCGCTTTCGTTTTCGATCCGTAGAGCTCGACCTTGATCGAAACCTCCTCCATTCAACCTCCTTCCATATAAAAAAAAACAAAATCGCAAATCAAGTACTAAAGACTTGTGCTCCGGTTTGTACACAGATTTCAATGCTCTTGTTACGTGCGTTATAAGTTATTTAAGAATTAACTTTCCATAGTGGGGGCAATGCGCAGCTGCATGAGCATATCTCAGAAACTATAAGAGCCAGAGCCACGAAATTTTGTGTAATAGGCTGCTATTCTTAGTTTAGAAGTTATTCAAGAATTAACTTTCCATAGTGGGAACCAAGCGCAGCTGCTTGCAAAGCATTTTACTTATTTTTAGATGAGTTGATTCAAATTTTGCTCAGGGATGATCAACAGTCGACTGGACATGATTTTTATACCCTGAACCCATTGAAAATGGGTAAAAAGGGTATAATGGTTTTGTGCAAATGTATGTAACAGACGGAAGGAAGGATCTCCGACCTCATAAAATATACATATTCTTGATCAGGACGACGAGCTGGGTCGATTTAGCCAGGTCCGTCTGTCTGTATGAACGCAGCGATCTCGGAAACTACAAAAGCTGGAGACCTAAACTTTTCGACTATAGATTCTCCTAAACCATACACAGTACAAGTTTATCATTTTGTTGTCGATATGTTGCTCCGATTCATTATTATCGATAAAGATCGAATTTGTGATTTGGTTTCCTTGGCATATCTCTGAGACTATAAGAGCTAGCGTCACCATTTGGTTTAATATGTGCTCGTAAAAGATTTGCAGATTTTGAATATTTCGGATTTTGGATACCTCCCCCCATTCGCCCCCAATATCAAAAAATGCCCCAAATCGCTCTTTGGATGCTCTTATTAAGCACTGAAAATTTCACAACGATCATAGTCTTAGTTTAGAAGGTATTCCTTAATTCATTTTCCATAGTGAGACCAAGTAAAGTGTAAAGTGCGCAGCTTACTGCTGCGTTTTTGTGTGTGTAAGTGTAACTTTGTGAATGTGTGTATGAATGCAAAGAGCTTTAAATGTATATAACGACAGCTCGCCATTGGGTTCAGGGTATTTCCTAGTCGTGCACACCCGACTAGAGCCATCTTACTTGTTTTTTATATAACAATCATAAAACAACTCAGAACGTCGCAGTCGGGTCTAACCGACAGCGCAATACTATAGCAATATGTTTAATAATATATATAATAAACGAATACAAAAACCAAAATAAGAGTTTACCCCTGCACGGACACAATTGACACCTAAACCACGTATTAGACATCATCGAAAGCAACCACTTAGTCTAATCCATCTAATAACCAAATCTATCTAATAAGAGTTAACTCAAAATTCTTATATAAAACCAACCATGATTTGCGTTCTTGTTTCTAAATTAAGCAACTAGGTGGCGAAAAGCGCCACGTATTGATGAACTTAAGAACTATCACTGCAAAAGCGGTTATCGTTCGAAAGATATCGTTTAAACTAAAAAAAATAAAATCTGATAACTCGTTTAACAGTTATTAAGACACTAAATTTGTTGTGTGTTTCCGAAAATGTACATGTTATTTACGGTATATTTTTTTTTTGCGTATGATAGCGTTGATATAGGCTTTTGGAGCTTTGTGGACATCATGAACCAAGAAACTTTTGCTTTAAGACTTTTGGAAAAACCCGCTGGTTTTGAGGGAAAACGCTAAGATCCGCTAAAATTGACACCCTCACAATTAGGCGTGTCTTGGCATTTTCAATTGCACATTTTGGTAATTTAAAAGAAAACGCCTCCAACGATTTCGATAAATATTATTTATAAGCCGTAAAGATTGAGTTTCTGCAACTTTTGCAAGATATTCCTTGTTTAGTGTACATACTCTTAAAATGTCATCTTTCTACCTCTGCGTTGCAAAAATAACCAGTATTTTTTATACCTTGAACCCATTGAAAATGGGTAAAATGGTTTTGTGCAAATGGCAAACTGGCAAAAGGAGGCATCTCCGACCCCATAAAGTATGTATAGTCTTGGTCAGCATCATTAGCCGAGTCGATTTAGCCACGTCCCTCCGTCTGTATGAAAGCGTCGAACTCAGCCATTACAAGACTAGAGAGCTGAACTTTGACTTTTTAAATTCGTGTATACCATATTTATTATTTATTTATTTCAAGTGATCAATAACGTGTCCCGATTTCTAATTATCAGTATTTATCGGTTTTTCGACCTGGTTCATTGAGCATATTTAAAAGCAAACTATAAAAGCTAGAGCCACCATGGCATGCTGGAGGGCAGTTGTTGGTTTATTGAACCAACAATAACAAGGCTTTGGTATCGTTTGATTTGCGTACTCTTTCGAAGCTTGCACTTGTTCCGAATTTAACAAGTCAAACGACGAAAAAACCGCAGAAAAGCGTGCAAAACAAAAGTTGCTCCTTTTGTGTGCTGTCTACTCCGTTTTTGGCGTACAACTGCTTGGAGAAAATGCTTTGTCCTTTTACCCTAACAGCCGCCAATATGAGTTTGTTTTATGTTTTTTTCTTCCTTTTTTTTATAAAACCTTTGTTTTTGTTTACAAAAGTGAATGGCGTGCCGCCCATTTATATTTAATGCAAATGGTTTCTTTTTAGCGAACTTTCTAGCGGATACTAGTAAGCCCAACAGGCTCGAGGTCAGTTGTTGGTTTATGAAACCAAAGGATGCACAGATTATGAATATTTCTTAGGTAGTTTCTAAATTAGGACGCTAGGTGGCGATATATATTAATATCTTGATTACTCGAATAGCCACGTCCCCAGTATCCACAAAACAAACAAAATTATTCACAATCTATAGAGGAGATCCCTAGCAATCCGTCGGTATCTAGCTGAGGCAGATAAATAGCACCCCCAAAAACCTCTACACTTTATCTGACGCGGCTATATGTACGAGTATATATTTCAAGCTTCAAGTGTCTAGCTTGAATAGCAACGAAAAAATTGCATTCACACGGACAGCAAGACGGATATTGTACAAACCCAATATACCCTTTTCAATTCGTGAACGAGGTATAAAATCCCAAATGTTTCAAGATAAAGCCTTGCTCTTCAGAATATACACAAAATTGAATTCCTGACTTATATAAGGATAAAATAATAAACACTACAATTTTTTACACGGTGGTATGTTTTATTAAAAATCTGAGTTATGGGATATCTAATCACTTTATTTATTTTATTTGTTTTCAAAAAACAATTGAATTACATAATTCAAATACAGTTTTTATATTTTGCAGGTTTTACATTGTTAGTACTAAAGTACTTAAGTACTAAAGTACTTAAAAATCTATAGAATTCATATTAAAGAATTTTCCAATGATTACAAATGTTAAAAATAATATTTCGAAAAATTCATTTATATTTTTAGGTGTATTTATATGTTCACATAATCATAATTTTCATTTTATGTATGAGAAGAAAAAAAAAGTTGAACATAAGATTAGACAAATTGCATACTGTAACTGAACAAAAGTTATGCATATCTAATCTTAAATTAAGATAAATATATTCAGTTACTCTTTCTTCCAGTAGTCATATCATTTGGACCAAAAGTAAAATTGTTGTCCATACAAATAGATGATTGATTCCTTTTATTTATATTCACATCGTTAGTATTGATTGTTGATTCTCCGTTGTCATATTGTTCGCATTCATATTCATTGTACTGCCAGTCTTGGCCGTTAGATAAGTGTTCTATATTTTTATGATTTTTAATATTTTTCTTATTTATACGAGCCATATTTGCACAGAAGTAATTTGAACTAGTTTGTATGTTATGCTTACCGCTGATGAAAATAGAATTCTGGAGTTCGCTACTTTTTTCAGCAAAATTAGCACTGACATTGTTATAATTAAAATTATTTATTTGCTTATATTGTTCGGGTATGGGAGTATTTAAATCGAAGATTGTGGGGTTTTCGTGAGGTGATACTTTATTGGGAAATTTATTTTGCTTATGTGTAGTCACAGGATATAAATGATTACTATTGCAGCGAGCAGATGATGTTATCTCACGATGTTTTTTCTGCTCAATGAGAGAATAGACTTGAACAATTTGTTGTAGCTGATCTTGATTAATACTGGTTTTACCTTGAGAAATCAGTGATGAAGCTAATTTGGCAGCAAGTTCTGTTTTATCTATGCGTTCTTGTTTTTTAAATAAAATATTAGTATTAATCCTATTATTAGAATTCTTTGAGGTTTCAATAATATTTACATTGAGCTCTTCGGTACTACTTGTCGTTTCGTTCTGAACTTTTGTGGCAAACTTCAATAATTGCTCAGTATCGTTAATTGCCTTTTTCAAAGCACGTTCCTGCGCTGGATCTAAAATTTTGGAAATTATTAGACCTGTAAACTTTTCCTTAGCCGTTTCTAATATGGAACAATTTTTACTTGTAAGAAGTATAACATTAGCATCATCTGGGTGCTTTTTAAATATTTGCAGTGATTTAGCTAACAATTCTGTAATGCTGGGTCCCAAACTTCCCAAATAATCCTCTAGAGCGGTTAATTTTCCGTGTTTTCAATATTTTTTATGGTATTTTCATTAATACTTTTATAGTTTTTATCAATACTAACACAGTCAAAATATTTATCAGAAATGTGAACATGGTATTTTGTGTTTGATAATTCATCATTAATCATCGGCAAACACAACCTTTCACGACACTTTATTTTTATGTTTTTAATGTCTTGATTATAAAGCTCTTCCAAACGAGCGTTAAAAAACAGTATCCATTCATTTTGAAAATTGTATGAACGATGGTTTATGCTAGCAGCTATTAGCTCTTACAATGACTTACGTTCTACATTCCATTGAGATATCATTAAGGGGATTGACCGCTTTCGTTTTCGATCCGTAGAGCTCGACCTTGATCGAAACCTCCTCCATTCAACCTCCTTCCATATAAAAAAAAACAAAATCGCAAATCAAGTACTAAAGACTTGTGCTCCGGTTTGTACACAGATTTCAATGCTCTTGTTACGTGCGTTATAAGTTATTTAAGAATTAACTTTCCATAGTGGGGGCAATGCGCAGCTGCATGAGCATATCTCAGAAACTATAAGAGCCAGAGCCACGAAATTTTGTGTAATAGGCTGCTATTCTTAGTTTAGAAGTTATTCAAGAATTAACTTTCCATAGTGGGAACCAAGCGCAGCTGCTTGCAAAGCATTTTACTTATTTTTAGATGAGTTGATTCAAATTTTGCTCAGGGATGATCAACAGTCGACTCTACATGATTTTTATACCCTGAACCCATTGAAAATGGGTAAAAAGGGTATAATGGTTTTGTGCAAATGTATGTAACAGACGGAAGGAAGGATCTCCGACCCCATAAAATATACATATTCTTGATCAGGACGACGAGCTGGGTCGATTTAGCCAGGTCCGTCTGTCTGTATGAACGCAGCGATCTCGGAAACTACAAAAGCTGGAGACCTAAACTTTTCGACTATAGATTCTCCTAAACCTATACCCACAGTACAAGTTTATCATTTTGTTGTCGATATGTTGCTCCGATTCATTATTATCGATAAAGATCGAATTTGTGATTTGGTTTCCTTGGCATATCTCTGAGACTATAAGAGCTAGCGTCACCATTTGGTTTAATATGTGCTCGTAAAAGATTTGCAGATTTTGAATATTTCGGATTTTGGATACCTCCCCCCATTCGCCCCCAATATCAAAAAATGCCCCAAATCGCTCTTTGGATGCTCTTATTAAGCACTGAAAATTTCACAACGATCATAGTCTTAGTTTAGAAGGTATTCCTTAATTCATTTTCCATAGTGAGACCAAGTAAAGTGTAAAGTGCGCAGCTTACTGCTGCGTTTTTGTGTGTGTAAGTGTAACTTTGTGAATGTGTGTATGAATGCAAAGAGCTTTAAATATATATAACGACAGCTCGCCATTGGGTTCAGGGTATTTCCTAGTCGTGCACACCCGACTAGAGCCATCTTACTTGTTTTTTATATAACAATCATAAAACAACTCAGAACGTCGCAGTCGGGTCTAACCGACAGCGCAATACTATAGCAATATGTTTAATAATATATATAATAAACGAATACAAAAACCAAAATAAGAGTTTACCCCTGCACGGACACAATTGACACCTAAACCACGTATTAGACATCATCGAAAGCAACCACTTAGTCTAATCCATCTAATAACCAAATCTATCTAATAAGAATTAACTCAAAATTCTTATATAAAACCAACCATGATTTGCGTTCTTGTTTCTAAATTAAGCAACTAGGTGGCGAAAAGCGCCACGTATTGATGAACTTAAGAACTATCACTGCAAAAGCGGTTATCGTTCGAAAGATATCGTTTAAACTAAAAAAAATAAAATCTGATAACTCGTTTAACAGTTATTAAGACACTAAATTTGTTGTGTGTTTCCGAAAATGTACATGTTATTTACGGTATATTTTTTTTTTGCGTATGATAGCGTTGATATAGGCTTTTGGAGCTTTGTGGACATCATGAACCAAGAAACTTTTGCTTTAAGACTTTTGGAAAAACCCGCTGGTTTTGAGGGAAAACGCTTAGATCCGCTAAAATTGACACCCTCACAATTAGGCGTGTCTTGGCATTTTCAATTGCACATTTTGGTAATTTAAAAGAAAACGCCTCCAACGATTTCGATAAATATTTTTTATAAGCCGTAAAGATTGAGTTTCTGCAACTTTTGCAAGATATTCCTTGTTTAGTGTACATACTCTTAAAATGTCATCTTTATACCTCTGCGTTGCAAAAATAACCAGTATTTTTTATACCTTGAACCCATTGAAAATGGGTAAAATGGTTTTGTGCAAATGGCAAACTGGCAAAAGGAGGCATCTCCGACCCCATAAAGTATGTATAGTCTTGGTCAGCATCATTAGCCGAGTCGATTTAGCCACGTCCCTCCGTCTGTATGAAAGCGTCGAACTCAGCCATTACAAGACTAGAGAGCTGAACTTTGACTTTTTAAATTCGTGTATACCATATTTATTATTTATTTATTTCAAGTGATCAATAACGTGTCCCGATTTCTAATTATCAGTATTTATCGGTTTTTCGACCTGGTTCATTGAGCATATTTAAAAGCAAACTATAAAAGCTAGAGCCACCATGGCATGCTGGAGGGCAGTTGTTGGTTTATTGAACCAACAATAACAAGGCTTTGGTATCGTTTGATTTGCGTACTCTTTCGAAGCTTGCACTTGTTCCGAATTTAACAAGTCAAACGACGAAAAAACCGCAGAAAAGCGTGCAAAACAAAAGTTGCTCCTTTTGTGTGCTGTCTACTCCGTTTTTGGCGTACAACTGCTTGGAGAAAATGCTTTGTCCTTTTACCCTAACAGCCGCCAATATGAGTTTGTTTTATGTTTTTTTCTTCCTTTTTTTTATAAAACCTTTGTTTTTGTTTACAAAAGTGAATGGCGTGCCGCCCATTTATATTTAATGCAAATGGTTTCTTTTTAGCGAACTTTCTAGCGGATACTAGTAAGCCCAACAGGCTCGAGGTCAGTTGTTGGTTTATGAAACCAAAGGATGCACAGATTATGAATATTTCTTAGGTAGTTTCTAAATTAGGACGCTAGGTGGCGATATATATTAATATCTTGATTACTCGAATAGCCACGTCCCCAGTATCCACAAAACAAACAAAATTGTTCACAATCTATAGAGGAGATCCCTAGCAATCCGTCGGTATCTAGCTGAGGCAGATAAATAGCACCCCCAAAAACCTCTACACTTTATCTGACGCGGCTATATGTACGAGTATATATTTCAAGCTTCAAGTGTCTAGCTTGAATAGCAACGAAAAAATTGCATTCACACGGACAGCAAGACGGATATTGTACAAACCCAATATACCCTTTTCAATTCGTGAACGAGGTATAAAATCCCAAATGTTTCAAGATAAAGCCTTGCTCTTCAGAATATACACAAAATTGAATTCCTGACTTATATAAGGATAAAATAATAAACACTACAATTTTTTACACGGTGGTATGTTTTATTAAAAATCTGAGTTATGGGATATCTAATCACTATATTTATTTTATTTGTTTTCAAAAAACAATTGAATTACATAATTCAAATACAGTTTTTATATTTTGCAGGTTTTACATTGTTAGTACTAAAGTACTTAAGTACTAAAGTACTTAAAAATCTATAGAATTCATATTAAAGAATTTTCCAATGATTACAAATGTTAAAAATAATATTTCGAAAAATTCATTTATATTTTTAGGTGTATTTATATGTTCACATAATCATAATTTTCATTTTATGTATGAGAAGAAAAAAAAAGTTGAACATAAGATTAGACAAATTGCATACTGTAACTGAACAAAAGTTATGCATATCTAATCTTAAATTAAGATAAATATATTCAGTTACTCTTTCTTCCAGTAGTCATATCATTTGGACCAAAAGTAAAATTGTTGTCCATACAAATAGATGATTGATTCCTTTTATTCATATTCACATCGTTAGTATTGATTGTTGATTCTCCGTTGTCATATTGTTCGCATTCATATTCATTGTACTGCCAGTCTTGGCCGTTAGATAAGTGTTCTATATTTTTATGATTTTTAATATTTTTCTTATTTATACGAGCCATATTTGCACAGAAGTAATTTGAACTAGTTTGTATGTTATGCTTACCGCTGATGAAAATAGAATTCTGGAGTTCGCTACTTTTTTCAGCAAAATTAGCACTGACATTGTTATAATTAAAATTATTTATTTGCTTATATTGTTCGGGTATGGGAGTATTTAAATCGAAGATTGTGGGGTTTTCGTGAGGTGATACTTTATTGGGAAATTTATTTTGCTTATGTGTAGTCACAGGATATAAATGATTACTATTGCAGCGAGCAGATGATGTTATCTCACGATGTTTTTTCTGCTCAATGAGAGAATAGACTTGAACAATTTGTTGTAGCTGATCTTGATTAATACTGGTTTTACCTTGAGAAATCAGTGATGAAGCTAATTTGGCAGCAAGTTCTGTTTTATCTATGCGTTCTTGTTTTTTAAATAAAATATTAGTATTAATCCTATTATTAGAATTCTTTGAGGTTTCAATAATATTTACATTGAGCTCTTCGGTACTACTTGTCGTTTCGTTCTGAACTTTTGTGGCAAACTTCAATAATTGCTCAGTATCGTTAATTGCCTTTTTCAAAGCACGTTCCTGCGCTGGATCTAAAATTTTGGAAATTATTAGACCTGTAAACTTTTCCTTAGCCGTTTCTAATATGGAACAATTTTTACTTGTAAGAAGTATAACATTAGCATCATCTGGGTGCTTTTTAAATATTTGCAGTGATTTAGCTAACAATTCTGTAATGCTGGGTCCCAAACTTCCCAAATAATCCTCTAGAGCGGTTAATAGCCGAAGTACGTGTATTACATTTATATTTTCCGTGTTTTCAATATTTTTTATGGTATTTTCATTAATACTTTTATAGTTTTTATCAATACTAACACAGTCAAAATATTTATCAGAAATGTGAACATGGTATTTTGTGTTTGATAATTCATCATTAATCATCGGCAAACACAACCTTTCACGACACTTTATTTTTATGTTTTCAATGTCTTGATTATAAAGCTCTTCCAAACGAGCGTTAAAAAACAGTATCCATTCATTTTGAAAATTGTATGAACGATGGTTTATGCTAGCAGCTATTAGCTCGTCTTTACGTCGCTTCCAAAATTTTTGCCACTCTTCTTTATAAAGAGGGTGTTTTTCGGGGTCGAAGTTATATAAATTAAACGCCGTATTTAATTCTCGTACACTCTGATCAACCATATGGCGATAAGCTTGCCAAATATCACCATCTCTTAATGGGGACAATGACTTACGTTCTACATTCCATTGAGATATCATTAAGGGGATTGACCGCTTTCGTTTTCGATCCGTAGAGCTCGACCTTGATCGACTACGTTTAGATGTTCGATACGGTTGTCGATGACGCACTGATTGATTATGTTTGGTATCTCTTAAAAACATATCAACCATTCGTTTATGCGTCTCATCGTCGACAGTCTGTAATCTATTGACTTCATTTAAATTTCGGTACGTGGGGTAATTAGCTATAGTATTTTCATTCGTTATTGTATTATTACGGCTGTTGAAAGTATTAAGAAAAGCCGTGTTACTAACAACATTACTACTTGCTGGTTGTAATGTGCTGTTATTAGCATTTTCAATCAAGATATCGACATCTTTTGCATCAACAACATGGGTAAATGCAGGACCTAGTACTTCTGATGCATGTCTTCGATTAAAAACAGTTGAAACAATATTTTGTCGATTTTTAGTAAATGAGTATTCATAACAAAGATATGCAGTTTCGCGGCCATGGTGTTTTTCAATGGCTATGGATAGTTTCTCTAATATTGGAGATAACACTTTAAAAACATGATGCTCCGGTACGTGAGATATGTACTGTCTGTACTGCCGAACAGCTGTAGGATAATGTTTTTCGCAAAATTTTAGACGATGGTTGTAGCTTAACAAATGGTTATGCATTGTTAACTCGTCTGTCGTAATATTACATAAACTGCATTGAAATTGTGGTGCTCTGTCTTTTATGTTTTTAACAATTTTGATAACGTACTCAACTCCCAAAAGTCCCAAAATTTCAGTTAGATTTGAAGATGATTCAAAAGTTGAACCCTGCGAATTTGATAATTTTGGCAGATAATCAACAACTATGTCATTTTCATCATATTTTTCTTCGTTCTGCTTAGAAGTATAAATTGCCTCAATTGCAGACATTGTGTTATCAGTATCATGACTATCATTCGTACGTTTAAGCTCGGAAGGGTGCTTTAAACTTATTAATTTCGATATTGGAACGCAAGAAATTTTTGTTTGTTTTACTGTAGTTTTTGAATGCGGATTTATTACAATACTTGGTTGAGATACAATGTTTAACGCATCGAATGAATATGTTTCTTTTTTGATCAAATAGCTTAATGTTTGTTTAACGTTTTCAACATTAGCGTTAATTTGATCATCCTTTTTTACTAAAACATTTGATTTCAATTTCAAGTTTTCTTCAAAATTTTTTTGACATGTATTCCTTAAACATTCGGAGTATTTTGAATTACCAACTCCGCACTTTGTTGAAACTGTTTTTTCTTCAGCGCTATCGCATTTGCGTGAAATTATTTGCATTTTAGACATTTTCGAATTAGGCATCGACTCTTCTGTCGTGTCTGTCTCTGTTTTCGAGGCGTCAATAGCAGTAGATTTACAAAATTTGTTGTTAATAATTGTTTTAGTAATTAATGGTTTGCATGTAGTTTTAGGTTGTGGTTTACTTGGCTTTGTAATAGAGACTGTATTATTTTTTGAATCAAAGTCTTCTTCCCGTTTTTCCTTGTCTTTTATACTTTCTATTATTCTAGTTTCTAGTTTTTTTAGCACATTCTTGCTGTTTTTTGTTGCAATCTTTGCCCCACTGTCTTTGGGGAGGTACAATTGCTGCACCGATTCCATCTTAAAACAATGTTTTTTGCCACCAAGATGACTAAATAAATTTTTCTCTCCATATTGGAACACATTGCAAACTTTACATAGGAACATTTTCTTGTGTTGATCTTCACAAACAACCATAGTTTCCCAATCGCTTTCGTTTATAACTCGAAATTTAAGTTCCATTAGCTTTTTTAAAGACAATGTTGATAATAACTTTAAAAAGTCCATTCTCTCAAAGAATTCTTCACTTTTTTTAAATTTTGTGGCCATTATGTTTATAAAGCGGTATTAGCACAAAATTAACTAGTGTAATATCTGTATATGGTCGACAATATTTTATAGATAAATATATATAATATTATACATATAACTTAATATTTATATATATATGTTTATATATTATATATACAGTTTTCTTAATACATTTATTGATGTAAGTATTAACTTTTGGGTATTATTTTTATATTTTGTATTGCTATAAAATTGAAGGAAAAATACTTTTATTTTAAATCAAAACAATCATTGAAGAAAACACAGAAATATTATGTTTTATTTGGATTTACATTCTATAGGCCATATGTCAGGGGTCTAAAACATAATACTTTTTTGCGCTAGTTTCAAAATTGTGTATGGTGACAGAACAGATAAATTGGTGTAGGTTGTGTCCAGGCCAGTGGCCATATCCAAATTTTGTTGTATTTTAATACATTGTGCCAAAATGTATGTGCCCTGAACATAATTATTTGATGCAAGGAACATCTTTAACACAATAAATTACAAAGCTTGTTTTCGTGTTACAAACTACTTTTTAAATTGTTTTAATTTTTGAGCAGAACTTATTAAAACGAGCCCGCTTTTTTGGTAATAAAAGAGACGTACCTAGCACAAGTTTTACGTTTTCAATACAACTTTTCAGATTCACAACAGACGCAACCCATTTTGAATACGATATTTATTTGTGAATTAAGCAGTCAAACATCTAAACCAATGTTATTTCCATATTGTGGTCCTAAGCAAATTTTTGTACGGTAATTATTCGTTCATTATTAATTGATGGCTTTCGTTTAATCTGTACGTTTACACCATCTTCTTATTTCAGAAGTTTAAATAACACGAAAAGTTAAAATTGGTGAAAATAATTGGATTGATTAAGTTATGAAAGTAAATACCTTTTTTTGTTTGGACATTTATTTTTTTATATATATTCTACCTGACAACGCAGCGCCTTTATCAATGTATTTTTCTAAAATTAATAAACATTGAGTAAAAATAGGCATATTATTTAAATAAATAAACGCCCTAGTATAGAATGCTCAATCTGGAGGCACTCTGTATATATCTCCGAGCTTCTGTGACTTCAAACTTTGTTCTTTTCAACAACTTACAAGAACACACGTTGCAAAACTGCCCCCATCTTTCTTTAGCCCCACACTATGGAAAACTATTACATACAGATTAGAATATAATTATGTTCTTTACTTTTTATTTTTCCGTGATGAAAAATATAATAGCTAGCTAAAAAGGGTACAATGGTTTTGTGCAAATGTATGTAACAGACAGAATCAAGCATCTCCCACCCCATAAAGTATATATATTCTTGATCAGGACGACGAGCTGAGAAGATTTAGCCATGTCCGTCCGTCTGTATGAACGCAGCGATCTCGGAAACTACAAAAGCTGGAGACCTAAACTTTTCGACTATAGATTCTCCTAATCCATACGCAGTACACGTTTATAATTATAATCGAAAAAAATGATAAACTTGTACTGCGTATGGATTAGGAGAATCTATAGTCGTTTAGTTTAGGTTTCTAGCTTTTGTAGTTTCCGAGATCGCTGCGTTCATACAGACGGACAGACGTACACGGCTAAATCGACTCAGCTCGTCGTCCTGTTCAAGAATATATATACTTTATGGGGTCGGAGATGCTTCCTTCTACCTGTTACATATATTTGCACAAAACCATTATACCCCTTTTACCCATTTTCAATGTGTTCAGGGTATAACGAAAGTGATTTTTTTTCCTCTTATTATTAAATTGAACGCTATGTCACAGTGTACTTCGACAGCTAAAATTTGTTCTGCTGTATTTAATAAATCTGGTTGGGATTATACGTGATATCGACACCACATGAAAATGTGGTAAGCAATGACACAACATGTGTCACTTTACTCACACGATGTGGCTGTTTGTGAAATTTTGATTATGTTTGGCATAGGGTAATGTAATTTCATATGTAATTTTATTAAATAGTATAGTTTGTCATCATCGTGCACGTTGCACGTTGGTTGCGTGTTGCAATTGCTGCTATTTGTGTATTGAATGAATGAAATAAAAAGGGACAAATTGAAGAGGAAGAAAAAAAGAAAAATATAAAGCTTCGTCGGTTTTGGGTACGACAGTGAATAGACAGACGTCGTGAAAGCGGGTTGTGTGCTATTCTATGCGAACGATTTGAATGCGATTTTATAGCATCGTTTAATTCACCAGCATCCAAAATCCGCATATTGAAACCAGTAAGAACGTTGCAGTCGGGTGTAACCGACAGCGGAATACTCGTTCACTGTGTAATAACAACGAAAACATGTAACCTAGCATTATGGGTGCACAAGAAAAATAATAAGCGAGTATAAAAAACAAGAAAGGGATTCGACTCCGCGCGGCCTCGAACCGCACAATTAACACGCAGACCCCGCGTTAGACACCAATGCCACCAACCATTCAACCTCAAGTGTGACGAAATTCAAGTTAAAGTATTTAATAAGAATTATATGAAAAATTCTAACAGAAAGCAAAAAGAATATAATTTTAAGAAAAAGTTATGTACTGGAACAAGTTTGAATTATTAGAAGAATCAAGACCAGCCTTTGCATCAAGAGCGGGAATTGAACCCGAGTACCATCAATCACTTGTTTTTGGTGTGACGAAATTCAATATAAATGCTAAACAATTCGTTTTTTTCTGAAATTTCTTAGGTAATCATTTGTTTGAAAAAAAAAAGAAAATAATTCAATTTTATTCCTATAATCATCTGTCATAGTAGTTTGTCCAAAAGTGTTTACAGATATAATAGAATAATTAATTATAAATAATAATTTTAGCTCCATTTTATACGACAAGTTGTGACAAAACTCAACTCATGTTTTATGACAAGTGCACAATCGCAAACAGCCGCACACAATTTCTAAGAATACGAATAAGTCTGGCATCTAAGCGCCAACCAGTGGTCACTGACCACTTAATTTCCCATGTGACAAACTAATTGAACGGTTATCCAACACTATTCTAAATAAACCAAACCAACCGGTAGTGGGCGTAGCTAAAAAAGTTTGGATGCGATCTTTAGAAGAGGTCATCAGCAATCTGTCGGTATTTATTTTATGTATCTAGCTTTAAAAGTGAGAGAATTGCCACGCCCACCGTGGGCGCAACCCGAAACCTTTATCTGACGAGGGTATACACGAGTATATATTAAGATTTTAAGTCTCTAGCTTCAATAGCAGCGAACAAATTTGGGTTCAAACGGACAGACGAACATCATGACGGACATTGCATAAACCCAATATCCTTCTTGGTAAACGAGTATAAAAATATTTCCGGGTCACAAGATAATTTCCATCGGTACCATCTCCACTTTTCTTTTTCTTCATATTGTTTAAGTTTGCATTGGCTGCGTTGGCGTTGCCACTTCGCATTGAGATGATTGGCAGTATTTCGACCTTGAAATCATTTTTCAACAAGTTTCTCCAAGCGGAATCCTGATTTATTTTATTCCTATAATCAGCAAGCGTTGCATCCCACACTACGGACTCCGATTCCACAGCCTGAATCAATTGTTGCAATTCCGTCCTAGCAACCTCGACTTTACGAGGCTTTCGCGTTTTTTTTTTTTGCCATTTGCATCTGACATTTCATAATTAAAACGCACTTCGACCAAATGAACAAACTGAATATTGACATATGATTTACACCGTTGCCGGCATTTAACCGCCTCGATTGTCGATTAAGGTTAAATAACATATGGCAAACATAAAAAAAATATGTTAAATATTTTAACATATGAATTCGTGTGTAACGGTAATGCCACAGACGTCAAAAAATATTAAATATCGTGTGAGCGCGTCACTCACACGATTGCCACTGGCTGACATATGAATGTTGTGCCATTTAAAAATATGTGGCAAACATTCATGTGGCAGAATGCCACATGGGACACACACGATATGGTAACATGAAACTGCTATATCTGTGGCAAATTACCACATCGTGGGCGCCCGCCTTAACACTTCGAACCATATTAGTAATAGTGTGTGCTAATTTTATTTATAGAACCAACTGGAAACAGTGCGTTGATCACAGTATTTTACTATACTTGTTAAGGAAGTGAAACTAGTATATTGGGTTTGTGAAATGTCCGGCCTGCTGTCCGTCCGTCCGTATCAACGCCCGATGCTTGAGACTTGCAATTTGGAATGCACTCATGTATACCCGCGTCAAATAGTGTTGAGGTTTTAGGGGTGCTATTTATCTGCCTTAGTTTTAAAGCTAGATGCATAAAATACCGACAGATATTTCTAGGGGCCTCCTCTAAAGATTGCAACAAATTATGTTTGTTTTTGAATACGCCCAATCCCGCCTCCAAAGTAAACAAAATTCGATATTTTTACTACTTCGAATGTCCAAACATCTATTTTTTTTAAACATAGTGCAATTTTTTTTTATTGTGCTTGAAGCAATTAATAGCAAGTGCCGACAGTGTCAGTCTAAATAATTTCCCATGTGACAAACTAATTGAACGGTTATCCAACACTATTCTAAATAAACCAAACTAACCGGTAGTGGGCGTAGCTAAAAAAGTTTGGATGCGATCTTTGGAGGAGGTCATCAGCAATGTGTCGGTATTTATTTTATGTATCTAGCTTTAAAAGTGAGAGAATTGCCACGCCCACCGTGGGCGCAACCCGAAACCTTTATCTGACGAGGGTATACACGAGTAAATATTTAGATTTTAAGTCTCTAGCTTCAATAGCAGCGAAAAAATTTGGGTTCAGACGGACTTTACGGATTTTGAGTTGAAAAAATAGTATAAACGCCCCTCAATTTTGTTATTATATTGTAATTAAACAATTGAAAACGTTGCAGTCGGGTTTAACCGACAGCGGATTACTCATTCACAGAGTACCCTAACAATATGTGTATAGTTAAAAATAATACACGAGTGTAAAATAAAAATAAAAATAATAAAATTTTGCCTTTGCGCGATAACAACTGTCACCTAAACTGCGTGTTAGGCATCATCGACATCAACCATTTCGTTTTTGACGAAATTCACGTTCAGTTTTATAATAACCTAACCTATCTAATAAGAATCAACGCAAAATTTCAATTAAAACCAGCGAAGGTTTGTGGCTTGGGTGACTGTTCCTAAATTCGATCGCTATAAAGCTAGCGCCGAAAAGTGCACACAAAGTTCGCTGCGCTTTGTAAATATTATTAACACTATATAAGAATAACAGCAAGACAAAAGCTGACAGAATAACAATTCAAATTGTGTTAAGGTTAATCATTTTGAATATTACATATATATATATTTATGTGTGTGTATATATATATATATGTGTGCGGTTATATATGGGCGTATATAAATGCTAAGAAATTAGTTTTTCCTGAAATTTCTTAGATAATTATTTGATTTTAAAAGCAGAGTTAAATTGTATTCCTATAATCAGTAATTTTACTTTGTCCATGAGTGTTGAATAATAGCCCAATTGCAAACAGCCACACACAAATTCCAAGAATATAAATAAAAATCTAGTATGTCAGCGTCATCTACTAACCAGTGGTCACTGATCACTCAATTGCCCATGTGACATAATGTAACAGTTATCCAACACTATTCTTATGAAAACAAATGTTGCACTGGCATCATTGATGTTCTGCACATATCGAGTATTTAACATTGGGGGCGCGGTAGTGGGCGCAGCCAAAACCGTTTTGGTGCGATCTTTAGAGGATGTCATCATCAATCTCTCGGTGTTCATGCATCTAGCTTTAAAAGTTCTTTACGATTGTATTGTTTACCAAACTTTCTTTTTCTGATTCATATAGGACCCAGATGACAAAAAAAAACACTTGAAAAAATTTTCTGTTTTAAAAACAATTAAAATCTTTTTTTTTTTTTTTTTTTGCTTTTTTCAGACGTGACCTTGCATTTTGGATCATTACTCGAGAATTTCAGAACCGATTTTAAAAATCTTTACGCTAGTGAATATATCTAATTAATCACTAATACACAGCATCACTAGCCGAGTCGATTAAGCCCTGTCCGTCTGTATGAACACGTCGATTTCATAGAATATAAGGGATAGAGAGCTGAACTTAGACTTTTTAGATTCGTATATACCATACGCAGATCAAGTTTATTTCAAATGAATTATAACTTGCCCCGTTTTCATCAGTGTTTATTCATTTTTTGAGCATATCTCAAAAAATATAAGAGCTACAGCCAGAATATGTTCATGTGAACGATACGCAGATACCTCCCCCCACCCATTCGCCCACCATTTAAAAAAAATAAAATCCGCAAATCAAGTACTACAGACTTGCACTTTGGTTTGTACACAGATTTCAACGCTCTTGTTACGTCCTGAAAACTTCATAACAATCCTATTCATAGTTTCGAAGTTATTTAGGAATTAACTTTTCATAGTGGAGACCAAGCGCAGCAGCATGAGCATATCTCAGAAAATATAAGAGCCAGAGCCACCAAATTTGGTTGAGGCTGCTATATAAATGTGCTATAGTACAATAAGAATGCATTAAATAAAATTTCATCCAAATCGGCTCAGAAACACAGAAGTTGTTGAAGAAAATGTATTAGTATACTGGCAAACCACGTGGTGGCAAGCGCCAAGCCTAGACGTTATCTACATGCGTGTGCACCCATACATACATATGTATATGCACATTATTTTTCGAATTCACAAGCGATTGGTTGTATGTGTGTGTATACGAAACCAAGCTCAGCTCTCTAGCCCTTGTTGTCTCTGAACTCGACGCGTTCATACCGACAGAAGGACGGACGGACAGACAGACGGACTGGGCTTTATCAACTCGGGTAGTGATGCTGATCAAGAATATATACACTTTATGGGGTCGGCGATGCCTCCTTCTGCCTGTTATATACATTTGCATAAAACCATTATCCCCTTTTTACCCATTTTCAATGGGTTTAGGGTATAAAAATAAACAGCACGAAATCTCCGTTGACACAGCGAGATTCAAACTCGCGTCTGATAGCCCGTCAGGCAACACCTCTACCACCGAGGTACAGCAGCATTTTGATTGCCTCTGTCAAAATCTGAGCTTAGAAACACACATGCACAAGCAATCGCTTTAGAATTTGAAAAAGAGCTCACGCATATGAATGTGCATTTATATATATGTGTGTACACGCATGCAGAAAACGCCGGCGCTTGGTGCTTGCCACCACGTGGTTTGCCAATGTACAAATATATTTCCTTTTATAACTTCTGTTTCTTAACCGATTTTGATTAATTTGTTTTAATGCATTCTTATTGTACTATAGTACATTTATATGTTGACGAGCAGCCTAAGTAGTAAGTATTGTGGCTGTACTTGCAATTGCAAATGTTTTGTCTGTTAATGGGGGAAAATAGGGGGAGGTATCCAAAATCCGAAATATTCGTAATCTGCGTATCCTTAACGAGAACACATTAAACCAAATTTGGTTGGGCTGGCTCTTATAGTTTCTAAGATATGCTCAAAAAATCAGATAAAAAACCGATAAATATCGATAATAAAAAAAACGGGGCAAGTTATCGATCGTTTGAAATAAACTTGATCTGCGTATGGTATATATGAACCTAAAAAGCCGAAGGTCAGCTCTCTAGTCCTTGTAGTCTCTGAAATCGACGCGTTCATACAGACGGCCGGACGGACAGGACTTAATCGACTCGGCTAGAGGCGCTGATCAAGAGTATACATACTTTATGAGGTCGGAGATGCCTCCTTCTGCCTGTTACATACATTTGCACAAAACCATTATACCCTTTTTGCCCATTTTCACACATTTTAAAGTGTTGTTTCGTTATATGGGGCTCCATATAATCTTCAAAAATAGGACACAACAATGGATAATATTGCAACTCTTAAAGAAAATAAATATTTTCAGCGATTAATTTTAAACTAAGCTAAGAGAATCGAGGTATAAAGTGAAAAACATTCGAAATGTTTGACAAGCTTCGGGTGCAGGAGGTCAAAAAAAATAAACGTTGCATTAATGCATAATGCATTAGTCACTAGTTGGAATCAGCTATTAGAAGTAGATTTGCAAGCACATTTTGAGAAAAGATACCATTCCTTAACAAAAGGCTCTAGTTGGGAGCGCAAGACTAGGAAATACATTGAACCCATCGGCGATCTGTCGTTACATACATTTTAGCCCCCTTGCCTCCTACATACATTCACAAAATCACAGACAAACGCACGCTGCGGACTTGTCTCAGCGGCTGCGCTAGCCCCCACTTTGAAAACTAAATTCTGGAATAACTTCTAAAGTAAGATTTGATTTTAATAATATTTTCAGAACTCGAAACAAGAATACAAATCTACGTTCAAACCAAATCACAAAGTTGTTGTACTTAAATTGCGTTTTTTTTTTTATATTTCGGGCAGGTGAGAATATTGTATATTCTAATAGACACATCAATCAAATTTGGTTTATATCTCTATCTCTCAGTACCTAATAAATCAGATTGAAAATTTGAGATTGTTGTAGATTTTTATCGATTTTAGGAAAACGGTGTGGGTTATCGATCATATAAAGTAAACTCATGGACGAGTCTATATTGGAGATAGACGCGTTCGTACATAGGGACGGAAAAACAGACGGCTATGGCTAGATCGATTTGGCTGTTGATCCTAATCAAGAATAAATATACTTTATAGGGTCGGAGATGTTTAATTTTGGTTGCTTGCCTTATGCACAAAACCATTATACCGCTTTTATCCATTTTTCAATGGGTTCAGGGTATGAAGAACATCAAAAATCACCTGAAAACAAGCCGTTTCTATTATCTATTCCATGACTCTATTAGCAAGCATATACATTTTATTTTTAATTTAAATTTTATTTTATTTATTAGAAAGAAAGGTTGTGATTATGTTAATTTATTTTATTAAATTTAAGCAATATTCAACATTAAATGTGAGATGAATCTTTAAAAAAAACACATATTAAATTCAAGCTCATAACTATAAATAGTTTTCTAATCAATATTCACCACAAACCTTACCATTGACTAAACTAATTAAAAACAAATATAAAATTAGCAGAAAACTTGATAGAAAACTTAATTATGAAACACGTTTATTTGCAAAAGGTGTCAATATTATCCGCTTTATTTTTCACAACGCTAATTTGAGATTGCATGACGCTAGTTGTGTGCGATCGAACGGAAAACAATTGTTGAGCCTCTATGTGTTGCCGAGACATATCACTATTGCTATTGCAACACAACTAATTTTCTTGAAAAAAAGCTGTCTTCAACGCAGTTGTCCAATTCAAAAAAACAAACGCAAATTGTTCACGCAACTAGATTTTCAGATGCCTGAACTTTGATCCCCATCATATTGTTGGACGTTCTAGTGGGCATGGTCGGGATAACAAGGTCTCAATCTTTGGGAGTGGTTACGAGCAATCTGCTTTCCAAATTTGGTGACTAGCTTTAAAATTGTGGGATATATTCACCTTTTATCGATTTACGATTTGAGATGTATCGACACCTCCTAGTGGGCGTGGCACCAAAATCTTAACACTTTGTCTGAAGCAGATAACTACAAGTATATATTCCAAGTTTCAAGTCCTAGCTTCAATAGCGGCGAAAAATGTGGCGTTCATCCGAACAGACGGACGGACAGCATAACGGACATTGCACAAACCCAATATACTACAAGTAGTTTCACTTTGTAAACGAATATAAAAAGAAGCACAGCCGCTGTGTAAAGTCAGCTTGCAGCATATGTGTGTGTATGCTTCTATTTGTGTTTATTGATATATGTTAGGCTTAGTACTGGATATCTTCCAGTCGGGCACCCCAGACTAGAGGACTCTTACTTTTACTTCGTACTTTTATAGTAAATAGTTGTAGCGATCAAAGCTTAGGTTTGTGCGGATGTTAGGAATAAACTTTGATTGAACTATAATTTTGTAAATTTTTATGCCTTACAAGGAACAGTCAGTTGACAAATTTTAATTTTCAAATAAATCCCAGTCTCCCACTAACTTTTCACCTCTCAACTTTTTGACAAGGAAGATGTTATCTTGCTTAACTAAAAAATGGATCATAGACAATAAAGTTTACTTGTGACGATTTTCTAATTTAACCACTACCTATGAAGATATCACTTTTAAGCACAATGAGTGCAGATGATTTTGCATGGATACACACGCATACATTATTTTGTGTAAATAGAAAAAAAAAAAAACAAATTATCAATGTTGCTACGCATCTTAGAAAAATTGTTGGAAACGCAGAAAGCACGATGTCATACAACACGCATTGATTTTTTGTAATTGTAATTGTATATGTACATATATACAGTGAAATTCCTCATTACGCACAGTCCTTATAACCAGACAGCTCCAATAGCCGGACAAATTTCGTGGACACAGCTATTTCATTATCTTTTCCATAGAAATATCATTCCAATAACCGGCCGCAGACACTATAATTCAAACCATTTTGATAAAAAACATTCACCTCATGAACGGACAAAATTAAAAAAAATCCCAAACAAGCTTTTTAAAAATGCCATTAACTATCTCATTCGTATACATGTGTTAAAAATGAAATTGGCTAAATTAGCGCAGGGAATTTCGATACGTATGCAAGGCGATTCAAAAACAACTAACTTCAACTTTCTTCTATTTCCCTTCACATACCACCGAACTTGTATTTGTACTTAATCTATATGAAAATGTAATGTAAATACGTACAAAATATTAAATAAAAGACAATTTCTGAACACTTGGATGCAATTCAAATATTCAAATTCAATTCAAATTTCTGATGCCACCCCCTCCCCATAAGCGGACATCTCCCATAACCGGGCAAAAACATTGCGACGGTGAGTGTCCGGTTATGAGGAATTTCACTGTATATGCATGGTAAATATAAATCCAAGCATATTTTACACGAACAAAACCTAATTAATATCTTTAAAAAAGATTGACCCAAACAATATCAATGTTGCTACGCACCTTAGAAAAATTGTTTTGAAGGGACTAGTTGGAAACGCAGAAAGCACGATGTCATACAACACGCATTGATTTTTTGTAATTGGATAAGCTGACTTACCGGTGTTTTCAAAATATCTGAATCGACCTCTAGTTTCAGCTAGTTATCAAATCCCAGAAAGAGTTAGCCCTGTTCCTAAGATGGAATTCTTAACAAAATAAATTTCGTATACAATATTATAATCTTGAATTGATTATATATATATATATATATATATATATATATATATATATATGTATTTATAAATTTCATATATGTATGCTTAAACCTCAAATTTGAAAAAAAATCAGAATATATCTATGTGTATCATACGTACATAAGAACTTTCTATCTGCGTTCTAACACTCCAAGGAAGGTAGAACTGTCCACGAAATTTCTAAGATTATATTTCAATTTCCACGGAAATTTGCAATAACTTAAATTTGTTAAATGCACTAGGACAAAGACAGACTAGAAATTTCGATGGCAACGAAAGAAAAGATATATATGTATTTCACATCAGGTTTCAGTGATGCACATAATAATCAAGGCTGGACGTAGAGTTATATCGAATCGTTCATGCTAAAGTTCGATTGAACTACTCACTTAACTGAACGACCGAACTTCGTCCCAGATTACAGTTCATCGTTCGTTACGTTCGCTCGAGTCCCGTTATCGTTCATTTCGTTCGTTTGTGTCCCATTATCGTTCGTTTCGTTCGTTCGAGTCCTATTATCGTTCGAGTCCGATTATCTTTTGTTCGTCCGATTATCGTTCATTCCAGTCCGATCGTTCAATTTGTTCTTCATAGTACCAATAGTCAGTGTTGAGCCGAGTCCTTTTACGAAATTAATGCCCCTACCAGTGTAGAAAAGTAGTACGCCAAACCCAGTAGTTTAGAAGTACTACGATATAGTATATTTTATTTCCTGGAAAATTATGGAGTTAACATTATGTTTGAAACTAATATATGTACGTACGCTTCGTATGCATATTCTTTCTCGACTGCATATCTATACACACGCTTCATTTATTTTCATTTTGAGTGTGACCATACATGTGATAACTTAAATCCTATATTTCTTAAAGTAATCGTTTTGTAAGGCAAATTATCGATATTTGAATTCGAAGCTAATTGTTATTAAATATAACATACGGATTCGCCGCAACATCCCTGCCACCGTGAATCTAGCTCGCGTCAGATTCGCCTAAATCTAAACGGGCCAATATGCAGGCTGGGCGACGATATGATCCGTCAGCAGTTTTCACAGTCGCCGTGCGTACTTGTCCATCTCTTCCAGGTGTCACACCTATTATCCTCCCCTTTTTCCAGAGAGATCGATGTACTGCGCCATAACAAATGAGAACTCATTTCTTCAGCGATTTGTTGGGGTGTTACCACGTTGTCCTTCTACACAGGTTCGGTAGACATTCATTAATCCACATGTGCCAAAACGAGTGCGCAAGCTGTTGTACCACACGCCACTCCTTTCTTGTCGGTTGAAATAATTCTTCTTGCGGATGTGGTGTTTGCCTAGAATTAGAAATACCTAAAAGAAAGTGATTCGGGGTTATCGGGTCATCTGTCGGGCTATCTAAGGCTATGTGTGTGAGTGGTCGGGCATTTACGCTGTTCTCTGCGTCGCACATAAGACTGTAAAGAACATCCTCTTTGAGGTTTTTACTCAATAATGCATGCTCAATTTCACGTTTTACGCTGCGTACGAGTCGTTCCCAACATCCTCCTGCATGAGGGTTTAATGGGCAGTTGAAAGGCCATTCTTAAGTTCCTTCTCCGTGCCAATTAGATTGGTGCCATTGTCCGAGCGTATCCTTTTCGACCTTCCTCGTCGTGCCATGAAATTTGTTATTACTCGAATACAGGTGTCTGCCGATAAATTTCTGGAGATTTCCAAGTGAATAGCCCGTACTGTCAGGCATGTGAAGATGCATATCCAACGCTTCTCGGTACTTCTTCCCCTAACCACCAGAAACGGGCCCATATAGTCCATTCCCACATATGTGAACGGTCGCACATATGGCGAGACTCTATCTTCCGGAAATTGCCCCATTAATTCTGGTGACGGGCGGGCTCTTTCTATTTGGCAAACCTTGCATGCACGCGATGCTCGGCGTACCTCTTCACGGCAGTGTGGAATGTAATACTCACGCCTTATCTCTGCCACGATTGTATTCTCGTTCTGGTGTTTCCATTCCGTGTGGTAATGCTGCACGATCAATCTTGTGACATGGTTTTTCTGTGGCATTATAATCGGCTGTCTAGTGTTTTCACTGATTGCGCAGGCATTGGCTATATTCGTATATTCGTGTAAGTCCATTTTTATCGAGTATCGGCGACAATTTCCATAGTCTGCTAAATCCTGTGACTGGTTCTCTATTTGCTAGTGTCATTTGTTCGTCGCTATACTCCATACGTTGGACTGCTTTACACAAGACTAACTCTGCTTGTTCAATTTCAGAGGCTTCCAAGAACTTCATGTATTTTCCACGGTCGCGCCATCGTAATACCAATGCCAGTATCCTGATCAACCTCTTAAGTGAGGAAAACGTTTGAAATAGGTTTTCGGTATCTTCCGTAATTCATAACATAAATTTCGGACGCAACTCCAAATCCGTTTGAGATCTGCTCTCATTCATAGGCCAGCACACTTCGTGGTCCAAAAGTAGCTGTGGGCCTGATAACCAAAGCGAAGGTCGGCTTGTTAGGGTTTTAGTTCCAAAATCCGCAGGGTTATCCTTTCCTGGTACCCAACACAACTCCAGAGCCCTCCAGTATCTCGTTGATACGGTGTGCTTGTAATTCGTGAAATTCAATTCCATAACATCTAGGAATTCGTATTTTGCCAATTTCGTTCAAACGCCGGAGTCAGTGTCTCCATGTATCAGCATCCTCATCGCTGATCTGGTGATCCCATCCGGTTTTCTTGCGCAATTCTCTCGTGCACGGTCCTAATTATTATTGTTATTTCGGACAAATTTGGGTTTTGAAATATTGTAGAGGTGGAAGTGGGTGTAGCCGAAATTTTTCGGCTATATATTAGAGGACGTCATCAGAAAACTGCTAACTGAATTTGGTGACTTTAGCTCTAAAATTGTGGGATATATGGATTTTCTTGGCTTAGCTGCCCCAATACATGAGGATTTTATCAATTTGCTACGCTTATACAAAACATTTTTGTGAAATCTTTCGAGAAGGTCATAATTATCTGTCTGAAAAAATTATGTATCTAGCATTATCGATTTTATCAATTTGCTAGGCCCCCAGTGGGCGTATCAAAAACAAATTTTTGTGCAATCTTTAGAGGATGTCATTAGTAAATGTAAATGAAAAACAATGTATGTCTCTAGCTTTAAAATTTAGGGAGATTCATCGATTTTATCGAAATGCCACGCCCCAGTGGTCAGACATTTTTCTAACGAGCTTTAAAGGAGGTGAGCAGTAAACTACCTTAAAAATCTTGGGACTCTAGCTCTAAAACTGTGTGAGCTATAGGCTTTCGAGAATCATAGGGCTGGGTGGCTGGGGAGTTCTAGTGGGCGTGGCCGGGATATTAAGGTCTCAATCTTTGGGAGAGGTTACCAGCAATCTACATACCAAATTCGGTAACTAGCCTTAAATATATATTTGCCATCCTCCCAGAGAGTGTGGCACAACACTCTGTCTGAAACAGACAACTACAAGTATATAATCCAAGTTTCAAGTTTCTAGCTTTTATTGCGCCGAAAAAATTTATGTGGAGGGACGGATGCACAGACGGACATGGATATATATACATTATGGGGTAGGAGATGCTTCCTCTTACCTGTTACACAAAACCATTATCATCTTTTTACCCATTTTCAATTAAATTCAGTGTATAAAATAATGCAAACATTCTTAAAATAGAGACTCGCGGTTCGGCGAGGGTCGTGTGAGCATTTATGTTTATGTGTTTATTAGCTAAGGGGGGGTCTTTTGAGCCATGGGCCTCCATATGGGGAGAAGAGATGCTCTACATCCCGTATGAGTGCAAATCTCGTCGACGAATTTCTGACCTGTGCTGGAGTAACAAATTCTCTGCATGGGCAGGAGTTGGTACTTGACTGTGTGGTGTCCCGTGAGTAGGCCACCAAGAATCGTAGTTCCGCTCTAAATAGTTTACAAGTCTTACACCTATGTGTGGGATAACCATCTCCGTTGCTTTTCAGAACCCAGGTCTCGTTGACCAGTAAATTGTCCTCTTCTTCTTTGACCATTTCTATATAAAGTCTTTGGCAGAGGCCCAGCTCACCCCAAAAGAGTTCAGGTCCAAAAAGAGGGGTTATGGAACCGGGCCTGGCTAGTCCTTTCGGAACTTAGTTGCCGGGAATTTCGGAATGCCCTGGGACCCAGTAAAGTGTGACCCGGCTTCGATGTGAGAGGTGCTGGAGACAATTCCAGCAATCCGCAACCAGTCTCGAGGTAATCCTCCATGAGGAAAGAGCTTGGATGGCTGCTTGACTATTTGAAATATTTAAGGTGACTCCTCTTATAACCTTGTCAAGGATATGTCTGGAGCAGGACTTAAAGGCGCAGATCTCATATTGAGATACACTGGGCCATTACAGAGAAAATTATTGGCAGGTCATCTGCATACCCTATAGAATCAATGCCTAGCTCCGATAGAGCCACCAGTAGTTCATCTTTCAACTATCAATCTAACAGTTTTTAAAAAGCATGCAGCTATGGCTATCGCTTAAGACAAAAATTACATCCTGTATGGATAGCCTGGGATTCGAACTTGGACTTTGTAGTTTAGTAATGAAATTAACTTATTTATTTATAAAATATATTTGCTTTTACTTTTTACTTTTACTTATATAATACCATCAGCTTAAAATGTTAAGATTTTGTAAATCTGAAACCAGTTCTTGAGCTTACCTTGGGAGACGATGTTGGAGCACCTGAATGTACAAATCCACAACGCAGCGTCGTTTGCCACTCCAGTCAGAAGATCCCCTACCGCGTCCTTCACCGGAATAACTTAATTTGATCTCCGGATGTTGAGTCTCCGCCGTGTCTGTGACAATTCTCGAAACCCAATGGACAAAACTGCCTTTAATAGAGCCGCCAAGAACGGAAAAGAACTCTTGTTCGGTCTCGAATCTGTGTGGCGGTTTCTGGAATACATCGACCCAGGTGAACCTCAGCACAACCTCTGGCTGCTAACCAAGATCAGTAAAAGACTGTAAATCAGTTCCTTGGCCGGGGTACGGATATCGGATAGCATACCCTATGTTTTAGAATATTTGTAAATCATTGGGATCGTCGTCACGATGTCGTTTGGGTTGGTGCCTCCACCTCTACCAGGACGCTTGCCAATTCGACCTGTCTCAGACTTCTATTGCCTTGACTATAATGGTTTTGGTGGACTTCACTGTCGCCTCCCAGAGGCTGCCGAAGTGCGGCGCTCGTGGCGGTATGAAGACGAATGCTAATTTCGTCGCTGTAGCAAATGTTTGTTGGTTATTATGGCATCCTGGTTGGTGTTGAAGCTGGCCGCCAACATGCGTGCAGCACCCACAAAATTTGTGGCATATTCGCAGTGAATGCGCTTGACATGTCGCCGGCGACCTTTGAATCTAGATAAACACATTATAAAGAAGTTAGTAGTCAGATCTGCAACAAATGTACCGCTTTCGATGTAAAACAAGCAAAGATCGCAACGCACATTTTTACAGGGCTCTGCCACGAATAGCCAATGTGACAGGTATTACACCACAAACATACACTCCCGTAACTTCGAACAGTATATTTTAATGTGGCCGATAAGCTAGTAAATTTTCCATTATTAGCTCTGCCAATATTGGTTTGTATCGGTATCAATGTAACTACGCACTATTACGCTGCACGCCTGGCGAGCGTTTATCAGCCAAATTTGCTGTAGAAGGATACTCATTAGTGCACGTGGGTCTGCATGCAATTGGTTCGATGCAGGACTTGAAGATATCCATTTAAAATGCGACAGCTCTTTGGCATGAGCAACGGAAATTTGCAGTATGGGGTAGCGAAGGTTTTAATAAGCACTCTGAAACACGCATCAACTTCAAATTTCGATTGACATTCTGATGGGGACACAAAAATGGATTTAGTTTTTGATAGGAGAATTCTGAAATTCCTGATTTTTCAAGTTTCACGATTTCATCTACGAATTCCGCCCTCTGCATTAAATGCATAATAGTGAGAAATGAAAAGTGAGTTGATGAAATGAAACATGTACACTGCGGAGAATCTTAACAAATTATGATAAATTCTTATCAAATCCAGAATTGGATTCGAGCTTACATCGGCCGCGATCAAAAGTGACTGTTTTTTGGTCAACTTAATCTGCGAATTACTAGGCCAAATGTTATGTTCACGTTGTAAATGCAATAATCAAAGGCGATTCAGTCGATTCGGCAGTGGAACAACCACAGGATGACAATTCTGCTGGTTCCTTGGTCGGAACATAACGCCAACACACCTGATCTTAATTCCTGAATATCTGTTACTCTCTTGGTAGCAAGAGTTTGCAGATGAGTTGCGTTCGTCGTTTGAGCAGACAGTGCAAATAAGCGTAGCCGCAATCGCAAGAAAATTGAGTGGAGGCATTGCTTTATCGAAGGACCAACCGTTGGAATGTCATTCAACGCGTTTTATGACAACGCGGCTTCGCGACATTTTGCCGGACGCGTCGAAAACCTCTCTCAGCGGTCTGTGCTCACGTTGTTATTGAATAAAATAATATGGCTCATTTGGAAACGTGTTGTCGATTGCATTCTTATGGCTCAGAGAAAAGTACCACTTCAAGAATTCGATGCTCATTACGTGAATGTCAAGATGTTTAGAAATTCTTCTCTCAAAATTGTATACGATGTTCCAAGACTTAAATGGTAATGCAACACTGAGGTGACCCGAGGGTAAGTGAGTGATTGCTCTGCAAATGACTTCTCGGAAAGCATCTGTTCAAGAGTGTACTTGGATTTGTTAAATTGGGAAATTTTTACAACTCCCAGAAATTATGAACAAGAGCATCTAAAGAGTAAGATTCTTGGCTTGAACTAGTCTTGGGTCACGCTCAGAAGCAATGTCGAAACAGATTCCGAAGAGGTCATAGTTCGCCAACGCCCGTCTATAATCCAACCAAGGACGACTTAGTCATCAATTCGAAATTTCTATACGAGAAGATATTGATGTCTGAACAATATGACACCGACTTTGGTTTGCCGATCCCCAGCAAATTAATATCCTTCCGCTTCATCTTCACATCTAAACTTATGGCAGTTGTTCCGTCATGAAGTTCTCTTGTGACCCAGTTGGAGAACATGTTCGTTGTTCTGAGTCTGGCACATTTTTATGTAGGAGAGTGGTTTGAGAAAGAGAATGGTTTGGAGCAAACTTTCCTTTCTTAAGTAGTTGATACATAGCAAACAATCTTTGACAAACCTGAAACTTTTATCTCCGCTCTACAAGGGAGGTACAAGTGGATATCTAATGATCGTTTGACGTGCAGAACGGACATTTCCGAGACGGAGGCTGACTAAACTGTGCACCTGCCAAAGCCATTGTGCAGCCTCTTTTCTTTTCATCGGAGATGAATTTCTGAATTCGGGAACGACCACATGGTGACTTTTCAGCTGCAACATGCTGACAGCGTCTGTTCAGCGCGGTCTCGCAATCTTCCCAAGATGAAAGCTTATTGTAGTCGAGGCTCTATTCCCATTTAAAATGCGTGCTGTGCTCTACTTTACTCATAATTAAGTGTATGAGCATTAAGTTTGAAATTTGCAGCAGACACTCATCACTAGTCCGAACTTTATCAATCAAAGAACGCAATAAAATTTACGAAGGCCCTTGCATTTTGGGAAGGTCGCCAAGCTAAGCAATGGTGTTGTATACTATTAAGCAACTATTGTCATAGACGCTCTTTGCCGTCGGATAATTGTCGTCTGTAACCTGATAAACATGAATTGTTCTAAGGGCTTTCTTTTCCAAACATGACAGAAAATTATTATTTTTCTTAATAGCTAATATTGGTAACCCACACACAAACGTCAAACGTCATGTAAAAATGCTGTTTGCGACTGTAGGAAATAGAACTAGTAACAGCTAGCTTCCAGCGCGATAATATCAACGAAGACGAAAATGTTACGATCAGCAAAGAGCAACGATCTTATATTGATGTGAAATTTGGCGGATTCAAATTTGAACGGTTATTTGCCTATTTGCCAATGACTTATGAATATGCGTATGTAGATAAATATATATGTTTATTTTTTATACCCTGAACCTATTGAAAATGGCTAAAAAGGGTATAATGGTTTTGTGCAAATGTATGTAACAGACAGAAGGAAGCATCTCTGACCCCATAAAGTATAAATATTCTTGATCAGGACGACGAGCTGAGTCGATTTAGCCATGTCCGTCTGTCCGTCTGTCCGTCCGTCCGTCTGTATGACCGCAGCGATCTCGGAAACTACAAAAGCTAGAGACCTAAACTTTTCCGTTTCATTATTATCGATAACTAGCGATTTGTATACTTGGTTTTCTTGGCATATCTCGGAGACTATAAGAGCTAGAGCCATCAAAGTAAGTAATACACAGATTATGAATATTTAGGTTTTTGGATACCTCCCCCCATTCACCTCCCATATCAAAAGAACGCAAATCAAATACTACAGACTTGCGCTTTGGTTTGTACATAGATTTAGATGGTCTGAAAATTTCATAACGATTATACTCTTAGTTTAGAAGTTATTCAAGAATTAATTTTCCATAGTGGGGCCAAGCGTAGCCGATTTGTAAAGTGCGCAGCTTGCTGCATGCGTTTGAGTGTGTGTGTGTGTGTGTTACTTTGTGTATGAATGCAAAGAGGTTTAAATGTATGTAACAGCTCGCCGCTGGGTTTAGGGTATGAGAGCCATCTTACTTGTTTTATATAAGAAAAGTGGCAATCCGATACTTTAAAAATAATGTTTTTTTATTTCTTTATTTTCGCGGGGAATTATATCTTGATTGTTTAGGTGATACAATCAAACTCCTTTCTTAAAATGTATCTACCGCTTATCAAACCCCGGCTGCGTTTTGTGAGCTTAAATGTAAGTTTTCTATTCTCTTTTTCAGAAGCTTTTGATCATGCTTATGTTGCATGTAGTATGCGTCTTAGCCTGCATTTGAGCAGCATTAGCGATTTAAGTATTTGGTGGGAATTCCTCGTAAATGACGTGGAATTCAACAACCCACCAACGTCTCGATCCATAGGCCTCGCCCCTAAATTACGCCGACATTTGCTTCTCCTTGGACCGTGTACTCGCAGCAATCCAATCTCTCAACGCTTCGATGCAGAGCTTCTTCAAGATGCAAGAAGAGAACATGTGGATGTAGAGGGGCATGTTCGAACTCCATAGCACGCAACTCACAAAATTTGCGCCCTTAAGGTTTTGTGCTGGAACGCGGGCGGCGTCCCGAGTGCGGGCAGCCCCACAAGGTTCACGCCCAACACAGGCGCCAGACACTCGCTACTAATGGTTTCATACGCTGATGACGTCTGCTCCATGTGCAGTGACAACTCTCCAACTGCTGCTGCAGACGCAGCTCAGGACTTCCTGAACTTACTCTGCAACTGGACTAGCCGCTGGAACGTGGAGCTAAACCCGTCTAAGAATGCTTCAATATGTTTGACATTAAGACGTGGTGAACCTGCAGCTCTGAGGCTCAACGGAACGACTTTAAAGCAGGAGACAAAGGCGCGTTACCTGGGAGTCACCTTGGACAGGTGATTAACCTTTCTTAGCCACATTAAAGTAACTGTTCAACGCTGCCGCAACAGAATCGCGAAAATAAATTGGTTGCTCAACCATCGCAGCAAACTTTCACTGCCTTGTAAGCGAACAATATATTTTCTCTGTGTGGCCTCTATCTAGAGATACACAATCCAAATCTTGGGATTGGTCGCACCTTCAAACCGAAAGAAGCTGCAATGTCTACAAAGCTTGACACTACGCAAGATGACAGGAGCTCCATTTTACGCAACAGTGTCCTCCATAGAGACCATAAAATTCCTTGGGTAGAAGACCAAATTTTGGCCCATAGCGTCAATTATAATCGGCGCCTAACCTCTCACGCTAACAGACTCGCCAGGGCGCTTCAAATGGCTCGACCAATCAGGCGACTAAACAAAAAGGTCATTCAACCATCTACTTGCCCCATAATAATTAATATATAATAGTAAAGTTTTCTTAATCTGAAGATAAACCCAGCGAATAACAACAACCTATTGTTCGTAATGCATTGCGACCTTTAAAAACAGAAAAAAAATCTAAATTAAAAAAAAAGAATTTACTTTTGGTTTTCTGGTTACAAAATTTGCTTAGTTTGCTTATACGTTATTTTTTATATGTTCAGTCTATGTAAGAAATGTTAACTTATATGTATTATATAAGAATATATACATTTGAATATTATTAACTTCATTTTAATTATTTTATTATGGTCAAAAATGCTTATAAATATGCAATAAACATACATACGCTAGCCAAGCGTTTTCATTCACTGAGTAGCATAGTAAAAAAAAATGGTCCCTCATTCGGCGGGTCGACGTGACGTCACATCGGCTTCTTTTCGGAACGCAAAACTTACACACTCGCACTGAAACTTCAGCTTTGACGTCGTGTGTAGAAAAAAAGTTGCAACCTCCAGATTTTCATGCATGTCAATAAGCTGCGCACACATATACATTGGCTCGACAATGTGTGTATTATTTTGGAGCGTCGTACTCTTATTTATGCAATTTAAATATATAATGTTTATTCAAAATATATTTTAAATAATAGTTTCAATTGTAATTAAACAAATAGGAAGTAAAATTTTTCCCTCACATTGATATACCATTTTATTTATAAGTTTTAGGATCAGTACTAGCAGTACTAAGGAAAATTGAAAATACCCTACTTAGGGAAACGGTGTGTTGGTTGCCCAAAAATCAAAAATTGTAAGAATTGGCAGGCCTGCTGCAAGTAGAAACCAAGACCGAGAAGAAGAAGTTGCATGTTTTTGACTTTGCAAAGTACAGCAACAGTATATGTGAGCATAGACATTTGGGCTACGAGTTTGCATTTTGTGTTTGCAGCTTTGCCGGCCGGACTGAAATACTTTGAGTAAAAGTTTGTGGTTCAAGAGAGTGGTACATATGTTACTTCCCCATCCTTAAGAAACTAGTCTGTCCTCAGGCTGATATTCTAGGGTACAATGTTGGCTTATCTTCATTATGACATTTTCGTTTTCTATTGTATCTGTTTTGTTTGGAGTTTCTAATTCGTATTTTTATACTCGTTCATGAAGTGAAAATAGTATATTGGGTTTGTGCAATGTCCGTCATGATGTCCGTCCGTCTATCCGTTTGCCGGGATGAACGCAACTTTTTTCGGCGCTATTGTAGTTAGAGACTTAAAACTTTGGATATATACTTGTAGCTTTGCTGGTGACCTCCCCCAAATATTGTAAGGCTAGAGCCATCAAATTTGCTATGTAGATTGCTTGTGACCTCCCCCAAAATTGTGAACAACGAATCACGAAAGCGTATATCTTTTAATATTTTAGAGGTAGATTACCCAAATTTCAATGGTAAATTACTGGTCACCCCCTTTAAAGATCGGTAAAAAACTTCCAGCCACGTCGGCTAATTTCGGCTACTCCCCCATGGGACCGATCGTTAATATGCAGGTACGTGATCCTTTTTTAGGGAGGGAGAAGTGAGGGAACCAATCGTCATGGGCCTTTGTGACCTTTTGAGGAGGGTGGAGCTGAGGAAAGTGGCCGTTACATTTTAGTAACTGTCCCTTTTCTGAAGTAGCGTGGGTGCCCGATCATTAAAATTCAGATTTTAAGTGGGAGGGGTTATGAGATCACGTGCGCACAAGTGCACGCATCGACTTGTTCATCTACTTTTTCGGGGGGTGGGAAAAGGGACCGATCATTAAAAAACCGGTTTAATTAGGGACCGCTCATTAGAATTCAGATTTGAAGTGAGAGGGGTTATGCGATCACAGGCGCACAAGTGCACGCATCGACTTGTTTTTTTACTTTTTCAGGGGTGGGTTGAGAGCTCGATCAGGCACGTGCGCATTTAATTTACTCTCCCTTTTCTGAAGAGTGTGAACAGACCGTTTTTCTACACGGCGAAGGAACACAAGTGCGGCGCACACTTGTAAACAGGTTTTGTTAGAGAAAAAGTTCGATCGTTAATTCTAATGTATGGGATAAAAGAAAGACAACAGGCTTTCATTTTACAGATTTTTTGTCAATTTATTTATTGTTTTGTTTATACTACAATTTATTTAAAATATTTTTTCTAGCTTAGGATTAAATAGTTTTATATATTATCATATTACTTAATTAGGTGTACTGTGATATAAGGCGTTCTAGTTTTTGTATACGTATAGTATGAAAGTGACAGGCGCAGGTGTCACATCCAGTTATTTTCTGATCTGAGGACCAGGGGCATATTGTTAAATGTACTCCGTATTGCGATGTTTTAATGTGAGATTTTTCGTATTTGGTGAAATATTCTCGGTATTCCGCAAACAGCCGTTGATGCTCAGGAAAAATCATACCATAAAATTCGGCTAAAAAATCATCAATTTTCTTTACAATTGAGGTGTAGCCAAATTTTGAAAATAATCCCATTTCTGTACTGTACTTCTTCAAGACAAAATTTAACCTTGGTACTGGGAGCCTACTTATACAGCTGACTCTTTTTTTCTCTATAGTTGTTTGCATCTCTTTCTATTTCTCGTCCCACCTTTTTAGAAATTTCAAAGCATAAACGAGATAAATCTATTTCTTCGTCATTTCTATAAGTTACATTTAAATCGGTAAGCCGTATATCATTTTTTTGAGTCATTGCACATTTGGGAATACATTATTGACAAATCAAATTAAAAGTATATATTATAATTTATTTAAACTTTTTGTAATTATGGAAGGTTCAAATTTCGAAATTTATGGAAAATAAAAATGCGTAAATTGTATTTTTTTTTTAATAGAGCTGTTTTATTTTAATATTTATTATTTATTTATTTTTATTTATTTATTTTCTTAATAACTATAATAGGTATAATATGGCCCATTCAAATGATGATTAGTAAAATTTTCAAAGTAGTCTATTAGAATCTAGCATTTTTTAGAAAACATACACCTTTATATAGGTGTGAGCCACAGTCTGAGAAAAAATTGTTCTTTATCACATCTAATTGCCGTATCCCATACTCTTCGACATTGGCTACTGATATATTTAAAAACTTCTCAAGAAATTTTGTTTTCTGAATTCCTTTTGTAATGACATTTTTATCTTTAACAACTTCCCGAAGATAATTTCTCACTTCAATGAAGTGAGCTGTTCCATCATTCCAACAAAGCTGATGATGATTTTTGGTTAGCCAGAGTGCTGTTTTTCGAGCCTTCTTTGTCAGTTTGAGAAAATCGTGCGGAGCTCGTATAAGATAATGTATATTCGGATTTTGCCCATTTTTGAATACTAGAGCTATTTCCTTCAATATAAATTCATTCTTGTTTCCAAAAAATCCTTGAAAATCAATAGCAACTCGCTCCAAAACCATTTTTAGGAGTGTGATGCGTATACTAGACGATGCGCTGAACTAATCCAGTCAACGGAGAATATTCAACTAATCGATCATGCATAAGCAAACAATATACTTTTGTGTTCCTAGAACTTGCATTCTCCAGTTCGATAGAAACTCTCACATCAATTGGTCCCGTTTTAACAGCCTCATTCTGATGCGAAAGATCAATAACAATAATCGGCGCCTTTTCCTTAAACTCGCTAGGTGAAAGCAGCGGCCGAGACTCTTTCATATAATAGCTTTGTTGTATACATGTCGTAGAGGCTAGCGAAACGTTCTCGTCCAAAATTAACATTCATGTCATCATATGGATACGTTTCAGAATTCAAGTACACTTTTATGTTTCTTAAGTGATTTTGAATTAGTGCTCCATTTAGTGTATATGCTATTATCGCAAAACAGGGGCGCTCCGTGTTGGCTGCAAGCTTAACATTCCATATATGATGGGAGCCCTCCGCTAGTGTGGGATTAAGATAGCAGTCCCAGCTACGAAATGCTATTGGTAACGAACCACCGTTTTTAGTCAAACTGAACATTGCCAATTTCTTCTCATCGCTAAGTGCTACATGTGGTATTTTCCATGTTATATTGGAAATATTCAGTTTAAATTCAACTTTCCTAATTTTCGAATAAAATACATCTTCCATGCTTTTAGTCATGAGTTGTATAAGCTCATGTTTACAATTTAACAAGACTTTATTATAGTTTTCTCCAAATCCAAGTAAGAATTTAAGAGGAACGGAGAAATTAAAATATCCACCGTTTGCTAGCTGTTTATCAGATCCATTAAACCATCCAGAGTTACTACGCATGTGACTCTCGCTCTTGTTGATTGAAATGTAGTTTTTTAAGGTGGTCGTTGTACCAACAAATTGTGTGCGATGGATTCCAATGCCATTCAATTCATATCGAATTTCATCAAACAAATAACCCATATAATTGTTTTTTAATTTACCAGCGTTAGTAGGTGTGTTGTCAGCCAAACAAATCGAGCCATCAATATTAATAAAACTCTCGCTCGGGAATACATAAAGATCCTGATTTTGGATTGTAATTCGAACTTCATCATTAGTCTTAAATGATTGAAGGTAGGGTGAGTAACTATGATATTCTATTTTTATTATGCTCTCGTCGGAATAGGGCTTCTCTCGAACATTCAAGATATCGCTCATTGCGTTCTGATTGTAAGAACCAAAGACTTTAAAAATAATCTGTTTGCAGGTGTAAGAGTTCCCCTTACTGATCTTGTTCTCTCTATGTTAGAACTAGGAATGTTTGAGGTGGGGTGATTACACGCATATTTATTGTAAATAATCATTGTCGTGGTCTTAAATGTAAGCGAACTGTAACGCTCTCTTCACGTAAATTAACTAAATCAACAATCCGTAAAATTAATGACTGAATTGGTCCTTACTGAGGCCACGCTCGCCTTTAAATCCGCACTTCTGGTCGGATTATCCACAACTCCCATGAGAATGGCGCTGCAATTTTGTTAGTTTGCTTTCTGGAACGAACTCAAGTGACGTGGATGGCAGTGCTATGATCATTGTCCCAACGAGATTGTGCGCTGGGGTTATCGTCACGCTGTCGTTTGGGTTGGTGCCTCCACCTCTACCAGGACGGTTGCCAATTCGACCTGTCTCAGACTCCTATTGCCTTGACTATAAAGGTTTTGGTGGACTTCACTGTCGCCTCCCAGAGGCTGCCGAAGTGCGGCGCTCGTGGCGGTATGAAGACGAATGCTACTTTCGTCGCTGTAGCAAATGTTTGTTGGTTATTATGGCATCCTGGTTGGTGTTGAAGCTGGCCTGCCTGGTCCGCCAACATGCGTGCAGCACCCACAAAATTTGTGGCATATTCGCAGTGAATGCGCTTGACATGTCGCCGGCGACCTTTGAATCTAGATAAACACATTATAAAGAAGTTAGTAGTCAGATCTGCAACAAATGTACCGCTTTCGATGTAAAACAAACAAAGATCGCAACGCACATTTTTACAGGGCTCTGCCACGAATAGCCAATGTGACAGGTATTACACCACAAACATACACTCCCGTAACTTCGAACAGTATATTTTAATGTGGCCGATAAGCTAGTAAATTTTCCATTATTAGCTCTGCCAATATTGGTTTGTATCGGTATCAATGTAACTACGCACTATTACGCTGCACGCCTGGCGAGCGTTTATCAGCCAAATTTGCTGTAGAAGGATACTCATTAGTGCACGTGGGTCTGCATGCAATTGGTTCGATGCAGGACTTGAAGATATCCATTTAAAATGCGACAGCTCTTTGGCATGAGCAACGGAAATTTGCAGTATGGGGTAGCGAAGGTTTTAATAAGCACTCTGAAACACGCATCAACTTCAAATTTCGATTGACATTCTGATGGGGACACAAAAATGGATTTAGTTTTTGATAGGAGAATTCTGAAATTCCTGATTTTTCAAGTTTCACGATTTCATCTACGAATTCCGCCCTCTGCATTAAATGCATAATAGTGAGAAATGAAAAGTGAGTTGATGAAATGAAACATGTACACTGCGGAGAATCTTAACAAATTATGATAAATTCTTATCAAATCCAGAATTGGATTCGAGCTTACATCGGCCGCGATCAAAAGTGACTGTTTTTTGGTCAACTTAATCTGCGAATTACTAGGCCAAATGTTATGTTCACGTTGTAAATGCAATAATCAAACGCGATTCAGTCGATTCGGCAGTGGAACAACCACAGGATGACAATTCTGCTGGTTCCTTGGTCGGAACATAACGCCAACACACCTGATCTTAATTCCTGAATATCTGTTACTCTCTTGGTAGCAAGAGTTTGCAGATGAGTTGCGTTCGTCGTTTGAGCAGACAGTGCAAATAAGCGTAGCCGCAATCGCAAGAAAATTGAGTGGAGGCATTGCTTTATCGAAGGACCAACCGTTGGAATGTCATTCAACGCGTTTTATGACAACGCGGCTTCGCGACATTTTGCCGGACGCGTCGAAAACCTCTCTCAGCGGTCTGTGCTCACGTTGTTATTGAATAAAATAATATGGCTCATTTGGAAACGTGTTGTCGATTGCATTCTTATGGCTCAGAGAAAAGTACCACTTCAAGAATTCGATGCTCATTACGTGAATGTCAAGATGTTTAGAAATTCTTCTCTCAAAATTGTATACGATGTTCCAAGACTTAAATGGTAATGCAACACTGAGGTGACCCGAGGGTAAGTGAGTGATTGCTCTGCAAATGACTTCTCGGAAAGCATCTGTTCAAGAGTGTACTTGGATTTGTTAAATTGGGAAATTTTTACAACTCCCAGAACTTATGAACAAGAGCATCTAAAGAGTAAGATTCTTGGCTTGAACTAGTCTTGGGTCACGCTCAGAAGCAATGTCGAAACAGATTCCGAAGAGGTCATAGTTCGCCAACGCCCGTCTATAATCCAACCAAGGACGACTTAGTCATCAATTCGAAATTTCTATACGAGAAGATATTGATGTCTGAACAATATGACACCGACTTTGGTTTGCCGATCCCCAGCAAATTAATATCCTTCCGCTTCATCTTCACATCTAAACTTATGGCAGTTGTTCCGTCATGAAGTTCTCTTGTGACCCAGTTGGAGAACATGTTCGTTGTTCTGAGTCTGGCACATTTTTATGTAGGAGAGTGGTTTGAGAAAGAGAATGGTTTGGAGCAAACTTTCCTTTCTTAAGCAGTTGATACATAGCAAACAATCTTTGACAAACCTGAAACTTTTATCTCCGCTCTACAAGGGAGGTACAAGTGGATATCTAATGATCGTTTGACGTGCAGAACGGACATTTCCGAGACGGAGGCTGACTAAACTGTGCACCTGCCAAAGCCATTGTGCAGCCTCTTTTCTTTTCATCGGAGATGAATTTCTGAATTCGGGAACGACCACATGGTGACTTTTCAGCTGCAACATGCTGACAGCGTCTGTTCAGCGCGGTCTCGCAATCTTCCCAAGATGAAAGCTTATTGTAGTCGAGGCTCTATTCCCATTTAAAATGCGTGCTGTGCTCTACTTTACTCATAATTAAGTGTATGAGCATTAAGTTTGAAATTTGCAGCAGACACTCATCACTAGTCCGAACTTTATCAATCAAAGAACGCAATAAAATTTACGAAGGCCCTTGCATTTTGGGAAGGTCGCCAAGCTAAGCAATGGTGTTGTATACTATTAAGCAACTATTGTCATAGACGCTCTTTGCCGTCGGATAATTGTCGTCTGTAACCTGATAAACATGAATTGTTCTAAGGGCTTTCTTTTCCAAACATGACAGAAAATTATTATTTTTCTTAATAGCTAATATTGGTAACCCACACACAAACGTCAAACGTCATGTAAAAATGCTGTTTGCGACTGTAGGAAATAGAACTAGTAACAGCTAGCTTCCAGCGCGATAATATCAACGAAGACGAAAATGTGACGATCAGCAAAGAGCAACGATCTTATATTGATGTGAAATTTGGCGGATTCAAATTTGAACGGTTATTTGCCTATTTGCCAATGACTTATGAATATGCGTATGTAGATAAATATATATGTTTATTTTTTATACCCTGAACCTATTGAAAATGGCTAAAAAGGGTATAATGGTTTTGTGCAAATGTATGTAACAGACAGAAGGAAGCATCTCTGACCCCATAAAGTATAAATATTCTTGATCAGGACGACGAGCTGAGTCGATTTAGCCATGTCCGTCTGTCCGTCTGTCCGTCCGTCCGTCTGTATGACCGCAGCGATCTCGGAAACTACAAAAGCTAGAGACCTAAACTTTTCCGTTTCATTATTATCGATAACTAGCGATTTGTATACTTGGTTTTCTTGGCATATCTCGGAGACTATAAGAGCTAGAGCCATCAAAGTAAGTAATACACAGATTATGAATATTTAGGTTTTTGGATACCTCCCCCCATTCACCTCCCATATCAAAAGAACGCAAATCAAATACTACAGACTTGCGCTTTGGTTTGTACATAGATTTAGATGGTCTGAAAATTTCATAACGATTATACTCTTAGTTTAGAAGTTATTCAAGAATTAATTTTCCATAGTGGGGCCAAGCGTAGCCGATTTGTAAAGTGCGCAGCTTGCTGCATGCGTTTGAGTGTGTGTGTGTGTGTGTTACTTTGTGTATGAATGCAAAGAGGTTTAAATGTATGTAACAGCTCGCCGCTGGGTTTAGGGTATGAGAGCCATCTTACTTGTTTTATATAAGAAAAGTGGCAATCCGATACTTTAAAAATAATGTTTTTTTATTTCTTTATTTTCGCGGGGAATTATATCTTGATTGTTTAGGTGATACAATCAAACTCCTTTCTTAAAATGTATCTACCGCTTATCAAACCCCGGCTGCGTTTTGTGAGCTTAAATGTAAGTTTTCTATTCTCTTTTTCAGAAGCTTTTGATCATGCTTATGTTGCATGTAGTATGCGTCTTAGCCTGCATTTGAGCAGCATTAGCGATTTAAGTATTTGGTGGGAATTCCTCGTAAATGACGTGGAATTCAACAACCCACCAACGTCTCGATCCATAGGCCTCGCCCCTAAATTACGCCGACATTTGCTTCTCCTTGGACCGTGTACTCGCAGCAATCCAATCTCTCAACGCTTCGATGCAGAGCTTCTTCAAGATGCAAGAAGAGAACATGTGGATGTAGAGGGGCATGTTCGAACTCCATAGCACGCAGCTCACAAAATTTGCGCCCTTAAGGTTTTGTGCTGGAACGCGGGCGGCGTCCCGAGTGCGGGCAGCCCCACAAGGTTCACGCCCAACACAGGCGCCAGACCCTTATGCCTTGACTTTGCGATATATACGGACTGTCCGAACTGGACAGTTAACACCCAGACCTGAGCTCCGACCACCTGCCTCTACTCATCTCAATCAAGACCACCTGAAAGTATCATTGACAGGCACACCCATATCGAAGTATTTGGCCGAAAGCTAAGCGACATGCTCCACCCGGAAATATACATCAACTGCCAGAGGATATTGACGACGCCTTGGAGGGATTCAACCATAAAATGCGGGCCGCAGCTGCTGAAGCCAAGCGCTCACAACCACCCGAAGTAGGCACAGATAGGGGATTTACCGACTCTCACCTCATCTACTTAACCCACAAAGGGAAAAAAGAAAACTGCAGAGATTATGGTCACGCACTCGGTTCCCCGCCGACCCCGAGTCATACTGGCCGATTAGTTTACTGCCCGCCTTATCTAAGGTTTGGGAAAGACTGGTCGTAGTCTGACTCATGCAAATTTTCCGCAGATATGCCTACTCCGGTTCCTCAACCCCCCGGAATCTCACCGCACTCGCTTCTAATGGCTTCATACACCGATTACGTCATTCGACGACAGGCAAGCATTCAACCGTATATGGCACACGGGCCTGCTCGCTAAAATAAAACTTGGACTGCCTTCGACTTACTTTACCCTGATCCAATCCTACTTGGAGGGTCGTTCTTTCAGTGCAAAGTAAGAGCGGAGCTGTCATCCACCCATAACATTCAAGCTGGAGTCCCGCAAGGCAATGTGCCGGGACCCTTCCTCTTTTCCATCTTTTCCGCAGATGTGCCTACTCCGGTTCCTCAACCCCCCGGAATCTCACAGCACTCGCTACTAATGGTTTCATACGCTGATGACGTCTGCGCCATGTGCAGTGACAACTCTCCAACTGCTGCTGCAGACGCAGCTCAGGACTTCCTGAACTTACTCTGCAACTGGACTAGCCGCTGGAACGTGGAGCTAAACCCGTCTAAGAATGCTTCAATATGTTTGACATTAAGACGTGGTGAACCTGCAGCTCTGAGGCTCAACGGAACGACTTTAAAGCAGGAGACAAAGGCGCGTTACCTGGGAGTCACCTTGGACAGGTGATTAACCTTTCTTAGCCACATTAAAGTAACTGTTCAACGCTGCCGCAACAGAATCGCGAAAATAAATTGGTTGCTCAACCATCGCAGCAAACTTTCACTGCCTTGTAAGCGAACAATCTATTTTCTCTGTGTGGCCTCTATCTAGAGATACACAATCCAAATCTTGGGATTGGTCGCACCTTCAAACCGAAAGAAGCTGCAATGTCTACAAAGCTTGACACTACGCAAGATGACAGGAGCTCCATTTTACGCAACAGTGTCCTCCATAGAGACCATAAAATTCCTTGGGTAGAAGACCAAATTTTGGCCCATAGCGTCAATTATAATCGGCGCCTAACCTCTCACGCTAACAGACTCGCCAGGGCGCTTCAAATGGCTCGACCAATCAGGCGACTAAACAAAAAGGTCATTCAACCATCTACTTGCCCCATAATAATTAATATATAATAGTAAAGTTTTCTTAATCTGAAGAGAAACCCAGCGAATAACAACAACCTATTGTTCGTAATGCATTGCGACCTTTAAAAACAGAAAAAAAATCTAAATTAAAAAAAAAAAAGAATTTACTTTTGGTTTTCTGGTTACAAAATTTGCTTAGTTTGCTTATACGTTATTTTTTATATGTTCAGTCTATGTAAGAAATGTTAACTTATATGTATTATATAAGAATATATACATTTGAATATTATTAACTTCATTTTAATTATTTTATTATGGTCAAAAATGCTTATAAATATGCAATAAACATACATACGCTAGCCAAGCGTTTTCATTCACTGAGTAGCATAGTAAAAAAAAATGGTCCCTCATTCGGCGGGTCGACGTGACGTCACATCGGCTTCTTTTCGGAATGCAAAACTTACACACTCGCACTGAAACTTCAGCTTTGACGTCGTGTGTAGAAAAAAAGTTGCAACCTCCAGATTTTCATGCATGTCAATAAGCTGCGCACACATATACATTGGCTCGACAATGTGTGTATTATTTTGGAGCGTCGTACTCTTATTTATGCAATTTAAATATATAATGTTTATTCAAAATATATTTTAAATAATAGTTTCAATTGTAATTAAACAAATAGGAAGTAAAATTTTTCCCTCACATTGATATACCATTTTATTTATAAGTTTTAGGATCAGTACTAGCAGTACTAAGGAAAATTGAAAATACCCTACTTAGGGAAACGGTGTGTTGGTTGCCCAAAAATCAAAAATTGTAAGAATTGGCAGGCCTGCTGCAAGTAGAAACCAAGACCGAGAAGAAGAAGTTGCATGTTTTTGACTTTGCAAAGTACAGCAACAGTATATGTGAGCATAGACATTTGGGCTATGAGTTTGCATTTTGTGTTTGCAGCTTTGCCGGCCGGACTGAAATACTTTGAGTAAAAGTTTGTGGTTCAAGAGAGTGGTACATATGTTACTTCCCCATCCTTAAGAAACTAGTCTGTCCTCAGGCTGATATTCTAGGGTACAATGTTGGCTTATCTTCATTATGACATTTTCGTTTTCTATTGTATCTGTTTTGTTTGGAGTTTCTAATTCGTATTTTTATACTCGTTCATGAAGTGAAAATAGTATATTGGGTTTGTGCAATGTCCGTCATGATGTCCGTCCGTCTATCCGTTTGCCGGGATGAACGCAACTTTTTTCGGCGCTATTGTAGTTAGAGACTTAAAACTTTGGATATATACTTGTAGCTTTGCTGGTGACCTCCCCCAAATATTGTAAGGCTAGAGCCATCAAATTTGCTATGTAGATTGCTTGTGACCTCCCCCAAAATTGTGAACAACGAATCACGAAAGCGTATATCTTTCAATATTTTAGAGGTAGATTACCCAAGTTTCAATGGTAAATTACTGGTCACCCCCTTTAAACATCGGTAAAAAACTTCCAGCCACGTCGGCTAATTTCGGCTACCCCTACAATTACAAACATGAACATTTTTCCAAAATAATAATTAAGACCGTGAACGAGTATTTCGCAGTCGGACACGTCCAAAAGCAACGACTTAAATTTCGTTCAGTTGGACCGAACAGTTAAATGCTGTCATTATATTGCTTCCTTCTATTATTATTTCCCTGTCAATACAGTTTTGGTTTAAAACGGTTTTTTGGCAAATTCCAAGTGATTATTATACATGGATCAATATAATTAATATCGAAATATTAATGCGTCTTTCTGTATCTACACTCTTGTGTGTTTTGATTTAAAATTCCAGCTATACATTTATTAACAACTATTGCTTTAGATTTTGCTGTGTAAGCCCGATTATTTTGGACGAAATATTTGTCGTAAATTATGTTAAGACATTATTTTTGTTATCGGGGTACGGTATTAGTTCAAACATATGTATATATTTACTTTCCTGTGGAATATGGGAAATTGTCAAAATTTCATTTGTGGTAGTTTTTAGCCATTTGAAAATTGTAATACTTAGAAGTTTTTCTGAATTAACATGCGTTAATTTAATTACGTGATGTGAATAATTAATGATTTATGACCCTACGTGACCCTAATTAATATGCAGGCATCTGACCCTCTTTGAAGGAGGGGTGTGAGGGGACCGATCGTTAATATGCAGGTACGTGATCCTTTTTTAGGGAGGGAGCAAGTGAGGGAACCAATCGTCATGGGCCTTTGTGACCTTTTGAGGAGGGTGGAGCTGAGGAAAGTGGCCGTTACATTTTAGTAACTGTCCCTTTTCTGAAGTAGCGTGGGTGCCCGATCATTAAAATTCAGATTTTAAGTGGGATGGGTTATGAGATCACGTGCGCACAAGTGCACGCATCGACTTGTTCATCTACTTTTTCGGGGGGTGGGAAAAGGGACCGATCATTAAAAAACCGGTTTAATTAGGGACCGCTCATTAGAATTCAGATTTGAAGTGAGAGGGGTTATGCGATCACAGGCGCACAAGTGCACGCATCGACTTGTTTTTTTACTTTTTCAGGGGTGGGTTGAGAGCTCGATCAGGCACGTGCGCATTTAATTTACTCTCCCTTTTCTGAAGAGTGTGAACAGACCGTTTTTCTACACGGCGAAGGAACACAAGTGCGGCGCACACTTGTAAACAGGTTTTGTTAGAGAAAAAGTTCGATCGTTAATTCTAATGTATGGGATAAAAGAAAGACAACAGGCTTTCATTTTACAGATTTTTTGTCAATTTATTTATTGTTTTGTTTATACTACAATTTATTTAAAATATTTTTTCTAGCTTAGGATTAAATAGTTTTATATATTATCATATTACTTAATTAAGTGTACTGTGATATAAGGCGTTCTAGTTTTGGTATACGTATAGTATGAAAGTGACAGGCGCAGGTGTCACATCCAGTTATTTTCTGATCTGAGGACCAGGGGCATATTGTTAAATGTACTCCGTATTGCGATGTTTTAATGTGAGATTTTTCGTATTTGGTGAAATATTCTCGGTATTCCGCAAACAGCCGTTGATGCTCAGGAAAAATCATACCATTAAATTCGGCTAAAAAATCATCAATTTTCTTTACAATTGAGGTGTAGCCAAATTTTGAAAATAATCCCATTTCTGTACTGTACTTCTTCAAGACAAAATTTAACCTTGGTACTGGGAGCCTACTTATACAGCTGACTCTTTTTTTCTCTATAGTTGTTTGCATCTCTTTCTATTTCTCGTCCCACCTTTTTAGAAATTTCAAAGCATAAACGAGTTAAATCTATTTCTTCGTCATTTCTATAAGTTACATTTAAATCGGTAAGCCGTATATCATTTTTTTGAGTCATAGCACATTTGGGAATACATTATTGACAAATCAAATTAAAAGTATATATTATAATTTATTTAAACTTTTTATAATTATGGAAGGTTCAAATTTCGAAATTTATGGAAAATAAAAATGCGTAAATTGTATTTTTTTTTTAATAGAGCTGTTTTATTTTATTTATTTATTTATTTTCTTAATAACTATAATAGGTATAATATGGCGCATTCAAATGATGATTAGTAAAATTTTCAAAGTAGTCTATTAGAAGTCGAGCATTTTTTAGAGCACATACACCTTTATATAGGTGTGAGCCACAGTCTGAGAAAAAATTGTTCTTTATCACATCTAATTGCCGTATCCCATACTCTTCGACATTGGCTACTGATATATTTAAAAACTTCTCAAGAAATTTTGTTTTCTGAATTCCTTTTGTAATGACATTTTTATCTTTAACAACTTCCCGAAGATAATTTCTCACTTCAATGAAGTGAGCTGTTCCATCATTCCAACAAAGCTGATGATGATTTTTGGTTAGCCAGAGTGCTGTTTTTCGAGCCTTCTTTGTCAGTTTGAGAAAATCGTGCGGAGCTCGTATAAGATAATGTATATTCGGATTTTGCCCATTTTTGAATACTAGAGCTATTTCCTTCAATATAAATTCATTCTTGTTTCCATAAAATCCTTGAACATCAATAGTGTGTTTTTGATGCTTATACTAGACGATGCGCTGATCTAATCCAGTCAACGGAGAATATTCAACTAATCGATCATGCATAAGCAAACAATATACTTTTGTGTTCCTAGAACTTGCATTCTCCAGTTCGATAGAAACTCTCACACCAATAAGTCCCGTTTTAACAGACTCATTCTGATGCGAAAGATCAATAACAATAATCGGCGCCTTTTCCTTAAACTCGCTAGCTCTTTCATATAAAAGCTTTGTTGGAAAGTAGTAGGGAACTGTATGTTCTGTGACAGGAAGTTGCTGTCAATTTAATAACGTGATGTGAATAATTAATGATTTATGACCCTACGAGACCCTAATTAATATGCAAGCATCTGACCCTTTTTGAGGGAGGGGTGTAAGGGGACCGATCGTTAATATGCAGGTACGTGATCCTTTTTAGGGAGGGGCAAGTGAGGGAACCAATCGTCATGGGCCTTTGTGACCTTTTGATGAGGGGGAGCTGAGGAAAGTGGCCGTTACATTTTAGTAACTGTCCCTTTTCTGAAGTAGCGTGGGTGCCCGCTCATCAAAATTCAGATTTTAAGTGGGAGGGTTTATGAGATCACGTGCGCACAAGTGCACGCATCGACTTGTTCATCTACTTTTTCGGGGGTGGGAAAAAGGACCGATCAGGCGCATTTAATTTACTCTCCCTTTTCTGAAGAGTGTGAATTACACGGCGAAGGAACACAAGTGCGGCGCACACTTGTAAACAGGTTTTGTTAGAGAAAAAGGTTCGATCGTAAATTTCACGCCCATAGACACCTACTGACAAGGGTAAACAGCTCCATTATGGGTGCGTGTGCCAAGGGTAAAGGACTAATCATGTATTCAGGTAATGTATGGATGGGCTTCTGTAATTGTTTTCTCCCAAATATTATAGTTTTATGACTTGTGGTTTACGTGTCAATTTTTAGTATCAGACTCATCGAATGCCCCAGATTTCACTGATTTTTAGGATATCTTCTTTCATCTTCACATTATTTTGATTGTTTTATGACTTTGGGCGTGAGAAGTTTCTTCAAAAAGTGTACACGCTTGTATTGTAGATGCACCGGATCATACCCTATGTCCTCTTAAACCTGTTTGTCCCTATCTCTAATATTTATCAATTGAATGAAGTAATAGAAAAATCAATCCCTGAGCTATAAAGGCTCATTTCCTTCATTGAACCCGCATCAGTAGTTCCTGAACTATCGTCTATCTAAAACCTCAAATCCTCAAACTTAAAAAAAATCTTTGTTTAAAAATGGCTTTCAACAAGTGCAACAACAACAACAACTCGAACGCTGACTGCGACCAAACGTTCAATTATATTAGTTATAACAAGAACGTGGGTCGCAACAGCATCCCGAATTACTTCGATAATGTTGTGTTTAGAAGTAACAACATCGCCAACGGACCCATCACCACCCCCAACGGACCCATTGCCACCTCCAACGGACCCATTGCCACCACCAACGGACCTGCTGCCACCTCCAACGGACCATTCGCCACTCCCAACGGATCTGTCACCACCCACACCAGAGGAGATAAGCCGGTTATAATTTCAAACGTTCTCCTCAGGGGGCCTACCGCCAACGCTAGCGGCCCTTTCGCCACCACCCACGGATCTGTCACCACCCACACCAGAGGAGATAAGCCGGTGATAATCTCGAATGTTCTCCTCAGGGGACCTACCGCAAACCATAGCGGCCCTATCGCCACCCCCAACGGACCCATCGCCACCTACAACTACAACAACTATAACGGCAACATCAACTCCAACACCTTCAACGCCCACTTCGACTACGACACCGGATCTAATGCCTTCAACCCCAGCTTCACAAGATCCGTGTTTTCACACCAGTGAATGAGCAGGTAAAGCTGATCGCAAGCGGTTTCAAGAACCGCATATGCACATATTCTTTCGAGAACAGAAAGGATGGACTTCTTCTGCCGGAAGAATTTATGTGCGGTGCACCAGCGGCTCTACTCCCTCTCCTCAAAAATATTTTACATATGCATACTTCTGTGAAGGCTAATTTCGAGCTCTTCGCAGAGTATGTAAAATATGGTGATGAGGAGGTGATAAGATCTGTGAAGTCGCATCAAACAGAAATGTGTGTTGTAACGCAGTCAACCAGCATTGAGGATGCATTCATAGATCACTCTGCGAGTATAAAGGCGAAAATGGATGAATTCCAGGAGAAGGATAGTGGCTGGAGCCTGGCAAAAATTCTTCGCATGGAGCTCAATGGACTGAAATATAAAAAAGCAGTTGGTAAACGTGAAAAATTCCGATGAGTTTTGCTTCAAGTGGGCGTTAATTTCCGCTTTTAAAACACCGCAAGGCAATGCGAATAGAAGCAGCAGCTATACGATATTAACGCCACAGTCATCCAATTAAGCGAGCATTTAACGCTTAATTTTGAAAACATGGAGTTTCCTCTCCCTTTGAAACATCTCAAAGTGTTTGAAGAGCAAAACCCGACCATAAGCGTAAATGTTTTCGGATTCGACGAGGAGATTGGAGCAGTTATTGGGCCGTTATATTTAACGAAGGAGGAGAAACAATCCCACGTGAGCCTAATGCTGTTGGAGATGGAAGGTCGGGCCCATTTTGTATGGATAAGAAATTTATCAAGGTATGTAGTCAAATATAAATAAACATATGCATATATTTAGAAAAAATACTTATGAAATACGTTGATTTATATTTTCAGACTTGTAGGCACACAATTAACAAGCCACACAGAAGAGCTCCTGTTCGTGGCACGTGCCTAAACTATTCCCACAGCATAAAATTACACGAGGAGCATAAACAGCAGTGTGGAATAATGGTATCGACCTTGCCAACGGCGGAAAAGGCAAGTCTAAGTTTAAAAATTTTAATCGTAATTTAGATGTACCCTTCGTAGTCTATGCAGATTTCGAGTGCATGTTAAAGCCCTTAAACTCTAGAGTTAGTGAGAATGTAGTGGCAACACATGAACATGTTCAAATGCGTCTTTAATTCCAATTTAGACAAATTTGTTATGGAGACACGTGAAAATTCAGGTGTGAATTTCGTTAAATCTCTAATAAAAGATGTGAACGAAATTTACACCTCATACCTAAGTACAGTTAGGCCCATAACAATGAGTTCTGAAGAGGAAAATTGTTTTAGAATGGCTTTTAACTGCCATATTTGTAAAAAGGCGTTAGGAGCTGATCGCGTTAGAGATCATTGCCATTTAACTGGTAAATTTAGAGGCGCAGCGCATAATGATTGCAACATTAATTTCCAAATTGCACCTTTTGTCTCTGTATTTTTCCATAACTTCTCTACGTATGATTCACATTTATTCGTTAGAGAATTACATTTACATTTACATTTATTCGTTAGAGAATTAAACAAAGTCGATGGTGAAATCAAGGTTCTGCCACTGAATAAGGAATTGTACATATCCCTTTCTAAATATACACACATTGCCTCCCACGATAAAAATCTTGAAATTAGATTTCTCGATACATATCGTTTCATGGCAACAAGTTTAGATGCGCTAAGCGCAAACTTAAGTGTTGTAAGGCGTTGAAAGTGTCAGACGTTTCTTCCCACTTGATGACCAATTCAACCTGGTTCATAGAAAGGGGGTGTTCCCTTACGAATATTTAGACTCAGAGAGTCGTTTAAGTGAGAGCTCTCTACCTTCGAGAGAAAATTTCTTTAATAGCCTCACAAACTCCGAATGTACAGAAGAAGATTATGCACATGCTCAACATGTCTGGACAGTTTTTGGTTGTCAAACCTTAAAGATTACATGGAATTGTATCTTAAAACTGTTGTGCTTTTGTTAGCAGATATTTTTCAAAAATTTCAGAGAAATTTGTCAGAAAATTTACTCTCTTGATCCGGCTCATTATTATACAACTTGGGATGCTATGCTCAAGACAACAGAAATTGAGCTGGAGCTGCTAACGACATTGATATGTATAGGTTTATTCAGAGCGCTATTCGTGGTGGCTTGTACAGTGGTGTACTCAAGGTACTCAAAAGCCAATCATAAATATCTCTCTGAATACGATGCCAGCAAACCGTCTGAATACTTAATGTATTTAGATGCAAACAATCTATACGGTTGGGCCATGTCGCAATGTCTCCCTTATACAGGTTTTCAGTGGTTGACCGGAGATGAAATTTCATCATTAGATGTAATAAATATTGGAGAAACCTCAGAATATGGTTATATTCTTGAGGTTGATTTAATGTATCCATCAAACCTACACGATTTACATAATGATCTTCCGTTTTGTCCGCTTAACCAAAGGCCACACCGGCAGCAAAAGTCAACAAACTAATTGCTGACCTGAGGTCCAAAGTAAAATACCCCATACACAACAGAAATTTGCAGCAGTGCTTGATAAACGGACTAGAGCTGACAAAGATCCATCGTGTGTTAAGATTCAAACAGTCGGCTTGGCTGAAAAATACATTGATCTTAACACACATCATAGAACAATGGCACAGAACAATTTCGAGAAAGATTTCTTCAAGCTATTGAACAATGCCGTTTATGGGAAAACGATGGAAAACGTTGAAAAACGGAAAAATGTCAAGCTAGTCACGTCTTGGGAAACAGTGAGCTGCAATCGGTTGGGAGCACGAGCGCTGATTGCAAAGGCTAGTTTTCATAGCTCTGCACAATTTGCTGAAGACATGTATGCCATACAGATGAAGCGACTTCATAATACTTATGATAAGCCGATGTATTTAGGGTTCACAGTCTTAGAATTATCAAAGTGGAAAATGTATGATTTCCACTATGATTACATGAAGCCCAAATTCCAAGAGGCAGTTGAATTAAATTATATGGATACAGACTCATTTATTTATTCCATTCAAACAAATGATTTCTTTGCGGATATAAGCAAAGATGTGGATAAGAAGTTTGATACTTCGGAATACCCCGAAGATTTAGCGGTTAAATACCGGATAAAACGGTGCAATAAAAAGGTGTTAGGAATGATGAAAGACGAAAACTGAGACAAAAGAATGGTCGAGTTTGTAGGTTTAAGGGCAAAGATGTACTCCTTATCGCTTGAAGGCAGAGGGTGATTAAAAAAAACTAAAGGAGTCAAAAAATCTGCGTTAGATAAATTAAATTTAAATAGTTATAAGGAATGTTTATTTGAAAATAAGAAATTATGTGATAGTATGCTAATGTTTAGAACTAAGTTCCATAATTTATATACGCATAGAGTTAAGAAAACCACTTTAAGTGGATTAGATGATAAGAGAAAAATAAGAGAAGATGGCATCCAAACATATGCTTGGGGTCATTATAGAATAAATTCATAAGCTAATTGTGATTTATAGATATATAAAAAAAATGTATTCACCTCCATTAAAGAAACATAACTAAATTAAATTACCATCGTTTTATATGTATATAAAAATAAGAAAAAATAAAAATAAATAAATAAATAAACATGAATAAATAAATACGCATTTTATGAATTTCATTTGAATGTCTTTTATTGAAAATTAATTGGTATAATATTGCTGTGTGTGTGTGTGTTTGAGTGTAATGGTTTCAGGGGTTCGTCGTTGATGATCTGTCGCCATTTAGAGCACCTCGTTCTTGTGTATCCAAGAGTTGTGTTCATTAGGGAACCCCAACCATTTAACAAAAACTCGATCGTTTTTTCGTTTTATTATCTTTTCAACTAGATAAGTATTTGGATAACGTGTTTTCCTTAGCTCTTCTTTATAGAAACCCCCTTGAAGAGGTGCACCCTGATAGTCTTCTAATATGTATGTAGTTGGGTTTGTCATTTGTATTCGTTTTATTTTAAAAATTTCCGTTGTCCAGTTGGGAGTATATCCCTTTTCAAATGTATGTTTATGCTTGCTTATACGAACAGAGTCACCCACATGAAATTTTGCCCCGTGAAAAATTTTAATATGATTGTAAACAGTGCTTAGCAGATTATCTTCATTTTATGAGGTCAGTTTTATCGGTTCCATTTTAATAGTTCTATGATGTTTTCGATTATACTCATCAATCAATTTATTATACATTTCAATCCAATGATATGATCCTTTGAAACTAAACTCTCGCCACATAATTCCTTGAGGGTTCTATTAAAACGTTCAACAATAGACGCCTTTAACCCACTATATGTCGAATAGTGGTTGATGTTATTTTTTTCACATAATGTTTTGAAAGTAGTATTAAAGAACTCTTTCCCATCGTCGGTTTGTAAATTCTTAGGAATTCGTCCAAATTTAAAAATACTTGATAAAGCGTTAGTAACGTCTTTAGCTGATTTAGATTTCAATGCAACTCCCCATGCATATTTAGAGAATGTGTCGATAACCGTCAATAGAAATTTATAGCCTTTATTCGATGACGAGTACTTTCCCATTTCTACCAAATCTGCTTGCCAAAGGTCGTCGATTCCCTTTATAACAACACGTCGACGCCTAAAGTTTTTACGGGCTGGTGCATGTAATTCATTAATTAAATCTCTTTTAGTCATGTTTTCCCATTGATTTATTTTTTCCATCTATATATTTTCTGTTCTTAATGTCAACTTCACTTGGTGCGTATGTTAATAATGAGACTTTCAATATTGATATTTTTTTTTATATATTTATTTTTTACGTTTTTTTTTATATTATATGTTTATAAGCGTGTGCAAGTCTTGTGTCGCTTCGTTGATTCTCGATTGTAGAAAATTTGTGTTAACCGTGTCTTTTTCGTCCATTGCGTTACTGATGTTTTTAATTCGCCTGTTTTGTGCATCAACATATTGCTTATTATCCATATGCAAGTCCAACAACTGGAGATCATATTTTCTGTTGTGTCACTCATTAGAGAAGTGACCGAACTTGTCGACGACCATTAAGTCTTTACCTTATACCTCACAAGTGCATGCATTATTTATAGTTCTCCCCTAAACTGGGTGTTGTTTAAAATATGTAAATATATGGGTTTTTAATGTCTCCATTGCAGATAGCATCTTTCGATTTTCAGTGCTATTTAGACGACGTAATGTTTCAATTTCTATGTTCACGTATTCTTTAAGTGATTTATCTGTGTTTTGAATTTCACTTTTATTCTCAGCTTTTATATACTGGAAACTAGATGCTATCTCGCCTATCAGTTTCTCGTTCGATGTAATTTGCTCCATTAAGAGTTTATCTTTCTTTCTCATCGTTTGCTTTATTTTACGTTCCATATATTTTTCTGCATACATCATTGTCTTCTAGGGGCTCACCTACATTTTTAAGTCTTTTGTTTGAAAAAATAATATTACTTTCATTATCTATCAGTATGCCAGGAATAAATTTCTTCATAGTATAATTTTGGTTTGTAATGTTGCTTGAGGAAAAATTACCGAACTTGTGAAGCGACATTTTGATATTGTTGCTAAAATCATTGAACACATCATTTTTATTTAAAAAAGTTATATTTGCTTCTCGCAGCTCTTCAATTATGGAAACTATTTCATTGTAATGATTACTATGACCAGCTGATTGTGATGCAACTAGAAGTCTCAGTCTATTAACGATCTCATTCGGATCATCCCAGTATACATAATTTGGTTTACTTGTATTAAGTGTCATTAGACTGCCCCCTTCATGAATAGATTTTGTACGGCGGTTAGGTGTAGACATCGCACTAGGCGCGTTCATTGATGGAAACAGTTTTTTTTATGATTGTGAGATATTTTTTAGAGCGATTACCCTTAAAAGCATCATTATGTAAGTGATTTCTTCTATAAGCATTGGTTTTTATTAAAATTTTCTGATATGATTCCAAATCCATTTCGTCATAGCCTTGGGGGTTTTTACGGTAGATTAAAGAATATTATCCCGGTGTTAGATTCCACCTTTCACCGGTTTCTAATATTATTTCATTATCATCTACAATTATTTTAGTTGCTCCCAATTTAATTTCTCCGCTTTTCTTGTAGGGGCCAAAGGCTTTATCAAGCGTTAGCTCTAGCTCACTTAGATTTAAATTATAACTCACATTGCTTGTTACAGTATGCTGATTATTGCTTTCATTAGTTGACACAAAAGGTTGAGAATATAATTGATCTTCTGTGATTTCCTCATCATAAGTATCATGAGATACATTACTATAGTTTTGATCTACGGTTTCTAATATTATTTCATTATCATCTACAATTATTTTAGTTGCTCCCAATTTAATTTCTCCGCTTTTCTTGTAGGGGCCAAAGGCTTTATCAAGCGTTAGCTCTAGCTCACTTAGATTTAAATTATAACTCACATTGCTTGTTACAGTATGCTGATTATTGCTTTCATTAGTTGACACAAAAGGTTGAGAATATAATTGATCTTCTGTGATTTCCTCATCATAAGTATCATGAGATACATTACTATAGTTTTGATCTACTTTAATTTCTTGTATTGTATAATCTTCATTTTCTTCTTTCTTCGTCTTTAAAGGCTGATTGGGTAGTATATTTCCAGTGATGAGTTTTTTAAGAGGTTGCGTAATTGGTTTAAATGTCTCTTCTAATTGATATTCATTTTCTTCTCTCCCTAATTTTATGCTTTGAAATTTTCGTTTCAATGCATTTCTTGTCGTTGTTAATTCCTTCAGAATATGTTCCTTCATTTTCTTAAATACGAAACCAGTGGTTTATTTGTTGTTTATTTGCTGTTTATTTGTTGTTTGATGTTGTTTTTTGCTGTTTATTTGTTGTTTATTGTTGTTTATTGTTGTTTATTGTTGTTTATTTGTTGTTTATTGTTGTTTATTGTTGTTTATTTGTTGTTTATTTGTTGTTTATTGTTGTTTATTTGTTGTTTATTTGCTGTTTATTGTTGTTCATTTGCTGTTTGTTGTTGTTTAATTTTGTTTATTTGTTGTTTATTGTTGTTTAATGTTGTTTATTTGTTGTTTATTGTTGTTTAATGTTGTTTAATGTTGTTTATTGTTGTTTATTTGTTGTTTATTTGTTGTTTAATATTGTTTATTGCTGTTTATCAAGCTGTTTCATCTCAGACTGATTAAATATAAAACATATTAAAAGTTATATAGTCCAATGCATTAAAAACAAACAAAAATACTAGTTCGAATTTAATTTATATAAATCTTTATTAAATATTCTTTAAAAAACAGCTTAAAAGAATTGATTAAAGGACAGTTCTTGTTCTTGGGTTCAATAGTAGAAACCTTAAACACAAGTGTCCACAGTTAAAAGAATCAAACCGTTGTTCTATAATTGTATTAAATGTTATCTCCTAAATATTTGATTAGCTCTAAAGGTGGTGGTAAATTCCCGAAGCTATCAAAATATCGACTTTCCTTCTCTGTTTTATAAAAAGCTACCCAATGTGTCCCACCTCCTGTCGAAGAGTCTAAATTAATGATGTCACACTCCCTTTTACGAACACGTTTTGGAAGTGAGTCTCTCATAAATATACCTCTGAAATTAGGAATATGCTTGCGTGCAAAGTTCATAAATTCAAAGTTTGAAAGTGGTTTAGTGGGTAGCTGCGCTAGAAGTTTTTTTTTTGGTATGGCTTGCTTCTATTTTTTTATTATGTTGCTTATTCTCCTCTAGCTATTTTCTGGCGGTATTAGCACTGTTAATAGTTTTAACAATAGCTGAACCACCGGACGCAAGCCCTCCTAAGGCACCGATTGCTGTTAAATCGGTACCAGCGGCAAGAACCCGCCCACTTTAGGCACACTTATTATTCTCGGTATTATTACATCTTTTTTCTTATGTCCAATTGAGTTGTCTATGACTTTCTTAGCTATTTGGATTGCCGAGTGAATATCATAAGGCTTCTTCTTTTTTAACATATTTGAAGCCACTCTAACTACATGCATCATTTTTTCTTTTTTTCACATGGTTTTGGCTACTTTTTCCTCTCCTACAGCCCATGCCCAATTTTTTCTTTTTATCATATGGCTTTGGTTTCTATTTCCTTTGATTGAGGCCCATGCCGAATTTTTCTTTGCTTTCATTGCGTTAGCTCGAGATATGCTACGGCTTTTTCTCCAAAACTGCTGTCAGACGCTTTAACTTGCTCCCACGCTCTATGCTATATCATGCAACTAGAATTCTCAGTCTATTAACGATCTCATTCGGATCATCCCAGTATGCATAATTTGGTTTACTTGTATTAAGTGTCATTAGACTGCCCCCTTCATGAATAGATTTTGTACGGCGGTTAGGTGTAAACATCGCACTAGGCGCGTTCATTGATGGAAACAGTTTTTTTTATGATTGTGAGATATTTTTTAGAGCGATTACCCTTAAAAGCATCATTATGTAAGTGATTTCTTCTATAAGCATTGGTTTTTATTAAAATTTTCTGATATGATTCCAAATCCATTTCGTCATAGCCTTGGGGGTTTTTACGGTAGATTAAAGAATATAATCCCGGTGTTAGATTCCACCTTTCACCGGTTTCTAATATTATTTCATTATCATCTACAATTATTTTAGTTGCTCCCAATTTCATTTCTCCGCTTTTCTTGTAGGGGCCAAAGGCTTTATCAAGCGTTAGCTCTAGCTCACTTAGATTTAAATTATAACTCACATTGCTTGTTACAGTATGCTGATTATTGCTTTCATTAGTTGACACAAAAGGTTGAGAATATAATTGATCTTCTGTGATTTCCTCATCATATGTATCATGAGATACATTACTATAGTTTTGATCTCCTTTAATTTCTTGTATTGTATAATCTTCATTTTCTTCTTTCTTCGTCTTTAAAGGCTGATTGGGTAGTATATTTCCAGTGATGAGTTTTTTAAGAGGTTGCGTAATTGGTTTAAATGTCTCTTCTAATTGATATTCATTTTCTTCTCTCCCTAATTTTATGCTTTGAAATTTTCGTTTCAATGCATTTCTTGTCGTTGTTAATTCCTTCAGAATATGTTCCTTCATTTTCTTAAATACGAAACCAGTGGTTTATTTGTTGTTTATTTGCTGTTTATTTGTTGTTTGATGTTGTTTTTTGCTGTTTATTTATTGTTTATTGTTGTTTATTGTTGTTTATTGTTGTTTATTTGTTGTTTATTGTTGTTTATTGTTGTTTATTGTTTATTTGTTGTTTATTGTTGTTTATTTGTTGTTTATTTGCTGTTTATTGTTGTTCATTTGCTGTTTGTTGTTGTTTAATTTTTTTTATTTGTTGTTTATTGTTGTTTAATGTTGTTTATTTGTTGTTTATTGTTGTTTAATGTTGTTTATTTGTTGTTTATTGTTGTTTAATGTTGTTTATTGTTGTTTATTTGTTGTTTATTTGTTGTTTATTTGCTGTTTATTTGTTGTTTATTTGTTGTTTATTTGCTGTTTATTTGTTGTTTATTGTTGTTTTTTGTTGTTTATTGTTGTTTATTTGTTGTTTATTTGTAGTTTTTTGCTGTTTGTTGTTGTTTATTTGTTGTTTATTTGTTGTTTATTTGTTGTTTGATGTTGTTTATTTGTTGTTTAATATTGTTTATTGCTGTTTATCAAGCTGTTGTTCATCTCAGACTGATTAAATATAAAACATATTAAAAGTTATATAGTCCAATGCATTAAAAACAAACAAAAATACTAGTTCGAATTTAATTTGTATAAATCTTTGTTAAATATTCTTTAATTCAATAGTAGAAACCTTAAACACAAGTGTCCACAGTTAAAAGTATCGAACCGTTGTTCCCGTTTATAATTGTATTTAATGTTATCTCCTAAATATTTGATTAGCTCTAAAGGTGGTGGTAAATTCCCGAAGCTATCAAAATATCGACTTTCCTTCTCTGTTTTATAAAAAGCTACCCAATGTGTCCCACCTCCTGTCGAAGAGTCTAAATTAATGATACCACACTCCCTTTTACGAACACGTTTTGGAAGTGAGTCTCTCATAAATATACCTCTGAAATTAGGAATATGCTTGCGTGCAAAGTTCATAATATCAATGTTTGAAAGTAATTTATTGGGTAGCTGCGCTAGAAGTTTTTTTTGGTATGGCTTGCTTCTTTTTTTATTATGTCGCTTATTCTCATCTAGCTGTTTTCTGGCGGTATTAGCACTGTTAATAGTTTTAATAATAGCTGAACCACCGGACGCAAGCCCTCCTAAGGCACCGATTGCTGTTAAATCGGTACCAGCGGCAAGAACCCGCCCACTTTAGGCACACTTATTATTCTCGGTATTATTACATCTTTTTTCTTATGTCCAATTAAGTTGTCTATGACTTTCTTAGCTATTTGGATTGCCGAGTGAATATCATAAGGTTTCTTCTTTTATAACATATTTGAAGCCACTCTAACTACATGCATCATTTTTTCTTTTTTTCACATGGTTTTGGCTACTTTTTCCTCTGCTACAGCCCATGCCCAATTTTTTCTTTTTATCATATGGCTTTGGTTTCTATTTCCTTTGATTGAGGCCCATGCCGAATTTTTTTTTGCTTTCATTGCGTTAGTTCGAGATATGCTACGGCTTTTTCTCCAAAACTGCTGTCAGACGCTTTAACTTGCTCCCACGCTCTATGCTATATCATGCTCTCTGCAGGCGGCGTCTAATGGATTTATTCCCTTATCGCCGCGCTCCAAACGTGACTGGAGTTTTGTTCCTGGCCCACAAAACTGATAGCCTGGCAAGTGTAATTCTACTGGCAGTGAGTTTATTATTTTATTAATGATACCTCCTCCGTGGTAGTCGTTAATTTTACTACTAAATGGTTTATAAAAGTGCATTACCATTTTATTAGCTCATTATTCTTCAAAGAGCTGTTAATGAGTGACGTGCTTATGAGAAAACCTTAACTAATATGCATTTAATAAAGCAAAAAACGAACATTGAAGTGAGAAATTTCGATTTAAAAAATAATGAAAACCAAACGATCAGGCACAGTAGCCTTTTACCCAGTTCAATTAGAGCCCTAATTGTTGACCTTCTAATTGTGGGAAAACATATGTAATGATTAGTTTGATCGAGAGTCCCAATGGGCTAAAATTTGAAAATATTTATTTGTATTCAAAGTCGTTATTTCAACCTAAATACGAATTTAAATACGAATTTAAAAAAAACTTGTAGGCCCGATCAAAGGCATGGGCTATTTTACATAATCAGAAAATGAAAGTGTAATAGCACCAGACGAGGCCAAAAAGAACTCGATAATGATATTTGATGATGTAGCGTGTGAAAAACCAAATAATATTCGTGAGTACTTTTGCATGGGGCGACATAGCAACATCGATGCGTTTTATTTATGCCAAACATACACACGTATTCCGAAACATCTTGTGCGTGATAATGCAAACCTAATTCTAATGTTTAAACCAGATGCCCTAAATATGAAGCACGTCTATCAGGATCATGCAGGCGTTGATATGAATTTTGATTGTTTTAAGGAAATTTGTCAATTATGTTGGAAAGAAAGATATGGCTTTTTATTAATTAGTCAAGATGACCCCATAGATAAAGGACGGTATAGACGAGGATTTGCAGACTTCATTCGAATTTGAAATATAACGACAAGAACGTTCATTGATACTTCACTTACACACAACTTGTCAAAATGTCAACAACACTTACGTTAACGGGATGTAGTTCAACTTTATCGGCAAACTATTTTCCGCCTATTCTACTACATACGGATTATGAATGTGCTCTTATCGATTTTCATATGTATAACTCGATTCCAAATGTGGATCATGATAATAATTTATTCCATATTGGAGAACATGAATTCGAGATTCCCGTGGGATCCTACGAGCTAAATGACATAAGTAATGTTATATTAGAGAAAATGAAGGAAGTAGAACCCAAAAAAATAAATCATCCACTTATCGAGAGCAACAACAACACACTTCAGGTCATGATTTCAACTAAGGAACATCCCATATATTTTGACAGAGAGCGTACTATTAACAAATTATTTGAATTTTATAAAAGGGAGCTAAAGTCAAATACCGTACATACCTTAGATCAAATTGTCGATATATTGAAAGTGAATACAATGCACTTGGAGTGTAATATTGTAAGCGGATCATATGTGAATGAAGAATCAAGTCATGCGTTGCATGAATTTACTACCACCAGGCTATAAAATGAGCGAGAAACCTATCAACCTGATTTATTTGCCAGTGAACACGAGAGAGATTCAGTCATTAATTTTACCTCAAACATTCCTAGTTCAAACATAGAGGGAACAAGATCAGTAAGGGGAACTCTTACACCTGCAAACAGATTATTTTTAAAGTCTTTGGTTCTTACAATCAGAACGCAATGAGCGATATCTTGAATGTTCGACAGAAGCCCTCTTCCGACGAGAGCATAATAAAAATAGAATATCATAGTTACTCACCCTACCTTCAATCATTTAAGACTAATGATGAAGTTCGAATTACAATCCAAAATCAGGTTCTTTATGTATTCCCGAGCGAGAGTTTTATTAATATTGATGGCTCGATTTGTTTGGCTGACAACACACCTACTAATGCTGGTAAATTAAAAAACAATTGTATGGGTTATTTGTTTGATGAAATTCGATATGAATTAAATGGCATTGAAATCGATCGCACACGATTTGTTGGTACAACGACCACCTTAAAAAACTACATTTCAATCAACAAGAGCGAGAGTCACATGCGTAGTAACTCTGGATGGTTTAATGGATCTGATAAACAGCTAGCAAACGGTGGATATTTTAATTTCTCCGTTCCTCTTAAATTCTTACTTGGATTTGGAGAAGACTATAATAAAGTCTTGTTAAATTGTAAACATGAGCTTATACTACTCATGACTAAAAGCATGGAAGATGTATTTTATTCGAAAATTGGAGATGTTGAATTTAAACTGAATATTTCCAATATAACATGGAAAATACCACATGTAGCACTTAGCGATGAAAAGAAATTGGCAATGTTCAGTTTGACTAAAAACGGTGGTTCGTTACCAATAGCATTTCGTAGCTGGGACTGCTATCTTAATCCCACACTAGCGGAGGGCTCCCATCATATATGGAATGTTAAGCTTGCAGCCACCAGGGAGCGCCCCCGTTTTGCGATAATAGCATTTACACTAAATGGAGCACTAATTCAAAATCACTTGAGAAACATAAAAGTGTACTTGAATTCTGAAACATATCCATATGATGACATGAATGTTAATTTTGGACGAGAACGTTTCACTAGCCTCTACGACACGTATACAAATTTCCAACAAAGCTATTATATGAAAGAGCTAGCGAGTTTAAGGAAAAGGCGCCGATTATTGTTATTGATCTTTCGCATCAGAATGAGTCTGTTAAAACGGGACTAATTGGTGTGAGAGTTTCTATCGAACTGGAGAATGAAAGTTCTAGGAACACAAAAGTATATTGTTTGCTTATGCATGATCGATTAGTTGAATATGATGATCGATTATATGAATATTGACTGGATTAGATCAGCGCATCGTCTAGTATAAGCATCAAAAACACACTCCTAAAAATGGATCTGGAGCGAGTTGCTATTAACAGCAAAAAAAACAGCTCTATTAAAAAAAAAATACAATTTACGTATTTTTATTTTCCATAAATTTCGAAATTTGAACCTTCCATAATTACAAAAAGTTTAAATAAATTATAATATATACTTTTAATTTGATTTGTCAATAATGTCTTCCCAAATGTGCTATGACTCAAAAAAATGATATACGGCTTACCGATTTAAATGCAACTTATAGAAATGACGAAGAAATAGATTTAACTCGTTTATGCTTTGAAATTTCTAAAAAGGTGGGACGAGAAATAGAAAGAGATGCAAACAACTATAGAGAAAAAAAGAGTCAGCTGTATACGTAGGCTCCCAGTACCAAGGTTAAATTTTGTCTTGAAGAAGTACAGTACAGAAATGGGATTATTTTCAAAATTTGGCTACACCTCAATTGTAAAGAAAATTGATGATTTTTTAGCCGAATTTTATGGTATGATTTTTCCTGAGCATCAACGGCTGTTTGCAGAATACCGAGAATATTTCACCAAATACGAAAAATCTCACATTAAAACATCGCAATACGGAGTACATTTAACAATATGCCCCTGGTCCTCAGAGCCTGTCACTTTCATACTATACGTATACAAAAACTAGAACGCCTTATATCACAGTACACTTAATTAAGTAATATGATAATATATAAAACTATTTAATCCTAAGCTAGAAAAAATATTTTAAATAAATTATAGTATAAACAAAACAATAAATAAATTGACAAAAAATCTGTAAAATGAAAGCCTGTTGTCTTTCTTTTATCCCATACATTAGAATTTACGATCGAACTCTTTCTCTAACAAAACCTGTTTACAAGTGTGCGCCGCACTTGTGTTCCTTCGCCGTGTAGAAAAACGGTCTGTTCACACTCTTCAGAAAAGGGAGAGTAAATTAAATGCGCACGTGCCTGATCGAGCTCTCAACCCACCCCTGAAAAAGTAAAAAAACAAGTCGATGCGTGCACTTGTGCGCCTGTGATCGCATAACCCCTCCCACTTCAAATCTGAATTCTAATGAGCGGTCCCTTATTAAACCGGTTTTTTAATGATCGGTCCCTTTTCCCACCCCCGAAAAAGTAGATGAACAAGTCGATGCGTGCACTAGTGGGCACGTGATCTCATAACCCCTCCCACTTAAAATCTCAATTTTAATGATCGGGCACCCACGCTACTTCAGAAAAGGGACAGTTACTAAAATGTAACGGCCACTTTCCTCAGCTCCACCCTCCTCAGAAGGTCACAAAGGCCCATGACGATGGTTCCATCACTTCCCCCTCCCTAAAAAAGGATCACGTACCTGCATATTAACGATCGGTCTCCTCACACCCCTAACTCAAAAAGGGACAGGTGCCTGAATATTAATTAGGGTCACGTAGGGTCATAAATAATTAATTATTCACTGTCACAGAACATACAATTCCCTACTACTACTATTCTTTAGCCATTAAATACTCTTTCGAGTTTTTCTCTAGACATTGAATTTATGCGAGTCTTTGAGGGTGTTTAGACCGGGTTCACAATTGCACAGAAAGTGCAGTGGGATTTCGCAATTTTCGATTTTGCCACATAAGAAATAAATGGGTATGTGTGTGTGACAAGCGGACCGATAGTCCGATGTGACCGCTGCTTCGGAAATAGTGGCAGCATTGCATTTTGTTTTTACCTGTTAACTTTTAGCAAACAGGTAATTTTTTGTGCTTTTTATTGGTTTGAAATGAGCAACGGATGAGTTTTGATTGAGCGTGAAGTGGACACGCAGATATCGAATCAGCCTTTCTCTGTTGAGCTGGCGTTCCTGAAAGTGTGGGAGGGAATATTGGCAGGTCTGCGGGGCCGCCTAAAAACACGCATATCTATCAGATTAAAGACACTGGGCGTGGAGAGATATTCGTATGTATTTGTAAAATAATCAAGCAAAACAATTAGCAGATTAATCACTTTAGCCAAGAAAGAGAGAAAGTTCGACCGTACGGGCGTACGGGCAATCGCCATCGACGTAGACAGATGTCGAAGAAATTGCCCAAATTTGCGGCAGCTCCAAGGCTTTACATCGCGAAAAATATGTTTTAAGAGGTCGGTGACAGTTAAGATGTTTTATTATTTATAAATTTTGTATTAAATATAACATATATTTAAATTGCAGACGTATGCAGTTCGTATGTGAATGACGATCAGCTTTTACCAGGCGTGGAAGCAAGCTGCTCCACTGTCCAACCGACTAAAAGGAGAACAAAACAGTTACAAAGTGGATGTCTTCTTGTATATGTATATATTTAAAGTATATTGATGCATTCGAAGCATTCCTGTCCATTCGAAATTTATCTTATCGCAGAACTGACCAAAGCGTTCCTTTAAATATTCATGTTATTATGATTACAATAAGTATGTGGTTTTATTTACTGACATATTGCTACACCTCATTACCAGCATCAGCCAACACTGACGCAATAAAAGTGTTTTGCATTGCTGTGCCAAGATGCACCTGAGAGAGATGCATCATAACAGCCAGTGCCTCCTCAGCCTTGATGTCGGGCGGCAGAAAGCAGGTCCACGAATTGATCTTCCACTTTTATATTACTTATTATTTGAATTTTTTATAAAATTTCAATTTACGTGGAGACGCAGCGGTAATAGCAATCAGCTGTTCACTCATTGCAATTGCGGTAGTGGGTGGTGTAAGCAAGTTTTTGAGTTGCAACTTTAACAGACTCTGTTAAGTCCGGTGTAAAAACCATGTTTCGAACTTTTCACTTTGTTTATTTAAATTTGTAAAGATTTTAAAAAATGTTAAAAATATAAGTGCGAGACTTTTACACACGACGAGGTAAAATGAGAATGGTCGAAGAAGATAAATGTGTCGTGGATCAAGAAAAACTAAATTGAAACAAATTTGAAAGAATTAAATTGAAATCATTATTGTGTTGCCTTAAAAGTACTACTATGATTATTATAAAACTATACAAATTTAAACTTTGATTTTGGAAGCTGAATTTTATGTTTTTCAATTTCAATTTAATTGGAAACGATTTCAATTTGAAATCGTCCGCGACTAGTACCCTGTTCTGATGAAAAGACACAACTTAAGAAGCAAGAGAAGCGAAATGGAGGTGATTTTGAGTCGGAGCTGGACGATGCAGTGTGCGAAAAAAAATACAAGACAGATGACAATATTGCCGCTATTTTAGTAAATTGAAAGGAACTAACTTCGGCTGTACTACAAAATCAAAGAGATATTGCGTGTATTAGCCAACGGGTTGAAACTGATCGACAAAATTGTGAGCAGGCGTGTTATGATGCTGTCAGTATGAAGCCTCCAAGCCCACATGTCTGTCTTTTCAAGCACGCCGATATAGTGTGAGACAAAGCTATACCGGAGCCAGAATCTGGCTTGCCGTCGTTTTCAAGCACAGGTGAGCAATGGCCGTTATTCATTGCCAACTACAATGATACCACAAGCGAGTTGAACTATAATAAACGACAAAATCTGGTCCGACTACACAAATGTTAAGTTGGAGGAGCAAAAGAGGCAGTAGAAGCCATGCTGATATATTCGGAAGATGTTCCAAAGGTTATAGATGAACTGAAACTTCGTTTTGGACGTACGGAAATCCTTGTTCGCTCACAGCTTTTAAAAATAACGGAATTTCCAAAAAGTGCCATCAACAAACTTGATCAGGTAATAAATTTGTCCACAAAGGTGCATCATCTGAAAATTGTCGTCAACACTTACATAATTCACCACTTTTGGACGAATTGGTAGATAAGTTGCCGACTGATGTACAATTAAAATGCCTACTCTTTGGAAGTAAGCCTGTCAGAAGCCGACTTTTTGGAGTCTGGAATCTGAATGTCCATTATGTGAAAACGGTCATCATATAAGCCAATGTAAAATTTGGTGTGAAAATACCGAAGTTCATGATCGTTGGGATTTTGCCAAGTCCAACTAACTTTGTTTTAAATTTTTGTCGAAGGGAAATCACACATCGAATTGCCAATCAAAGAACAAATGTGGTATAGACGGCTGTACACGTGCCCATCACCAGACTTTTCACAACATTTTGTTTAAACGTCAAAGAGAGGAAGTAGAAAAGAAAAAGAAAAGAAAAAGAAAAGAAAGAAAAGAAAAGTGCCCATTGTTGAGTATGGGAATGGAATGCCAATCTTGCTAATTGGTCTAGATAATGTGGGGATATTGAAATCTTGAAATCAAGCTAGAAAAATCTTTTTAGAAACGTAGATGTACTAACGGCAAAAAATTCAAGTTACCCAACGATACCAAGCAAGGGCTTGATAACCCATGCAAAATTCTACCCACCTCCCGCATAACGTGCGGTGACGAAAATCGCGAACAATTAGAAAGATGACATAACAATAGAGTTTTTAGACTAGGTATGGAAGTAGCATTACTTATTACATGGAAAAGATTATTACAGTTGGAACATAAGATCCGAAATGGGTTATGGTTAGCATAGTTACTATTACAGGTTTGAAGAGAAAGCGGTAAAGAGTTTCTCGTAATTCTGCTCGGAACGAATGATAAATTAGGAAGAATCAATTTGCTCCTTAATTAATTTGTGTAAGTAGATTACACCAAGCATTGTTCTACGATCAGCAAGAGTGGGAAGATTTATTAGTAAAACTCTACCAAGGCTCTAAAATTATACCCAAATCATCAACCGATTCAATACAATCAAGTTGCTTACTATTAATTAAACAATTGTTCAAGAAGGGCGTTCGCCTATAAAAAGACATTAATTTACATTTACTGCAACCTTTGACCAGATAGAAAATTAGAAGACGTCAGGCAAAGTTTTACGTCATCGGCATACATCAGCATTCGAGAGTGACTTATCACAGAAAGGAGGTCATTAATGAACAATGTGAATAACAACTGACCAAGGTGACTTCCTTGTGATACATTAACAAGCTTAGAGACGAAGCCTTTAAAATAAACTTTTTGAGTTCTAAGAGTTAAATAATTGGAGATCCAAAGAATTAGGTTATTTGAAAATCCCAAAAAGATGAAGTTTATGCAGTAAAAACGAATGATTAACGGAGTCAAAAGCCAAAAGTCAAAAGCCTGAAGTCAGAGTAAATAACATCTGTTTGCATTTTATTTTGCAATCTCTTGATAACAAAAGACGTGAATTCCAATAGGTTAGTGGTAGTAGATCTAAATTTCACAAACCCATGCTGGGAGGGTGAATTTATAGATCTACAAAGATTTTGCAGTTGAGAAGTTATCAATTTCTCAAAAATCTTAGGAATATCAGACAACTTAGAAAAACTTCTATAGTTCTGAACATTGGACTTGTTTCCTTTTTTAAGGAGAGGAATAATAAATGATTTTTTCCAAATTTTAGTAAAAGAACATAACTCCACGGACAAAATACAGGCAGAAAATACAGGCTTCATGACCCTTAGATCACTTAGTAGTGAACTTTCCGTGGTCCAAAAATTGAGTTTGAGTCATATACGTGATAAGAATAAGACAGGCCCAATTGATAATCTTGAGGACTATACGTCGTTTAAAAAAAATTTAGCAGTCAGTTGTCGTTTTTTCGAAAAATACTGTTGATGGTAGCGTCGATGATTGATGTTTCGCATAAACGAAATTATAACACCGCATAGGATCCCGCTGGAACTGTAACCTACAACTTTTCAGGTAATCCTTATAATTTAGGTTATTTAGGACAGAGAAATTGGATCGATCAATCAGATTTCGAGAGTAATCCAAGAAAGAGACAGTTTTCCACAACTTCCTATACATCATTTACTTTATGTTTTTTAAGTTTATTAATTCTCGTGTAAACCACACAGGTTTGTTAGACCTAAATGATTTACAAACCGGGACACATATATCAAATAATTTATTTAAAGAGGAATAAAAAATCGTGAGCACTATCCATGTCACTACTACATATAAAGCCAAGACCAGTCAGCCTGGGATAAGCGCTGAGTTAGTTTAGTAAAGTCGGTTTTTTGAAATCGACGAGCTCGCTCTGGACATGACATGGGCTCAGTAAGGGAAATAGACAAGAAAGAGTGATTCAAAACAAAAATAAAATCCAGCATTCGTTTCAAATTCGGCACGCTTAGAAGATTTATGAACGATATGGAAGGACAAAGTGCTGGTGACACGATATTGGGAATGACAAAACCCTCAAATTTAAGACGATATTTCATTGAATTCCTTGTGAAGTAATGCAAGGTAAACATGTACCAACGAAATGGGAATTGCTGGGTATTGTATATATCTTTGCAAAGATTCTTATAAAAAGACTTGGAGTCAATAAATGGAATGGGTCGAAGGCTTGCCAATAAACTTACGTCCGGAATGGGATTTGCCGCTGTCTACCTGCGTCTAACCACAACTGTGGACCTAAATTAACCTTTGTTATGGGAAAAACATGTCTTGCGCCAACCAAGCTTTTATCGATCACTCGTTTAGAACTGCAGGCCGAAGTGTTGCGCTTGAAAAAGTTGATAGAGAAACACCAATATGTGAAACTACCAAAAATTGTATTTTGGAGTGATTCAAAAACAACTTTACAGTGGATTTAAGCCATATGTTGCATACCGAGTTACAGAAATTTTGTCAACAACTCGCCCAAATCAATGAAGGTTTGTACCGTCTGCCGAAAACCCAGCGGATGCAGCAACTCGATAAGTAAACATTCCTGAGACTAGCCATAACGGCCTGTGGCTTAATGGACCAAATTTCTTAAAAGGATAACCAGACGAATGGCCTCAAATGAATATACAGATACCTATCGCACCACTTGAAGAATAAGTCGTGAATGAAACCATTTTGAAGTGATGGTACAGCAAGATGACTTTTCCGCAATCTGCCTCTCTCAAAAGCTATTAAGAGCGATGGAGCGACTTATGTAGTGCACGACGATTAATACCAGGACCTCTCATCTTTAGTTATGCAACATTTTTATAACAAATTTCATCATCGGAAATTTGCCGTCATGATCAACGAGTACCGTCAACTGTATACCGTATGCTAAATCTTTGCTAAACCGGGTGCAACAAGACTGCACAAAATGTTTTGCTGATCGAAGTCTACTTATAGTGCCGCTCATGGGCCAACTTCCAATCGGCAGACTGCCAGCGTATGTCCGATGTTTTTACTACTGTGGTATTGAACTTTTCGGACTAATAAAAACGCTGGGCATTAATATTTACGTGCTTAAGAAGAAGATGTGTAGCGGATCGAGAAAAAACGCAAATTGGAATTGTTGCATTTGCACCTAATCAGAGTGGGAACGCCTAAGATAACCCGAACAAAAAAAATGTAATATCCAGGCCTGCAACGAAAAGCCCCCTAGCGAAGGCTAGACGAAACTTACAGGTAGCTAGAGAGAGACATGTGAAAGAAAAGGAAAGGCAATTATAAAATATATATAAGGGCATATCAGTAAAGACGTGTGACTTAAGAGCTGAGTGAATTTAAATTTGTCTGCGCGATAAAATAAAAAAAAAAAATTTGTTTTTTCGTGTGAGTAATAATAAAAATATAAAAAAAAAATAAAAAATACGTGATTAATAGTGGTACACTGACATTTATTTGGCCGTCAGCATCCCCGCTTTCATCATTAGCAGCAGCAGCAGCTTGACTGGAGGTTCCAATTATAGGTGAGTCCATTCCATACGTGTGGTGGCAGCAATGCAGCTGGGTCACACCCGCCAATAGAAAACATACATACTTGCGTACTTGGGGACGCAATCAAAGCACTCTCAACATTGCATCAATTATAAACAAGTAAGATGGCTCTAGTCGGGAGCCAGTACTTGCGTACTTGGGGACGCAATCAAAGCGCTCTCAACATTGCATCAATTATAAACAAGTAAGATGGCTCTAGTCGGGAGTGCCCGACAAGGAGATACCTGAACCCAGCGGCGAGCTGTCTTTACATAAATTTAATAAAACTCCTCTGCATTCATACACACGACACCACAGCAGCACTTAATAAAATAAAATAAAAATAAATTATAAAATATTTGCAGGCAAATTTTAGTATGCCGTAGTCGTGAAATTTCTCGCAAAACTTTCACAAAATAGGAAACTATATCATTCAATTGTTAGTTGCAGTTGATCTGCAAAGTGAGTTTCGAACCGGCAACATCTCTATCACGGAGCTACAGCAACAATTGTGATCGTCAAAAGCTTAAAAAATGGCACACATGCACAAACAATCGCATTAGATTTCGAAAAAGTGCTCATGCATATGAATGTACATATGTATGTATGTATATGTCCACACGCATGCAGAAAACGCTTGCGCTTGGCACGTGCCACCACGTGGTTTGCCAATATACAAAACCAACTTCTGTGTTGCTTAACCGATTTTGATGAAATTGGTTTTAATGCATTCGCTTTGTACTATAGTACATTTATATAGCAGCATTAACCAAATTTGGTGGCTGTGGCTCTTATAGTTTCTGAGATATGCTCATGCAGCTGCGCTTGGCCCCCACTATGAAGAGTTGATTCCTAAAAATTTTCTAAACTTAGAATAGGATCGTTATGAAATTTTCAGGACGTAACAAGAGCATTGAAACCAAAGCGCAAGTATGTAGTTCTTGATGTGCAATTTTTCTGGTTTTTTCATAATTCATAATTTCTATTATTCATAAGCTGCGTATCCTTTATGAGAACATATTAAAGTAAATTTGGTGGCTCTAGTTTTTATAGTTTTTGAGATATACTCAAAAAATCGGGTAAACAAATCGATAAACACTGATTATAAGAAAACAGGGCGAGTTATCGATAATTTCAAATAAACTTGATCTGCGTATGGTATATACGAATCTACAAAGTCCAAACTTAGCTCTCAAGCCCTTGTAGTCTCTGAAATCGACGCGTTCATACAGACAGACGGAAAGACGGTCAGACGGACGGACAGACAGACGAACAGGGATTAATCGACTCGGCTAGTGACGCTGATAAGAATATATATACTTTATGGGGTCGGAGATGTCTCCGTCTCCCTGTTACATACTTTTGCACTAAACCATTATTCCCTTTTTACCCATTTTCAATGGGTTCAGGGTTTACAAAATATACGCTGTTGACAACTAATTGGAAACAAGAATCTTGATTTTGATTTTTCTGTTCTCAGAATAGCACTAGCACACATTTTTTTCTTCTCCCACTATCCTGATGGTACACTTTCACTATTTGTTTGCATTGTTTCTCAGTAATTGCGATTAGTTCGTTGTAGTGATATTAATCCGAAATGAACATCGATTTTTTATATCGGATTAGAAAATCGTGCTGATAATCATCAATGTGCCGATATATCGAAAAAAAAGATTATCGAGTTAAAATTACATTAATACATTAATAAGGTAAAGTTCGCTTTCTTTTAGTCGGTTTCAGCTTAAGTTTAAAGATTCCAAAAGGGCCAATATATTTATAAGAATCGATCGAGGTGGCATCGAAATATCGTAAAAAAGATTATCGACTTAAAATTGGAAAAAATCACGGCTGTTAACATCGATATATCGATATTTAAATTTTTTTAACATCACTAGTTCATTGCAAAATTTTTTCCATATTTTGAATAATTTTACAAATATTTCAGTAAGTGTTTATTATTTTTAGTTCTTACAATGAAATTATTGGTTATAAGAACATCGACAGTCATGGGTATTTCATTGTATTTTTCTACGTTATTCCATTAATGTTCGATGGGATTTAAGTCCGGGTTCGGCGATGGCTGCTTGAGAACAGCGTTGAAGTTTGCCTGAAAAATTGTTTTCGTTAGATGAGCTGTATGATTAGGATCATTGTCCTGATGAAATGTCCAAGAACTTGGCATATTTTCATTCGTATACAGTATTAAAGCATTATTAAGTCTGTCAAGTATGGCGAGAATGTCATTTCATCATTGTATGGGACCAACTCCGTTCCAGGAGAAACCTCCCCATACATTAATACTTCCACCTCCATGCTCCATAATGATTTATATAAACCTGAACCCGAACATCTGGACTATGCTAGTCAACATATTTCTATATTTTCGAAGCCCAATTAAAATGGTTTTTAGCCAAATTCTATTTTAAGATTTCTCTGCTTGATAGTCACTAATACCTTCGTCTGTGAAATGAGCCAATGGAGTCCAGTTTCAAAAGATCGTTGAGAAATGGTCAGTTTCGATATTTCTAAGCATAACTCATCAATGATTTCAAGCTGAATATCTACAGCACTACTTTTTTAATTATTTATTATTTGTAAGGGGGTCTCACAGCAGTGATTTTAGTGGGACAGTGACCAAATTGCAGTCTTTTGTGCCAAGGGGCTCCCCATGGGGACAAGAGGTGCTCTGCCTCCCTTATGAAGGAGAGCAGATCCCTTGTCAAGGAATTTCTGATCTGTGCTGGAGTAACATTTCTCAGCATAGATTCTTCCTCCAAATAATGGCTGGGCAATCACATAAAATGTGCTTTGTTGTCTCGTCATCGTCTCTGCCGAGTCTACACTCTTTATCAGAGACAGGCGCATTTTGTGGAGGTGATATTTGACTGTGTGGTGTCTCGTAAGATAGGACACCAAGAGTCGTAGTTCCGCCCTTGAAATATTTTTGGTCTTTCTACCTGTATGTGGGCTGACTAGCTCTTTAGCTTTTCGTAACCCAGGTCTCGTTGACCAGTAGATTCCCCTCTCCTTCTTTGACCATTCCTCCATCAACTCTTTGGCAGAGGTCCAGCTTAACCCACAAAAGGGTTCAGGTCCAAGAAGAGTGGCGTGGATCTTAGATTGAAAAACACTGGGTCAGGTACCCATTGCAAACGAGATTTCGGTGTTGGGTCCTGTGATCACGCGCCAACCCCTTGATTAGTTTTTCATCCGTATGTGAACCACTGCAGGCTCATGCTTTCATTGCAAGGGTGCAATCATCCCATTCCCTACAGTCTGGAATAAGAGTCCTAAATTTCGCCCCGAAGAAAAGTTCTGTGGTCTTAAGATCCGTTCTGTCGCAGATCCCTAAGCCAGGAATAGTTTTTACTAGACTAGCATGACCTATGTGTGTTGCTAGCAACCCATTTGTGAGTTTAATCCTCAGAAGGCTCAAAGAAGCTACCTTCTTTAAGTGCAACTGCAGTGGATTCAGTCCTAAGACTGTCTCCAGTGCTGCAGCATGACACACGTGAGGGATAGGCATTCGAGCCGCTGAAGTTTGCTGCATTTTTGTATGGCGGTAGCCTGCTGGACCTTTGGCCACTAGACGAGGCAGCGAAAGTGACAACAGGCATAACCATTATACTATACCAGCCATCTGATGGCTTTGGAGTCTAAACCCCACGTTTTACCGAAGAGTCGATGACATGCCCACATGGCATGATTACGTTTGGTCAACGTTTTGTCTAAGTGCGAGTTCCTGTTACGTCTCTTATCCAGATTAATACCGAGATAATTGACCTCACTTGAGAGCTCGTCGAGTGTCCCACCGATGTAGAGCTGACCGACATCGATGTTGTACCGTTTCGTGAAGGAAACGATAATCGCGTTCTATGGGTTGATATTGAGACCAACATCTGTGCACCATCTTAGGACCGCTCGGATGCGGACAGTGGTGGCGTCCAGTGAAGATCTAATGTCTCTGTGCATAAGCATTCCCTCTATCCAGCTAATAGAGTCAACCCCCCTTGATGCTAACGCCCTGGTTATTGACTGATAGCCAGTGTTCTCGAAGGAATCTTCGACGTCTAGGAAGGAGCACAAAGCAATTTCCTTCGCCTCGAATGCCTTTTCAATCTTACTGACTATCTGATATAGACCTCTGTCGATCTGGGGATTGGTACCTTGCAATCTGCACTGGATATGCAAGTTCAACAGGCGTCCTGCGGTCTTAAGCAGAAAGGATGTAAAGCTAATTGGTCAATACAACTTAGGTTGATCCAAGGGACGGTTTCCTTGCTTGGGAATAAAAACCACACTTAGCTCCCTCCAATATAGCGGAATGTACCCCCAAGCTCGCCCTAAGTAGACCAATAAGTGGACTAAGTATAACTTCGAGACTGTGTTGCAGCAGGGCCGGGAAAATCTGGTGGCCCCCGGGGCTTTGAAGGGAGCGAATGATTCAATGTCCCACGTGACCTTGTCAACGTCGAAGATTACACTCGACAGACTGTAACTACGTCTAGCTGGTGGTTCAGTATCCTCATCATTACAGCCATTTTCCGGGTTTATAACAGACCCAGGGAAATGCACCTGAACCAGTAGCTCTAGCGTTTCTCGTCGATCCAGTGAATAAGAGCCATCTGTTCTTTTTAAGAGCCCCACACCATTAGATGACCCTCTGGCCAATACGTTTTGCAATCTCGCTGCTTCTGGAAGTGACTCCACACTTTCGCAGTAGGTGCACCAGGTATCGCGTTTGGCACGTCTAATGTTCTTATTATACTCAGTGAGCGCTCATCTGTATGTGTCCCATGAGTCTCTATTTGATTTGGCCCTGTCAAAGAGCCGTCTGACCTCCTTCTCTTGATTTGATAGGCCTTCGCTCCACCAGGGAACCTCACGTTTCACCTGATGGGGTCTTAGGGCCATACTATCATGGTAGGAGGTTAAAAGGTTGAAGTTGTCTCGACGCTAATCCTATCTCCCTCGTGGAGTTAAAGCTGGCAGCAAGTTGATCAACTTTCGAAGCCACTTAGGCTTTGTACAAGTCCCAATTTGTCTTCTTTGGGTTAAAAGAATTGAAAAGGAACTCCGCTTGGCCTGGGAGATCAAATCTGATGTGCTGGTGATCTGAAAGAGTGGCCTCATCAGTAATCCGCCAATTTTTTATGAAATCGGACAAAGAACTGCCAACCAGAGTGATGTCTATAAAAGTCGGATCGTACCCTCTTTTTGATACATCTAATTGACTACACAAAAGATATTCAAGAAGGCCCTCACCCCTTTTGTTGACGTCACTACTACCCCAGATAGTGTGATGGGTGTTGGCGTCACAGCCAATGCCTAGCTGTTTGTTCGTCTTTTGGCAGAAGTCGACGACCCGCTGAACCTCCATCGGCGGTGCGTCGTCGGTGTCGCCAGGGAAATATGCAGACACCACTACAATTTCCTTCGCTCCTTCTGCCGAAGCCCCCTCAATGGTTGACGAAACTAGGTCCCTGGAGATAAAGTTTGCTAGAGGAAAGTGCCTTACGCTTTTATCCAGAAGGATAGCTGCGCGAGGCGCTCCGCGGACTTGGCCACCAATTAAGCATGGTGCTTGGAGGAGAGCCAGGTTGATGTTTTCCTCGGCGAAAATCCTGCACAAGGTGGCCGACGCTCCTCTAGCGTGGTGTAGGTTCGCCTGAACCACCTTGATTGTGCTCATTTCTCCTTCGCGGAATGTTGGACAAGGCAACCGCTTTTGCGGTTTTGGTCCTGCCAAAACAGTACCAGACTTTTCCGCCGCACTTAATCAGCGACTGCAGCGACGCGTCATCCACCATGATGGCTAAGTGCAGCACTACACCACTCGTGGTCCGCTGCACTACCCTCCATTGGCTGGTGCTGAAGTCGTTCTGGACATCTATGTGCGCCAGAACCGTCTCGTTGGGTAGCTCCAGGCTGTTGGCGAAGTAACCTCGTGTGAGGTGCGCCCGGGGGAACGAGTTTTCCTCCAACAGCTCAACTTCAAGCGAACTGCAGACCTTGATATGGCTGAAGTTTGCCCTCACCCACTCGGCTGCGTTGTTGTCGTAGCAGACGAACATGAGCCAATCCGTTCTCAGAACAACACCCTCGAACTTTGGCATAACACATGGCGTCAGAAACGTCAAGGTGGACGATAAGATCGCCGCCTTAAGCGTTGACACTTGCTCCGGTGTCAGAGGTGACGATCTATCAGTCGCGATGAAACCGAGCTTGACAATGCTCGCCATCCGACTGTACGTTGGCGCTGTCAGACTTAATATTTTTATTTATATTTTGGTTCATTATGAATCCCACGAGTGAACGAGAAACAGATTTCACCCGCGGCATAGCCCGTCTACCGCGGGAGGTTGAAATATAAAACTGGAGGGCGACAGGTATCCAGAGTCCGCATACTAACGGCCGAGCACCTCCTCGGTCATGAATCCTTCGGCATATGCTGTTGCACTTTGGATTGCGGTAATTTTCTGAAGTGTTGTCTTCTATTTGCCCGACTACCATTATTCAGCACCTTTGGCAGAGACATGACTTACCAAGGACCTGCTTCCAGTCGCCCTCACGAGGAGAGTAGGGTCGCACTTCTAACAGTGTGTGCAGATACGGCGCGAATTAGTCAAGTAATAATTACACGTTGGTCCCCTTGCACACGAGTTAGCTGACGGCCTATAGCACTAATACTAGGATCCGATTTGTATTTGAGTATAATCTGACGGTCTGTAATTTCGCAAGTATTGAGCGGTCACTTTTTCATAGAACGTTTCCTGTTGTATAATTTTTTTTTAAATTTTCAGTTACATTATAAACTATATAAACAATTTAATTGAGTTGGAATAGCTTGATCTTTGCGGATATCCGAATCTCTATAATTGATTTACTAATAGCTGGAGTGCAGCTATTCTCAGTACCCATAACTGACGATTATCTAATAACCAAAATTTAATACTAAAACAACAAAAACATACCGAAATATTTGCAAAATAATTCAAAATATTAAAATTTCTTCTACAAATTAAACTTGTTGTCATGATTTGAAACAAACTAATCGCAATTACTAAGAAACAATGCAACCAAATAATGAAAGTGTACCCTTAATTTAAAGAAGGGGGAGAAGAAAAAAATGATTGTTGGTGTTATTCTGAGCACAGAAAATTAAAAGTTAAGGTGCTTGTTTCCAATTATTATATATATATATATATATGTATATATATATCAGAGAGAGATCTCAGCTTGAGAGTGATTGACGTGCTTTATTTTATGCTCCAAAACTTTTATTCATCGTTGCATTAATTAACTGCCTTTTACTTTGTATTTTATCTTATTTTGTGTTTTATTTAAAAAGCTTTAATTTTTTCTGTGCAAACTGCTTTCTGTTGTGCATTGTAAGTCTTTATTCATTAAATCAATTTAACTAACACGGCGTCAATGCTTATATATCGTGTGTCTGTTTTGGTTATCTGTTTACATATTTGGCGCTTCTCTGAGCATTGTTTGTGTGTGTATGTTCTCTTGCATCACGTTCACGCAATTTTTTGTTATTGCTTTTGTTGCACACAAGAATTGTTTGTGTAAAAACTTCTTTCATTTGAGCGTTTACTTGCTCTATTTTCGTGTGCCGTTGTTTCAAAGTAAAGTTCGCACCAAAAGTAAATTTCGTTTGACCCCTGTAATCAATATGTCGTACAGCAAAAAAACTTGCGCAGTCAAGCAGGCTGATAATTCTGCACCAACGCAATTTGTTAATTGCTGGTTGTGTGACAATATGATGCATGCGAAATGTGCAGGTCTCTCTGGGCGTGATAGTGATACATTATCCGCTACTGTCAAAAAGGACTGTGGTGGACTACGCTGGTCATGCCCAGTTTGCATTGATATTTAAATTGATATCTCCAGAATGTATAATTTTGAGAGAAACCAATTCTTAAACTTAATAATGTCGCTAAGCAGCTTTGAAGTGACTTTGACTCGGGCATCCAGTTGCTTAGCAATTATAAATTTGAGTCTCCCCCTAATCGCCGTTTAGAATCTTAATTTTTAGGTTTTCCCTCTCCCTTGCCCGCTAAATCTGCTAATCCACCTTCAACAGTTTTGGATACGCCTCAACACCCCAATGTTGTCTTTATCGCCTTCTCCAAGCGATTGTTTGATTACCCCTCTGGTTCCTGAAGATCTGCCCATTGACCCAATTATTGAGGCGACTCTGATCAATAAGCCTAATACTGCACTTGTAGTTCCTGGTCGCAGAGGTAGACCCTCGCGCAATTCAGCCAAAGCTTCAAGCAGCAATCACGCTGTCGTTTTACACCGTCTGCTCCAACTTTAACAGTTGTTCCGCCTCGCAAACAAGTCTTTCTGTCCAGGCGTTCCTCGGACACAACTTCTGAGTCTTTGGCAGCTTATATAGCTAGTAAATCTTCTGCTGATGTAACAATTAGCAAATTCCATTTCTCCACTCCTCGAGTCCCTTATGTCCCTCATGATGCGTTTACAATCATTTGTGATACAAAATTTTGGCCACCTCACATGATTGTTCATGAGTTTAAGCCTAAAAAGAGAAATCAGCCTTCACCTGTCTCCCCTCCCGGTTTCCTCAGTGCAAGATTCAACTGGCATTGCTTAAAAAAACTAAAGCCACATTCTGATCATTTTTCCATTTCATACCAGAATGTCAGAGGCCTTATATCTAAACTGAAAAATCTTTTGATGGTTAGCACCTTCTTTTTATCTGACATTATCGCTTTTTCAGAAACTTGGTTAAATTCTACCATATCTGACTGCGAAGTGTTTTCAAATGACTTTACTATTTATAGACAGGATATTCCGACTCGACGAGGAGGTGGTGCAGTTAAAACCTCACTCCAGTCGGAACTTTTTTATTTTACTGCGCCCACTGATGCAGAGATTTCTGTAAAAGTAACCCTCCCATCTTCTGCTTTATTTATCACTTGCTCATATATCCCTCCTTCTTCTTATATTGACGTTTATATGCAGCATTTGGCATGCATTAACGACGTATCTTTTCATGTGCGCGATAATGACTTATTTGTATTGGGTGATTTTAGTATACCAAACATTTCTTGATCATTCATTGTCATCCTCAAATTATCTGGTGCCTTCAGCCCATTTTGACTTGTTGTTCCAGATAAATTCTACATGAAATCAATTGAAAAGAACACTTGATCTTGTCTTTGTCAGCTACCATCGTATCGCTGATATCTCTAGGTCATCTCCTCTTTCGGTTCCTGAGGATACCTATCATCCTATGCTTGAGGTGGCCCTGTTCATTTGCAAAACTCAAAATGTACATTCGACTTATAAGCACTGCCGTTGCTTTCGCAAGGGAAACTTTCCCTTGCTTAATAAACTTATTTATGCAACCGATTGGTCTATGCCTTATAACGCGGATGATATAGATAATGCTACTAAGATCTTTTATAAATTTCTTAACTGACCTCTAGATGTCTGCATTCCTAATTACATTCCTCGCTTTGATTCGGCAAAACCACCCTGGTTAACTCCCAGACTTGCAAACTTAAAAAACATGAAATCTAAATGTTTTAAAAAGTTTAAAAAGACTGGTTCTAATTCTGACTTGTCGAAATATTCCATAGCCAAGTCAAACGTTTTTATTCATAATTCTCAGTGCTATGAAAATTATATTGCCCGATGCAAAAGGCAAATTAATTAAGACCATAAGCAATTTTAGAGTTTTGTAAATTCGAAGCGCAAATCTTCATGTTTGACTTCCTCATTTTTTCTAGGGATAGAAAAAGCAAGCACTGATTCTGCTGCTTTTTGCTAACTTTTTTCAGTCAACATATTTCTCTGTCTCCTCTGTTAATATGTCTTATCCTTACCACATTGTTCCTTCTAATTCTATCTTTATGCCTATCATTACCCATACCTCCCTTCTTTCTGCTATTAAATCTTTAAAAACTTCTTACTCTTCTGGGCCCGACAACATTCCTAGTTGTCGACTCAAAGAGTGTAGTGCTTCCCTTCTTTGCCCATTGCTAAAGCTTTTTAATCTATCCCTTGAATCTGCTGTTTTTCCATCTCTTTGGAAAGAATCGTTTATCATTCCTCTCTACAAAAAAGGTGGTAGGTCTGATATAACAAACTATAGGGGCATTGCAAAACTTTATGCCATATCCAAATTATTTGAAAAATTTCAGCACATTGCAGCATCTCTGCAAATCACTTCGATCACTTCTATCGGTTAAAAACGGCAAACTTGCTTGAATTTACCTCGCTGGTAAATGATTCTTTTCTGGCAAAAAAGCAAACTGATAGTATTTACACCAACTTTGATAAAGCCTTTGACTCTGTACACCATGAACTTTACTGCTAAAACTCGACCGTATTGTCTTGGACTTCATCTTATCTAAAGGGTAGAACTCAAAGAGTCTCTCTTAGATCTAAAATTTATAAACAGATTTATGTTCCGTCAGGTGTACCTTAAGGTAGTCATCTTGAACCTATGCTATTTACTCTTTTCATAAATGACCTCCCCTCTATAATATCACATGCTCGCATACTTATGTATACAGATGGTGTGAAACTTATTTACGCATACGCCGATTTCCTACAACACACTAGTTTGGTGTTCGGCCAATCAGTTACATCTAAACTATTCAAAGTGCATGGTTATGACTGTTAGTCGTTCTAAGTCACATTCAGTTAGATATATAATTGACAATGTTCCATTGCAACGTATACTAACAGTAAAGGACCTTGGAGCTCTCTTTGATTCAAAGCTGAATTTCAATTTTCACATATCCTCTATTGTAAATGAGGCTAAAGATGTTCTTGGGTTTATTAAACGTTGGTCGAAGGAGTTCAACGATCCCTTCACAACAAAACTTCCTTACATTTCACTTGTCCGCCCAATCCTGGAATACTGTTCGTGTATCGGATCGTATTGAGTCAGTCTAGAAGCAATTTCTGCTCTATGCTTTACATGGTTTAAACTGGGATTCCAATCTTCATATGCTATCGTACTCTAACAGACTTTTACTCCTTAATCTTTCGTCTCTAACAAACCGTAGGACAATCCTTGGTGTTGTTTACCTGCATAAGTTGATTATTGGCGACATTGATTTCTCTTTTCTTTTAGGTCGCTTGAACTTCTCTGTTCCCTTTAGACCTACTATCTAAATCTATCTAAATCTTTTACCCCCTTTTTCTGATTACGTGTACGACAGACTATGATTTGCACAACTCTATAAACTCTAATATACTTTTTATGCTGCCTACCCCAATTATTATTTGATTAATTCAATTATTATACCCTGAACCCATTGAAAATGGGTAAAGAGGGTATAGTGGTTTTGTGCAAATGTATGTAACAGACACAAGGAGGCATCCCCAACCCCATAAAGTATATAAATTCTTGATCAAAATAAACGGCCAAGTCGATCTAGCCATGTCCGTCTAACTGTCCGTCTGACCGTCTGTCCGCCCGTCTGTACGAACGCGTCGATCTCGGAAACTATGAGCTCGAGACTTAAAGTTTTCGGATATAGACTCGTCCATAGCACGCGCACATCGAGTTTATTTTAAATGATCGACAGCCCAGACCGTTTTCCCAAAATCGATAAAAATCTACATCAACCTTGTTGAGCCGAGTCCTTTTACGAAATTGATACCCCTACCAGTGTAGAAAAGCAGTAACGCTAAGCCCAGTAGTTTATAAGTACTACGATATAAGTATATTTTATTATTTATTATTATTATTTATGTTTGAAACTAATATATGTACGTACGCTTCGTTTGCCTATTCACTCTTGACTGCAAATCTATACACGCGCTTCATTCATTTTTATTTTGAGTGTGACCATACATGTGATACTTAAATCCTAAATTTCTTAAAGTAATCGTTTTGTAAGGCAAATTATCGATATTTGAATTTGATGCCAATTGTTATTAAATATAACTTGCGGATTCGCCGCAACATCCCTGCCACCGTAAATTTAGCTCGCGTCAGATTCGACTGGGCGACGATATGATCGCCGTGCGTACTTGTCCATCTCTTCCAGGTGTCACGCCCCTTTTTCCTGAGAGATCGATGTACTGCACCGTCACAAATGAGAACTAGGTCTCCTTTCTTCAGCGATTTGTTGGGGTGGTACCACTTTGTCCTTCTACACAGGTCCGGTAGATATTCATCCACTTGCGCCAAAACGAGTGTTGTACCATACGCCACTCCTTTCTTGTCGGTTGAAATGATTCTTCTTGCGAATGTGGTGTTTGCCTAGAATTAGAAATACATAAAAGAAAGTGATTCGGGGTTATCGGGTCATCTGTCGGGCTATCTAAGGCTATGTGTGTGAGTGGTCGGGCATTTACGCTGTTCTCTGCGTCGCACATAAGACTGTAAAGAACATCCTCTTTGAGGTTTATACTCAATAATGCATGCCCAATGGCACGTTTTACGCTGCGTACGAGTCGTTCCCAACATCCTCCTGCATGAGGGTTTAATGGGCAGTTGAAAAGCCATTCAATTTTATCATTGGCAAATGCAGCTGCTTTCATGATCCATGCACAGCAGCTCGTTCTTAAGTTCCTTCTCCGTGCCAACTAGATTGGTGCCATTGTCCGAGCGTATCCTTTTCGGCCTTCCTCGTCGTGCCATGAAATTTGTTATTACTCGAATACAGGTGTCAGCCGATAAATCTCTGGCGATTTCCAAGTGAATAGCCCGTACTGTCAGGCATGTGAAGATGCATATCCAACGCTTCTCGGTACTTCTTCCCCTAACCACCAGAAACGGGCCCATATAGTCCATTCCCATATATGTGAACGGTCGCACATATGGCGAGACTCTATCTTCCGGCAATTGCCCCATTAATTGTGGTGACGGGTGGGCTCTTTCTATTTGGCAAACCTTGCATACACGCGATGCTCGGCGTACCTCTTCACGGCAGTGTGGAATGTAATACTCACGCCTTATCTCTGCCACGATTGTATTCTCGTTCTGGTGTTTCCATTCCGTGTGGTAATGCTGCACGATCAATCTTGTGACATGGTTTTTCTGTGGCATTATAATCGGCTGTCTAGTGTTTTCACTGATTGCGCAGGCATTGGCTATATTCGTATATTCGTGTAAGTCCATTTTTATCGAGTATCGGCGACAATTTCCATAGTCTGCTAAATCCTGTGACTGGTTCTCTATTTGCTAGTGTCCTTTGTTCGTCGCTACACTCCATACGTTGGAATGCTTTACACAAGACTCTGCTTGTTCAATTTCAGAGGCTTCCAAGAACTTCATGTATACTCCACGGTCGCGCCATTGTAATACCCAGGCCAGTACCCTGATCAACCTCTTAAATGAGGAAAACCTTTGAAATAAGTTTTCGGTATCTTCCGTAATTGATAACATAAATTTCGGACGCAACTCCAAATCCGTATGAGAACTGCTCTCATTCATAGGCCATCACTCTTCGTGGTTCAAAAGTAGCTGTGGGCCTGATAACCAAAGCGAAGGTCGGCTTGTTAGGGTTTTAGTTCCAAAATCCGCAGGGTTAAAAGGTTTCCTGGTACCCAACATAACTCCAGAACCCTCCAGTATCTCGTTGATACGGTATGCTACATATGGCTTGTAACGTCGATGATCGGACTTGATCCATGCGAAAACTGTTCTAGAATCAGACCACATACAGATTCGCTTCGGATTTACGTCATGAACTTCAAGTATGAGCTTTCGTAGCCGCGTAGCTATTACTGCCGCTTGCAACTCAACTCAACAACTTTATTCGCCAATATCCAACTGCCGCATAGGCCATCTCACTTGCGTCTGAAAATATATGTAGCTCTATTGTTCCATCGTGAAATTCAATTCCATAACATCTAGGAATTCGTATTTTGCCAACTTCGTTCAAACGCCGGAGCCAGTGTCTCCATGTATCAGCATCCTCACCGCTGTCTGGTGATCCCATCCGGGTTTCTTTTGCCAAATAGACTGAAGTATTAGGTTTGCTATTAACGAGTGCTCCGCTGCAATGCCAAATGGGTCAAATATCGACATGACTACTCGCAATATCTCTCTTTTTGTTGGCACCTTGTTACCATAATACAACGTCTTGTCTATCTAGCAAAATGATAGTTGAAATCGAAACTTATCATTCGTTGTATACCATTGCATGTCCAAAACCTTCTGAAAATGAGATGTATCATCTCTATCCAGACTTAAAACACCACCAGTGTCACTTTCAGCAAAAACTTTGTTGAATTGACCTGAGTTTGATACAAATTTTTTGAGCAGGAAGCCGCCTCTACGATGTATCTCGATGATTTGATGCGTAATTCGTATAGCATCATCTTCGCATGAGTAGCAGTGTACCAGATCGTCTACATAATGGTTTCTTAATATGCCTTCCACAGCTTCAGGATACAATTCTTTATATTCAGACGCGTTCTTGTTTTTTATTTATTGCGCGGAAGCTGGGGAACACTTCGCACCAAAGGTCATTACCTGCATTTCAAATGTCTTCATACACTCACGTGGCTCCGATTTCCAGAGAATGCGCTGACCACAGCGATCTTCTGGTCTTATTTTCACCTGGTGGAACATTTCTGCAATGTCAGCACAGACTCCGATGCGCTTTTGCCGGAATCTCATCAGCACATGCGCAAGTGTTGGGCATTCGTCATGTCCAGTCATCAGCATTGACTTTAGCGACGTCTCATTAATTTCTGCTGCTGCGTCAAACACAATCCGAAACTTTCCAGGCTTGTTAAGGTTTGTGACACCAAAGTGGGGCAAATACCAGTCTCTAGGAGAAGACTTCTCAGTTTCGTCGTAAGAAAGCTGCCTCATATATCCCTATCTCTCATATTCCATCATCATGCAGCTATACTGTTTCTGGTACTATGGCTCACGTTTAAACTTTCTTTCGAGAGCCAGCTGTCTCTTTGTTGCCATATCTTTGCTGTCCGGGAGTGCCACGTAATCGTACTTTCAGAGCAATCCCGTCTGATAGCGGTCAGCAGTACGTGTAGTAGTCTGCTCAAGAATCCGTCTTGACCTTTCAATTTCGCGTGATTCGACATGATTCTTTGCCTCATGCACGCCCATTTCTGCGTTAGTGATGTAGTAAAGCACCAACTGATCGATGGCATCGTCGTTAGCTAAATGCACTCCATTTGGGACGTCCTTCATTCCAGCTTCGTTGTCACATTTGCAATAGACGAGCCATCCCAGCCTAGTGTCCGCTACTGCTGGACCATTCAAGCCCATTGATCGCGTTACCTTTGGCATGCGTAAGTGCACATTGTCAAGTCCGACTAGGAGTTCTGGTGTCGCATCTATATAATCTTCTACTGGAATGGATTTAGGATAGTGATAATTGAGTTTCAAAGTAGAAATATTTTTTCTGTCTGTCTCGGCAACTGCAGGTTCTTTATTGTCCTAACATTCAAATTGTAAACTTAATTATCACTGCAGCCTGATATACCAACAGTGAGTCGGCTTGTTGACTCAGTTACCTTTTTATTCCCAAACCATGATGTTATGCTTATGCTCTTGTTATGTTATGCTACACCCATACACATATTTGCTATTTCATCACAACTCCGCTGTTCTTCCGCTATTATCCATCCGCTTACCAAATTCACATCAGTGAAAAAGCGAAGCGAAATAAAACTTGTTGAGCCGAGTCCTTTTACGAAATTGATACTCCTACCAGTGTAGAAAAGTAGTAACGCCAAACCCAGTAGTTTAGAAGTACTACGATATATTATTTCCTAGAAAATTACAGAAATTACAGAAACAGAAAATTACAATTACATTATGTTTGAAACTAATATATGTACGTACGCTTCGTTTGTCTATTCACTCTCGACTGCATATCTATACACGCGCTTCATTCATTTTCATTTTGAGTGTGACCATACATGTGATAACCTAAATCCTAAATTTCTTAAAGTAATCGTTTTGTAAGGCAAACTATCGATATTTGAATTCGAAGCTAATTGTTATTAAATAGAACTTGCGGATTCGCCGCAACAAACCTCAAATTTTGTAACTTTTTTTCGTATATTAGGAGACCTAGAGACACAAACTTCTGTTCGATTGAATATGTCAGAGATTTAAATAATTTAAATGGAAATGTTACTCTAATGTTAGTACTAGAAGTTACGTTAAGCATCACAGAGACTTAGCATTGCAATGTTAAGTAGGTGAATAAAGAAAAGAATGAAGAGAAAGGAAGACATGTGGTAATTGTTTTTTTTCAAGGGCATGAAATAAATATATGCTGAGAGCAAGGTCCGAGAGCGAGAGAGTCGTCTCGACCGAGTGTGGCGCAATTGTAGTTGTCAAAAAGGAAATCAGAATTAATGAAAGAAGGAGTTGGAGAGAACAATAAGCACGAACAGTGAAGCTAGTGCGAGAGCCGCCAGTCGATGCAAGATTGGCAAAGAGACAACACGAACAATTAGCGACTCGCTGCGTTTTTTCCAGTCTAGATATGGCCATTGGGTTTTATCAAATCCCGATTCATGCTGATTCCATAGAGCGAACAGCATTTGTGACCCCAGAGGGCCAGTATGAATTTCTAGCTATGCCGTTTGAGTTGAAAAATGCTTCTTCAGTTTTTCAGCGTGCGATCGTGTACGCGTTGGGTGAGTTGGCATAATCATACGCATTAGTTTATATTGACGACGTGCTGATTGTCGCGAATTCATAGGAAGAAGCCTTCGACAGACTAACGATTGTGCTGAGAGCTTTGTCAAATGCTGGATTTTCGTTCAACATTAGGAAATGTGTTTTTCTGCGAACAGGAATAGAGTATCTTGGATTTGTCATCAATAATGGCGAAATGAAACCAAATCCTCGAAAAATAGAAGCCTTGTCTGCTTTGTCTTAGCCTATTTCAGTTACGTAACTAATGCAATTCACAGGTTTGGCGTCATATTTCCGGCAATTCGTACCGCAGGATTCGTGTGGATGGTCAAAAGATTATCGTAATGTTAACTAGTGACCCAGTTCTGACTATATTTGATCCGCAACTGCCAATCGAACTACATACTGACGCTAGTGCAAATGGTTATGGTGCAATACTCTTACTTAAGATAGACGGCAAATGTAGAGTGGTCGAGTATTATAGTAAGTGTACACTGGCTTCAGAATCAAAATATTATTCCTATGAGTTGGAGACTTTAGTAGTATACAATGCTGTAAAACATTTCAGACATTACCTACAAGGTCGACAGTTCACATTCTATACCAATTGTAATTCAATAAAAGCAAGTCGCTCAAAACCTGTAATGACACCCAGAGTACATCGATGGTGGGCGTACTAACAATCATTTGACTTTAGTGTGGAGTATAGAAAAGGAAATCAGATGGCACATGTAGATTTTCTATCACGAAATCCGATTCCTATAAAACCTAAAGTCGTAAGCAAAGTCGTTGAAGTCCGTATTGATATGGCAGAAATAACAAACAACTGGCTTATAGCTGAACAATAACGTGACGCAAGTATAACAGATATCATATCGCAGTTGAATAGTGGCGAGAGACAGAGGGACGTTGTAAGGACATATGAACTAAGAACCGGAATGCTATACCGCACTATCCAGAGAAATGGCAAGACACGTTATTGCCTGTGATCCCGAGAGCTTTTAGGTGGTCCGTGATCAATCATGTGCATGAGGCAATAACGACCTGGGATTGCAGAAAACTTTAGATAAAGTGTATGAGCAATATTAGTTTGAGAATATGTCCAAGTATGTCAGGAAGTTTGTGGAGAATTGCATAACCTGCAAGTTGTCCAAGCCCTCATCAGGCAAAGTACAAATGGAAATGCATTTCATTCCCAAAATTGATATACCATGGCATACTGTACACATTAATATTAATGGCAAACTAAGTGGTAAGAATGATTTAAAGGAATATGTGATAGTTTAGGTAGACTTATTCACCAAGTCTGTTTATCTAGATCACACTTTAAACCTAGACACGACTAACTGTATAAAGGCAGTGAAATCAACTATATCGCTCTTTGGTGTACCCAGTCGTATCATTGCAGATCAGGGCCGACGTTTTGCTAGTAGTGGATTCCGTGAGTTTTGTTTAGCCCATAAAATAAATTTACATTTAATAGCTGCATATGCAAGTCGTGCCAACGGACAGGTAGAGCGAGTCATGAGCACAATGAAAGGTATGCTGACGGCAGTAGAGACTAGCGAACGTTCTTGGCAGGATACATTAAAATAAGTGCAGTTGGCCATGAACAGTATCACCAATCGGGTGACCAAATTCAGTCCACTAGAATTATTGAACGGGAAGGAGGCTAGACCTTAGGTATACTACCTATGAGTGATGAAAATAAAGTTTGTTATGTAGAAGCAAGGCCTCAAGCCAATGAAAACATTTCTAAAAATACCGATTACGATAAGAATAGAATTTATAAAAATAATATCATGTCTTGCTAAAAAGTGAGGCAGGGCATCAGACCAAATTGGATCCTAAATTTAAAGGGTCCATTTGTGGTGATGGAATTGCTTGAAGGTGACCGTTACCTATTAAAGTCACTGACTAGTAAGAGGGTGTATACGTATGCACATGAGGACTTGCGTGCATTACCAGATAAGCAAGTTGAATCTGAATTGATTGAAGAGGATAACCACGGTGAAAGAGGCGTCGGTCAAGAGACAAACTCTGCCACCCAAGAGACGTGCGGAGAATGGAGCGGCAATGGTCACGCCTGCGATGGGTGACATTCTGCGTGGCGGACGGTTGATCTAATGACAGATCGTGGTACAGGCGTCATAGCGTCGCGGAGTAGCGGCAAGAGCCTGATAACTATGGTATGATAAAGCTGATAGCCAAATGGGCGAGCAACTGCAGAAGAGTACGAGCTACTGAAATGAAACTGAAACTGCGTTACTGACATTTGAAGACACAAAAAGAGTGTACGTGGTGCAAAAGTTAGTACAAGAGTGTACGTGGCGCAAAACTGAAGAACCGTTGCACGACGCAACTAACGACAGTTTGTATATATCTCTATATCTCAGACAAATTTATAATATATACTATAGCACTATTGCATTAAAGCTTATCAAAATCGGTTAAGAAACACAGAAGGTCTTTAAGAAAATGTGTGGTAAAATATGACAAATTTGACAAGCCAATTGGCAGCAAGTGCTGCCAGAGCTAGGGATTAAAGTTTGGTTTTTAGGTTCGTGTATACCATTCGCGGATCAAGGTTTCTCGGTTTTTTTGATTCGATTTTTTGAGCATATCTCAGAAACTATAAGAGCTAGAGTCACCAAATTTGGTTTAATATGTTCTCCTAAAGGATACGGAAATTATGAATATTCCGGAATTTGGGTACCTCCACTTATCTTCTCTTATTCATAAAAAACAAGTAAGTTGGCTCTAGTGACTGACTAGGAGATACCCTGAACCTAGCGGCGAGCTGTTACATGCATTCAAAAACACATTCACAAAGTCACACAAACGCATGCAGCAAGCTGCGCACTTTACCCATCGGCTGCGCTTGGCCCCACTATGGAAAATGAATTCTTGAATAACTTCTAAACTAAGAGTATGATCGTTTGCAGTGCTTAATAAGAGCATCCAAATCTACGTAGAAACCAAAACGCAAGTCTGTAGTATTTGATTTGCGTTTTTTTACATGGGCGGCGAATGGGCGAGGTATCTAAAATCCGAAATATTCATACCCTGCGAATTACTTACGAGCACATATTAGATAAAGCTAAGAGTAGGATCGTTATGAAATTTTCAGTGCTTCATAAGAGCATCCAAATCTATGTACAGACTAAAGCGAATGGCTGTAGCACAACAGCCATTTCACGAATGAGGGGAGGTAAAAATCCGAAATATTCATAATGTATCATTTACGAGCACATATTTGATGGCTCTAGCTCTTATAGTCTCCGAGATATTCTAAGAAAACCAAGTATACAAAAGTAGTAGGAAATTGTATGTTCTGTGACAGGAAGTTGCTGTCAATTTAATTACGTGATGTGAATAATTAATGATTTATGACCCGACGTGACCCTAATTAATATGCAAGCACCTGACCCTTTTTGAGGGAGGGCTGTGAGGGGACCGATCGTTAAGATGCAGGTACGTGATCCCTTTTTTAGGGAGGGGGAAGTGAGGGAACCAATCGTCATGGGCCTTTGTGACCTTTTGAGGAGGGGGGAGCTAAGGAAAGTGGCCGTTACATTTTAGTAACTGTCCCTTTTCTGAAGTAGCGTGGGTGCCCGATCATTAAACTTCAGATTTTAAGTGGGATGGGTTATGAGATCACGTGCGCACAAGTGCACACATCGACTTGTTCATCTACTTTTTCGGTGGTGGGAAAAGGGACCGATCATTAAAAACTGGTTTAATAAGAGGCCGCTGATTAAAATTCAGATTTTAATTGGGAGAGGGTTATGAGATCACGTGCGCACAAGTGCACGCATCGACTTGTTTGTTTACTTTTTCAGGGGTGGGTTGAGAGCTCGATCAGGCACGTGCGCATTTAATTTGCTCTCCCTTTTCTGAAGAGTGTGAACAGACCGTTTTTCAACACGGCGAAGGAACACAAGTGCGGCGCACACTTGTAAACAGGTTTTGTTAGAGAAAAAGGTTCGATCGTAAATTTCACGCCTATAGACATCTACTGACAAGGGTAAACAGCTCCATTATGGGTGCGTGTGCCAAGGGTAAAGGACTAATCATGTATTCAGGTAATGTATGGATGGGCTTCTGTAATTGTTTTCTCCTAATTATTCTAGTTTTATGACTTGAGGGTTACGTGTGTTTTAGTATCAGACTCATCGAATGCCCCAGATTTCACTGATTTTTAGGATATTTTCTTTCATCTTCACATTATTTTGATTGTTTTATGACTTTGGGCGTGAGAAGTTCCTTCAAAAAGTGTACTCGCTTGTATTGTAGATGCACCGGATCATACCCTATGTCCTCTTAAACCTGTTTGTCCCTATCTCTAATATTTATCAATTGAATGAAGTAATAGAAAAATCAGTCCCTGAGCTATAAAGGCTCCTTTCCTTCATTGAACCCGCATCAGTAGTTCCAGAACTATCGTAACCTTACAACCTTAAAATCTCAACCTCAAACTCAAAAAAATCTTTTTGTGTATGTGTAAAATGGCTTTCAACAAGTGCAACAACAACAACAACTCTAACGCTGACTGGGACCACGCGTTCAATTATAGTAGTTATAATAAGAACATGGGTCGCAACAGCACTCCAAACTATTTCGATAATGTTGAGTTTAGAAGCAACAACATCGCCAACGGACCCATCGCCACCCCCAACGGACCCATTGCCACGCCCAACGGACCCATCGCCACCGCCAACGGACCTGCTGCCACCTCCAACGGACCATTCCCCTTCGTCAACGGACCCATCGCCACTCCCAACGGATCTGCCACCACCAACAGCAGAGGAGAAGGGGAGGGGCCTACTGCAAACCATAGCGGCCCTATCGCCACCCCCAACGGACCCATCGCCACCTACAACAACTATAACGGCTACAGCAACTCCAACACCTTCGACGGCCACTTCGACTACGCCACCGGATCTACATTCGCCAATCCCACCTCCAACGCCCACTTCGACTACGCCACCGGATCTAACGCCTTCAACCCCAGCTTCACCACCCACTCCAACTACACCACTGGATCTAGCATCACCACCAGCTACAATAAAACTGCTATGCCAACACCCAAGCATGCTATTTATTGTTCTGCGTGTGATGTGTACATGCTACAAGCGAAATGGAGCACGCACTTCAGGTCAAATGCTCACAAGATCCGTGTTTTCAGACCAGTGAATGAGCAGGTAAAGCTGATCGCAAGCGGTTTCAAGAACCGTATATGCACATATTCTTTCGAGAACAGAAAGAATGAACTTCTTCTGCCGGAAGAATTTATGTGCGATGCATCAGCGGCTCTGCTCCCTCTCCTCAAAAATATTTTACATATGCATACTTCTGTGAAGGCTAATTTCGAGCTCTTCGCAGAGTATGTAAAATATGTTGATGAGGAGGTGATAAGATCTGTGAAGTCGCATCAAACAGAAATGGGTGTTGTAACGCAGTCAACCAGCCTTGAGGATGCATTCATAGATCACTCTGCGAGTATAAAGGCGAAAATGGATGAATTCCAGGAGAAGGATAGTGGCTGGAGCCTGGCAAAAATTCTTCGCATGGAGCTTAATGTGAATAAGTATACTCCATTAAAAGTATCGAGTTGGACCGCTTTACCAATAACGCTAAAGGCGAAAAAAGCGTTGGTAAACATGAAAAATTCCGATGAGTTTTTCTTCAAGTGGGCGTTAATTTCCGCTTTTAAAACACTGCAAGGCAATGCGAATAGAAGCAGCAGATATACCATCGACGATATTAACGCCACCGTCATCCAATTAAGCGAGCATTTAACGCTTAATTTTGAAAACATGGAGTTTCCTCTCCCTTTGAAACATCTCAAAGTGTTTGAAGAGCAAAACCCGACCATAAGCGTAAATGTTTTCGGATTCGACGAGGAGATTGGAGCAGTTATTGGGCCGTTATATTTAACGAAGGAGGAGAAACAATCCCACGTGAGCCTAATGCTGTTGGAGATGGAAGGTCGGGCCCATTTTGTATGGATAAGAAATTTATCATGTATGTAGTATGTATGTATTTATAGGTATGTAGTCAAATATAAATAAACATATGCATATATTTAGAAAAAAAATACTTATGAAATACTAACTATGAAACTTATAAACTATTCCCACAGCATAAAATTACACGAGGAGCATAAACAGCAGTGTGGAATAATGGTATCGACCTTGCCAACGGCGGAAAAGGCAAGTCTAAGTTTAAAAATTTTAATCGTAATTTAGATGTACCCTTCGTAGTCTATGCAGATTTCGAGTGCATGTTAAAGCCCTTAAACTCTAGAGTTAGTGAGAATGTAGTGGCAACACATGAACATGTTCAAATGCGTCTTTAATTCCAATTTAGACAAATTTGTTATGGAGACACGTGAAAATTCAGGTGTGAATTTCGTTAAATCTCTAATAAAAGATGTGAACGAAATTTACACCTCATACCTAAGTACAGTTAGGCCCATAACAATGAGTTCTGAAGAGGAAAATTGTTTTAGAATAGCTTTTAACTGCCATATTTGTAAAAAAGCGTTAGGAGCTGATTGCGTTAGAGATCATTGTCATTTAACTGGTAAATTTAGAGGCGCAGCGCATAATGCCTGCAACATTAATTTCCAAATTGCACCTTTTGTCCCTGTATTTTTCCACAACTTCTCTAAGTATGATTTATTTAGTTAGAGAATTACATTTACATTTACATTTATTCGTTAGAGAATTAAACAAAGTCGATGGTGAAATCAAGGTTCTGCCACTGAATAAGGAATTGTACATATCCCTTTCTAAATATACACACATTGCCTCCCACGATAAAAATCTTGAAATTAGATTTCTCGATACATATCGTTTCATGGCAACAAGTTTAGATGCGCTAAGCGCAAACTTAAGTGTTGAAAGGTTTGAAAGTGTCAGACGTTTCTTCCCACTTGATGACCAATTCAACCTGGTTCATAGAAAGGGGGTGTTCCCTTACGAATATTTAGACTCAGAGAGTCGTTTAAGTGAGAGCTCTCTACCTTCGAGAGAAAATTTCTTTAATAGCCTCACAAACTCCGAATGTACAGAAGAAGATTATGCACATGCTCAACATGTCTGGACAGTTTTTGGTTGTCAAACCTTAAAAGATTACATGGAATTGTATCTTAAAACTGTTGTGCTTTTGTTAGCAGATATTTTCAAAAATTTCAGAGAAATTTGTCAGAAAATTTACTCTCTTGATCCGGCTCATTATTATACAACTTGGGATGCTATGCTCAAGACAACAGAAATTGAGCTGGAGCTGCTAACGACATTGATATGTATAGGTTTATTCAGAGCGCTATTCGTGGTGGGCTTGTACAGTGGTACTCAAGGTACTCAAAAGCCAATCATAAATATCTCTCTGAATACGATGCCAGCAAACCGTCTGAATACTTAATGTATTTAGATGCAAACAATCTATACGGTTGGGCCATGTCGCAATGTCTCCCTTATACAGGTTTTCAGTGGTTGACCGGAGATGAAATTTCATCATTAGATGTAATAAATATTGGAGAAACCTCAGAATATGGTTATATTCTTGAGGTTGATTTAATGTATCCATTAAACCTACACGATTTACATAATGATCTTCCGTTTTGTCCGCTTAACCAAAGGCCACACCGGCAGCAAAAGTCAACAAACTAATTGCTGACCTGAGGTCCAAAGTAAAATACCCCATACACAACAGAAATTTGCAGCAGTGCTTGATAAACGGACTAGAGCTGACAAAGATCCATCGTGTGTTAAGATTCAAACAGTCGGCTTGGCTGAAAAAATACATTGATCTTAACACACATCATAGAACAATGGCACAGAACAATTTCGAGAAAGATTTCTTCAAGCTATTGAACAATGCCGTTTATGGGAAAACGATGGAAAACGTTGAAAAACGGAAAAATGTCAAGCTAGTCACGTCTTGGGAAACAGTGAGCTGCAATCGGTTGGGAGCACGAGCGCTGATTGCAAAGGCTAGTTTTCATAGCTCTGCACAATTTGCTGAAGACATGTATGCCATACAGATGAAGCGACTTCATAATACTTATGATAAGCCGATGTATTTAGGGTTCACAGTCTTAGAATTATCAAAGTGGAAAATGTATGATTTCCACTATGATTACATGAAGCCCAAATTCCAAGAGGCAGTTGAATTAAATTATATGGATACAGACTCATTTATTTATTCCATTCAAACAAATGATTTCTTTGCGGATATAAGCAAAGATGTGGATAAGAAGTTTGATACTTCGGAATACCCCGAAGATTTAGCGGTTAAATACCGGATAAAACGGTGCAATAAAAAGGTGTTAGGAATGATGAAAGACGAAAACTGAGACAAAAGAATGGTCGAGTTTGTAGGTTTAAGGGCAAAGATGTACTCCTTATCGCTTGAAGGCAGAGGGTGATTAAAAAAAACTAAAGGAGTCAAAAAATCTGCGTTTAGAACTAAGTTCCATAATTTATATACGCATAGAGTTAAGAAAACCACTTTAAGTGGATTAGATGATAAGAGAAAAATAAGAGAAGATGGCATCCAAACATATGCTTGGGGTCATTATAGAATAAATTCATAAGCTAATTGTGATTTATAGATATATAAAAAAAATGTATTCACCTCCATTAAAGAAACATAACTAAATTAAATTACCATCGTTTTATATGTATATATAAAAATAAGAAAAAAATAAAAATAAATAAATAAATAAACATGAATAAATAAATACGCATTTTATGAATTTCATTTGAATGTCTTTTATTGAAAATTAATTGGTATAATATTGCTGTGTGTGTGTGTGTTTGAGTGTAATGGTTTCAGGGGTTCGTGTTGATGATCTGTCGCCATTTAGAGCACATCGTTCTTGTTTATCCAAGAGTTGTGTTCATTAGGGAACCCCAACCATTTAATAAAAACTCGATCGTTTTTTCGTTTTATTATCTTTTCAACTAGATAAGTATTTGGATAACGTGTTTTCCTTAGCTCTTCTTTATAGAAACCCCCTTGAAGGGGCGCACCCTGATAGTCTTCTAATATGTATGTAGTTGGGTTTGTCATTTGTATTCGTTTTATTTTAAAAATTTCCGATGTCCAGTTGGGAGTATATCCCTTTTCAAATGTATGTTTATGCTTGCTTATACGAATATAGTCACCCACATGAAATTATGCCCCGTGAAAAATTTTAAAATGATTTAGATTTCAATGCAACTCCCTATGCATATTTAGAGAATGTGTCGATAACCGTCAATAGAAATTTATAGCCTTTATTCGATGACGAGTACTTTCCCATTTCTACCAAATCTGCTTGCCAAAGGTCGTCGATTCCTTTTATAACAACACGTCGACGCCTAAAGTTTTTACGGGCTGGTGCATGTAATTCATTAATTAAATCTCTTTTAGTCATGTTTTCCCATTGATTTATTTTTTCCATCTATATATTTTCTGTTCTTAATGTCAACTTCACTTGATGCGTATGTTAATAATGAGTCTTTCAATATTGATTTACGTTTTTTTTTTTTTATATATTTTTTTTTTACGGTTTTTTTCATTTTAGATAATAATATGTATAACAATAATTTAATATGTAAATATATGTGTCTCCATTGCAGATAACATCTTTCGATTTTCAGTGCTAATTAGACGACGTAATGTTTCAATTGCTATGTTCACGTATTCTTTAAGTGATTTATCTGTGTTTTGAAAATCACTTACATTCTCAGCTTTTATATTCTGGAAACTAGATGCTATCTCGCCTATCAGTTTCTCGTTCGATGTAATTTGCTCAATTAAGAGTTTATCTTTCTTTCTCATCGTTTGCTTTATTTTACGTTCCATAAATATTTTTGTGCATACATCATTGTCTTCTAGGGGTTCACCTACATTTTTAAGTCGTTTGTTTGAAAAAATAATATTATTTTCATTATCTATCAATATGCCAGGATTAGATTTCTTCATAGTATAATTTTGGTTTGTAATGTTGCTGGAGGAAAAATGTCCGAACTTGTCAAGCGATATTTTGATATTGTTGCTAAAATCATTGAACACATCATTTTTATTTAAAAAATTATTTTTGCTTCTCGCAGCTCTTCAATTATGGAAACTATTTCATTGTTATGACCAGCCGATTGTGATGCAACTAGAAGTCTCAGTCTATTAACGATCTCATTCGGATCATCCCAGTATACATAATTTGGTTTACTTGTATTAAGTGTCATTAGACCGCCCCCTTCATGAATAGATTTTATACGGCGGTTAGGTGTAAACATCGCACTAGGCGCGTTCATTGATGGAAACAGTTTTTTTTATGATTGTGAGATATTTTTTAGAGCGATTACCCTTAAAAGCATCATTATGTAAGTGATTTCTTCTATGAGCATTGGTTTTTATTAAAATTTTCTGATATGATTCCAAATCCATTTCGTCCATTTCGCCTTGGGGGTTTTTACGGTAGATTAAAGAATATAATCCCGGTGTTAGTTTCCACTTTTTACCTGTTTCTAATATTATTTCATTATCATCTACAATTATTTTAGTTGCTCCCAATTTCATTTCTCCGCTTTTCTTGTAGGGGCCAAAGGCTTTATCAAGCTCGCCCTTTCGCTCTAGCTCACTCAGATTTAAATTATAACTCACATTGTTTGTTACAGTATGCTGATTATTGCTTTCATTAGTTGACACAAAAGGTTGAGAATATAATTGATCTTCTGTGATTTCCTCATCATATGTATCATGAGATACATTACTATAGTTTTGATCTACTTTAATTTCTTGTTTTGTATAATCTTCATTTTCTTCTTCTTCGTCTTTAAAGGCTGATTGGGTAGTATATTTCCAGTGATGAGTTTTTTAAGAGGTTGCGTAATTGGTTTAAATGTCTCTTCTAATTGATATTCATTTTCTTCACTCCCTAATTTTATGCTTTGAAATTTTCGTTTTAATGCGTTTTTTGTCTTTGTTAATTCCTTCAGAATATGTTCCTTCATTTTCTTAAATCCGAAACCAGTGGTCTATTTGTTGTTTATTTGTTGTTTGATGTTGTTTATTGTTGTTTATTTGTTGTTTATTTGTTGTTTATTTGTTGTTTATTTGTTGTTTGTTGTTGTTTGTTGTTGTTTATTTGTTGTTTATTTGCTGTTTATTTGCTGTTTATTTATTGTTTATTGCTGTTTATCAAGCTGTTGTTCATTTCAGACTGATTAAATACAAAATATATTAAAAGTTATATAGTCCCATGCATTAAAATTTGTTTTCTGGCGGTATTAGCACTGTTTATAGTTTTAATAATAGCTGAACCACCGGACGCAAGCCCTCCTAAGGCACCGATTGCTGTTAAATCGGTACCAGCGGCAAGAACCCGCCCACTTTAGGCACACTTATTTTTCTCGGTATTATTACATCTTTTTTCTTATGTCCAATTGAGTTGTCTATGACTTTCTTAGCTATTTGGATTGCCGAGTGAATATCATAAGGCTTCTTCTTTTTTAACATATTTGAAGCCACTCTAACTACATGCATAAATTTGTTCTTTTTTCACATGGTTTTCGCTTCTTTTTCCTCTGCTTCAGTCCGATGCCCAATTTTTTCTTTTTATCATATGGCTTTGGTTTCTTTTTCCTTTGATTGAGGCCCATGCCGAATTTTTCTTTGCTTTCATTGCGTTAGTTACGAGATATGCTGCGGCTTTTTCTCCAAAACTGCTGTCAGACGCTTTAACTCGCTCCCACGCTCTTTCCGCTAGAACCAGATCGGCTATATGACGTTTCCTTAATTCTTTGTGGTTTAAGTATGCTATATCATCTCTGCAGGCGGCGTCTAATGGATTTATTCCCTTATCGCCGCGCTCCAAACGTGACTGGAGTTTTGTTCCCGGCCCACAAAACTGATAGCCTGGCAAGTGTAATTCTACTGGCAGTGAGTTTATTATTTTATTAATGATGCCTCCTCCGTGGTAGACGTTAATTTTATTACTAAATGGTTTATAAATGTGCATTACCATTTTATTAGCTCATTATTCTTCAAAGAGCTGTTAATGAGTGACATGCTTAAAACCTTAACTAATATGCGTTTAATAAAGCAAAAAACGAACATTGAAGTGAGAAATTTCGATTTAAAAAATAATGAAAACCAAACGATCAGGCACAGTAGCCTTTTACCCAGCTCAATTAGAGCCCTAATAGTCCCAATGGGCTAAAATTAGAAAATATTTATTTGTATTCAAAGTCGTTATTTCAACCTAAATACGAATATTTAAAAAAACTTGTAGGCCCCATCAAAGGCATGGGCTATTTTACATATTCTGAAAATGAAAGTGTAATAGCACCAGACAAGGCCAAAAAGAACTCGATAATGATATTTGATGATGTAGCGTGTGAAAAACCAAATAATATTCGTGCGTACTTTTGCATGGGGTGACATAGCACCATCGATGCGTTTTATTTATGTCAAACATACACACGTATTCCGAAACATCTTGTGCGTGATAATGCAAACCTAATTCTAATGTTTAAACAAGATGCCCTAAATATGAAGCACGTCTATCAAGATCATGTAGGCGTTGATATGAATTTTGATTGTTTTAAGGAAATTTGTCAAATATGTTGGAAAGAAAGATATGGCTTTCTATTAATTTGTAAAGATGACCCCATAGATAACGGACGGTATAGACGAGGATTTGCAGACTTCATTCGAATTTGAAATATAACAAAAAGAACGTTCATTGATACTTCACTTACACACAACTTGTCAAAATGTCAACAACACTTACGTTAACGGGATGTAGTTCAACTTTATCGGCAAAATACTTTCCGCCCATTCTACTACATACGGATTATGAATGTGCTCTTATCGATTTTCATATGTATAACTCGATTCCAAATGTGGATCATGATAATAATGTATTCCATATTGGAGAACATGAAGGAAGTAGAACCCAAAAAAATAAGTCATCCACTTATCGAGAGCAACAACAACACACTTCAGGTCATGATTTCAACTAAGGAACATCCCATATATTTTGACAGAGAGCGTACTATTGGCAAATTATTTGGATTTTATAAAAGGGAGCTAAAGTCAAATACCGTACATACCTCAGATCAACCTGTCGATATATTGTAAGTGAATACAATTCGCTCGGAGTGTAATATTGTAAACGGATCATATGTGAACGAAGAATCAAGTCATGCGTTGCATGAATTTACTCTCAACGAGCGAGAAATTTATCAACCTGATTTTTTTGCCAGTGAACACGAGAGAGATTCAGTCATTAATTTTACGGATTGTTGATCAAGACGGAAATTTAGTTAATTTACGTGAAGAGAGCGTTACAGTTCGCTTACATTTAAGACCACGACAATGATTATTTACAATAAATATGCGTGTATTCACCCCACCTCAAACATTCCGAGTTCTAACATAGAGGGAACAAGATCAGTAAGGGGAACTCTTACACCTGCAAACAGATTATTTTTAAAGTCTTTGGTTCTTACAATCAGAGTGCAATGAGCGATATCTTGAATGTTCGACAGAAGCCCTCTTCCGACGAGAGCATAATAAAAATAGAATATCATAGTTACTCACCCTACCTTCAATCATTTAAGACTAATGATGAAGTTCGAATTACAATCCAAAATCAGGATCTTTATGTATTCCCGAGCGAGAGTTTTATTAATATTGAGGGCTCGATTTGTTTGGCTGACAACACACCTACTAATGCTGGTAAATTAAAAAACAATTGTATGGGTTATTTGTTTGATGAAATTCGATATGAATTAAATGGTATTGAAATCGATCGCACACGATTTGTTGGTACAACGACCACCTTAAAAAACTACATTTCAATCAACAAGAGCGAGAGTCACATGCGTAGTAACTCTGGATGGTTTAATGGATCTGATAAACAGCTAGCAAACGGTGGATATTTTAATTTCTCCGTTCCTCTTAAATTCTTACTTGGATTTGGAGAAGACTATAATAAAGTCTTGTTAAATTGTAAACATGAGCTTATACTACTCATGACTAAAAGCATGGAAGATGTATTTCATTCGAAAATTAGGAAAGTTGAATTTAAACTGAATATTTCCAATATAACATGGAAAATACCACATGTAGCACTTAGCGATGAGAAGAAATTGGCAATGTTCAGTTTGACTAAAAACGGTGGTTCGTTACCAATAGCATTTCGTAGCTGGGACTGCTATCTTAATCCCACACTAGCGGAGGGCTCCCATCATATATGGAATGTTAAGCTTGCAGCCAACACGGAGCGCCCCCGTTTTGCGATAATAGCATATACACTAAATGGAGCACTAATTCAAAATCACTTAAGAAACATAAAAGTGTACTTGAATTCTGAAACGTATCCATATGATGACATGAATGTTAATTTTGGACGAGAACGTTTCGCTAGCCTCTGCGACATGTATACAACAAAGCTATTATATGAAAGAGTCTCGGCCGCTGCTTTCACCTAGCGAGTTTAAGGAAAAGGCGCCGATTATTGTTATTGATCTTTCGCATCAGAATGAGTCTGTTAAAACGGGACCAATTGATGTGAGAGTTTCTATCGAACTGGAGAATGCAAGTTCTAGGAACACAAAAGTATATTGTTTGCTTATGCATGATCGATTAGTTGAATATTCTCCGTTAACTGGATTAGTTCAGCGCATCGTCTGGTATAAGCATCAAAAACAAACTTCTAAAAATGGATCTGGAGCGAGTTGCTATTGATGTTCAAGGATTTTATGCATCATTTGTATGCACCATATTATACCTATTATAGTTATTAAGAAAATAAATAAATAAATAAAAACAGCTCAATTAAAAAAAAAAAATTTATGCATTTTTATTTTCCATAAATTTTGAAATTTGAACATTCCATAATTACAAAAAGTTTGAATAAATTATTAAGTGCGCATTGGTTTGAAGATTTTTTATGTATTCTGCAATTTGTGAAATAGTTTGGGAAGTGTATTAAACTTTCTTCAAGCTCCAAATCAATTATGTTTGTAGATAAATATTTCATTAAAAATTGTTTCTTAGCATCGCCCCTTACAATGATTGAGGCGAAACTGTTTAATGGCGTTAATATATCCTCCAGCCCTAAATATGAAATATCTCCATCCGACCAATCCAAACCATCTACATATTCTTGGGCTATTAAATTAGTCTTTTGATTTACTTCATCCAGCTCCTTTATACTGTAGGGCGATTTGAAATGAAAGACATTTGGAATAACCGAACCACCCTGCATGAATGCTAGTTCCTTAACGAAAACCTGATTAACGTTTCCAAATACATATTGGAAATCAACCAAAACGCAAGAGTTTCTATCTACCTTCAACATCTTGCCTCAACTTTATGTAACATACTGAAAAGATTTAATGAGAGTCGGTGCCTTAAAAGGTGCGCGTACGTTAATTTAGAGTTGGTTTGATTCAGATGTCAACCAACATGACCACGCAACAGTTAAAAAAAGCGAGAAAGTGTAGGAAGCCTCAAGATCATGAATTAATTTTCGGATTTGAATATTATGTAGATCTTAAGCTAAAAGTAAAGTGTGGATTTTCAACTGCAAGAGCATTTACACCCATGATCTGGATGCAACAACATAAACGAAATTTCATTGGCCTAGAGAAGGAGGAGTGGATTCGATTGTTAACGCACAAGGAATATATCCAGTTAAGGCTTGAACAGTTTGAGTTCTTAATGCCTGATACAATAGTTGATCACCCCATACTTGATACAGTAAAGTGTAATTTTAGGTATAGAAAACCGGAAAATCAATATATTTTAGTATTAAATCAATATGGTAATAAAATTGAGTTTGATGGCGAATCCTGGCGATCGATTATACGACTGGGTATATTTTTTACATCCTTCTTATGTTGGAATACATTATTGAAAAATCAAATTACAAGTATATATTATAACCATATTATTCCCAAATGTGCAATGACTCAAAAAAATTATATACGGTTCACCGATTTAAATGTAACTTATAGAAATGACGAAGAAATAGATTTAACTCGTTTATGCTTTGAAATTTCTAAATAGATGGGACGAGAAATAGAAAGAGATGCAAACAACTATAGAGAAATATTTTTAAAAAAAGAGTCAGCTGTATAAGTAGGCTCCCAGTATCAAGGCTGCATTCAGTTCTAATTTTATCTCGAAGAAGCACAGCACAGAAATGGGATTAATTTCAAAATTTGGCTACACCTCGATTGTAAAGAAAATTTATGATTTTCTAGCCGAATTTTATGGTATGATTTTTCCTGAGCATCAACGGCTGTTTGCGGAATACCGAGAATATTTCACCAAATACGAAAAATCTCACATTAAAACATCGCAATACGGAGAACATTTAACAATATGTCCCTGGTCCTCAGATCAGACAATAACTGGATGTGACACCTGCGCCTGTCACTTTTATATTATACGAATACAAAAACTACAACGCCTTATATCACAGTACACTAAATTAATTAATAGAATGATACATAAAACTATTTAATCCTAAGCTAGAAAAAAATTTTAAATAAATTGTAGTATAAACAAAACAATAAATAAATTGACAAGAAATCTGTTAAATAAAAACCTGTTGTCTTTCTTTTATCCCATACATTAGAATTTACGATCGAATCTTTTTCTCTAACGAAACCTGTTTACAAGTGTGCGCCGCACTTATGTTCCTTCGCCGTGTAGACACTGTTCACACTCTTCAGAAAAGGGAGAGTAAATTCAATGCGCACGTGCCTGATCGAGCTCTCAACCCACCCCTGAAAAAGTAAACAAACAAGTCGATGCGTGCACTTGTGCGCACGTGATCTCATAACCTTCTCCCAATTAAAATCTGAATTTAAATGAGCGGCCTTCTATTAAACTAGTTTTTAATGATCGGTCCCTTTTCCCACCCCCGAAAAAGTAGATGAACAAGTCGATGCGTGCACTTGTGCGCACGTGATCTCATAATCCCTCCCACTTAAAACCTGAATTTTAATGATCGGGCACCCACGCTACTTCAGAAAAGGGACAGTTACTAAAATGTAACGGCCACTTTCCTCAGCTCCCCCCTCATCAAAAGGTCACAAAGGCCCATGACGATTGGTTCCCTCACTTCCCCCTCCCTAAATAAGGGATCACGTACCTGCATATTAACGATCGGTCCCCTCACACCCCTCCCTCAAAAAGGGTCAGGTGCCTGCATATTAATTAGGGTCACGTAGGGTCATAAATCATTAATTATTCACATCACGTAATTAAATTGACAGCTACTTCCTGTCACAGAACATAGAATTCCCTACTACTCTTAACGAGCACATATTAAACCAACTTTGATGGCTCTAGCTCTTATAGTTTCTGAGATATGCTCAAAAAACAGGATCAAAAAACTTATAAATATCGATAATAAGAAAACGGGGCGGGTTATCGATAATTTTAAATGCCCTAATCTGCCTATGGTATTCACGAACTTAAAAAACTAAACTTTAAGCACTTGCACTTGCTGCACATTGGATTGTCAAATTGGTCGAATTTATATAACTTCTGTGTTTCTTAACCGATTTTTATAAATCTTACTGTAATTGATTCTGCTAGTGCTATAGTATATATAAATATTTATTCGAACCAAATTTTTTTTGTCTCTAAGTATCATAATCTACGAAATAAGCTTAAAAAATTTGAGGTTGTTGTAGATTTTGATCGATTTTAGGAAAACGATGAGGGTTATCGATCATTTAAAATGAACTTGATCTGTGCGTGCCATAGACGAATAGCCGAAAAGTTTAAGTCTCTAACTCTTATAGTTTCCGAGATCGACGCATTCATACAGACGGACGGACGAAAGGTCATACGGACAGACAGACGGGCATGGATATATCGACTCTGCTGTTGATCCTGATCAAGAATATGTATACTTTATGGAGTCGGAGATGCCTCCTTCTGCCTCTTACATACATTTGCAAAAAACCTTTATACCATTTTTACCCATTTTCAATGGGTTCAGGGTATAACAAGTGAGAACGTTGCAGTTGGGTGTAACCGACAGCGGATTACTCGTTCACAGTGTAATAACAACTAAACCACGTACCCTAGCATTATGTGTATTAATAATAATAGTTTACAAGAATAAAAGACCAAAAAAAATGTTTCCTCTGCGCGGTCACAACTGTCACCTTAACAGCGTGTTAGTCATCATCGACACCAACCATTTCGCTTTTGACGAAATGCACGTTCAGTTATCTAATAACCTAACCTATCCAATAAGAATAAACATAGAATTCCAATTGAAACTGAACGAGTATAACAGAAGTCTGTGGCTACCGCAACTGCAGTGGGATTTCGGAATTGCCGCTTTTGCCCCGTAAGAAATACACGGGTTTGTGTGTGAGTCAAGCCGATAGTCCACGGTGGCCGCTGCTGCGGAAATATCGGGCTGCATTTCGATTTTAGCTGTTAACATTTAGCAGTTCGAGTATATAGGTATTTTTTGTGCTTTTTATTGGTTTGAAAAGAGCAACGGATGAGTTTTGATTGGGCGCGAAATGGACACGCCAAGATGGAAGCAATGGCTTCGGCCACCAGATTGAAGACATTGGGTGTGGAGGTGCTGCCAAGTGAGGTAAAAGTCAAGATTGACAGGTTAGTTGTTTTATTATTTAGAAATAAGAAATAATATTAATAAATTTACATTTAATATAACTTATATTTAAAGACAGATGCAGTTCGTATGTGGATGATGACATGGCTGACGAACTGCTGTCATCAGACATGGTAGCAAAATGCTCCTATGCCCAACCGGGTAAACGGAAAACAAAACAGTTATAAAGAGGATCTCTTCTTGTATATGTATATAAATTAAATATTTATCAATCATTTACTAATCACTAGGTCGCTCGGACCAGTGATTGAAGATAACCATCAGTTACATTGGGCCGATGCGCCGCAATCAAAAACCGAAATAAAACTAAAGCTAAGGGAAACAAATAGAAAAGACTTAAGCTATTGGATTCAACTCACAACGGCCGCTAAAATGCTTAGCTTGTGCCTCGTGCGCTGCCGTTGTGCAAGACATCCGGCCCAGAGCAATGTCAGCTTCTGTGGCTGGTGTGATATCAAATTACATTTGCACTT